>JAPDEZ010000024.1:0-335147 GCA_027569385.1 Penicillium decumbens
CTGATTATATAATTTTCTGCCATATTTTCTGCCATACTAAAACTTCACATTCCGCACCAAAAACTAGTAGCTAGTATACCATCCCTAATTTTCCAGCACCTGCCTCTGGAGGCATTGGGGGGGGGGGGGTCTAAATAGGTATAAATTGTAAAAAATCATAGGGGTATACGCGTATATACTTAGCGTGTTTAGTCGTGTTCGAGGGCGGCCAGCCTAATATGGTAGGCGGTATGCGAAAGCGGTCAGTAGGGGGTTTCAAACTAAACGAACGCCACTGTAGTTGCAGAAGAAGTTAGAAGCGGTAAGGAAGGCGGTAAGACAATAGGGCTATACTAGGCCATTTTTAGTAAGGTGGGGGGGGGGGGTGATTATACATCACAGGGGGTGTGATTTTACTTTTTCCCCTCGCAAATCCCCAGTCAATTAGCCTATCAACGAGTCAGCTAGTTCTACGACTATGGATGCTGTATTTAGACCCTTTGATATTATACTCATCATCAACTATGATGTTGTGCGGAGTCAAATCTTCATGCGAAACGGCGAAAGATGAGACTATGGGTGTTGTGTAGGCTATTCTGCGTCCAAGCACCCGCAGACTTAAACAATCGCGAAGACTGACTTCGCGTAGTTGGCCACGTTCGACGCGAAGAATCTTTCGATCGATTGAGTCCGTAAGGAACATATCGGCAGTGACTCCTGTATCTATATGACGGTAAGTTAATAGCTTAAACTAGATGAGGTACCCTGGCCATACTCGGTTCTTCCGTGCAAGACACCAACTCAAACAAGATGTTCGCCATTTGCTGTAGCACTTTTTCTCGAGAAGCCCTTCCCGCGGGAGCTGAGTCGGTCCATTCCAGAGGTTTGCCATCGATCCAGCTTAAGATCATGTAAGGATACTGGGGAGGGTTGTCAAACCCAGAGTCATACCTCAGAACCCTTGGTGACCAGGTGAACCCGCATTCCGCCAGATGCTTCAAGATAAATACTTCCTCTTCGATCTGGCTGCTGATAGCATCATGAGGTAGGTTTTGACTATGTACTGGCACCCGAACTGCGCAGGTGGAGCCGTCAGTATACTGAACTGCAAAAATCACACACTGCTTGCCGGAAAAAGGGTGATCGGCGGTGCCGTAAACGAAGGAAGGCTTAGCTTCATCATTGCGGTGAAGTTCAGCAACGAGGAGAACGGCTTCAGCCGGAAGTGAAGCCATGTTAAGACTATACGTATCTTCTGTTCGGGGGTAGACTGGTCGGCAAGAGTACAGCTGGTGTCCTCCCGGACGGGTACATGTTTCACCGAAGCAAGCCACTCAGATTGCCAAGACACATTTGATACCTCCCTCTGGGAGACTCACGAATGAAACAATTACTGAGCGCAGGATCTGTCATCCCAGTTTATCCAGTTTGTTCTAAAATTGGAGAACCGTCTAACCCGGAGCTCCGCGAGTCTATGATCCGTGACAAGATCAATGACTCGGTGGATTTTGCTGCGTCCAATATACCCTCTGCTCTTGCACATTTGACGCACAGAACGTTAGGACCACTTTCCGCGCGATGACTCGCACTGCTTCGGCTACGACTGCTGCCCCATTTAGCAGCGCCAGAACCCCTGCTGCCTAACCGTCGGTAGCACCAAAGACTGAACGCGCGACGCCGCGTCCGCACGACCTGAACCCCGACTCGGCTGCTGTTGACGGTCCGGCATGATGCTGTAAGCTTCGAGGACCTAAGGACCATAGGCCCTAGGCCCCCAGATCCGGTACGCAGGTAGTCTTAGAGTCTTAGTTCGTCGTAAGGGAGCAGAATCTTGTGACTGATGTAAAATGCTGCATGCATATGGTATTATATAGGAGCAGCTGACATCGTATCCAGCTTTCGGCTCCAAGGCGTTACTGGCACTACGCCTCTAACTCGTTAGCCTATCCCCGTTGACCGCGAGCACCAAGGAGCCACCCTAAGTCTAGGGTCTATGATTGGCGCGCGCGGTCCAAAAAGGTATATCCTCTATTTATGATGCTCTCGGGCTTGACTAATAATATACATAGACGCCCCGCTACGGCATTCCCCTACTGCAAAACAAACACCTTGTCTGCCTCGGTGCCGGACCGCCTAGAACAATCTCTTATTTTACTATTACTTTATACCTACTTTATACTTACCTTGCCCTTTGTCTTGTATATTTCCTCATATCCTTCTATCTTCTGTAAGGGTGCTGCTATAACATTGCCGTGTGTGAGCACCTAGCATTCTTCGAGCTGCCGGAGGCAGAGGATTTAGACGGGGATGTGTCGGAGGATAAGGCTTAAATTGAGGAAGGGAGATCGTTTTGTTTCTTTTTAGCTATATGTACTAGGTACCACATAGGTATCCCCCATGTACCTACCAAATATCACCCCAGAGATAATCGCCCATGAGATGTCTCGAGCATATCATTTTGTGTGCTAGCCTTGTAAAGATAATATAAATTCCGTAATATCTCTATACAACTCTTCAGTCTATCAAACCAAGTCCCTTGTATCAGGCGCAAAACTCTACACCTCGGACTCAAGCAAATCTGAGAGCTTATCTAAGTACGCATGAGGCCGCACATGACCCGAAACAAAGTCCTCCTTAGAGCTCACACCAGTCAAGACACCAAGCGTGCCACCCAACTTCCCTTCCAATCCAAAACGGATATCAGTGTTGGCACGATCACCGACCATGCAGGCACGGCTACGATCGAACTGGAACTTGCCCTCGATAGCATCCATCATCGCCTGACTAGGCTTACCGAGCGAGAGAGGTTCCGAGCCAAGCATCATAATCAGCGGTGCGCTCATAGATCCAGCGCCGGGGAACAAAGTGCCCGAATTCGGCAGCGTGGAGTCGATGTTGGTAGCAAGGAAGACCGCGCCGCGCTTGACATAGTGAAATGCCAGTGCGAGCTTGAGGTAATTAAGATGGAAGTCCAAACCGACGAGAACAACGCCGACCTCGGGGTCCAGTAGAGAAGGATCGCCCTCCGCGATCCTTTTGTAGTCCTCGGGCTGGACGTCGCGGCGGAACACCGGGTCCGTACCGCCGATAAAGGGAACATTCTCAGAGCGCAACTCCTGCTCAATACCAGTCTCGCCAATCACGAACACCTTGCGCTTGTTCTCTGGGAGCTGGAGGATTCGCGAAATGTATATTGAGGAGCTGTATGAGGAAGAAAAGACCTCGTTCTGGGATAATGTGAGTCAGTGTGCCTGGCCTGCTGGTGCAGGTTGCGCGGGCTTACCACTGTACTGGGGACTCCAAGGCCTTGTAGCTTCTTGCAGTAGTCTGCGCGAGACTTTGTGCTGTTATTCGTCACGAAGACGACTTGTTTACCTATGGAGAGTCAGCGTTTCGCCTGTGTATCGTTGCGTGAGTCGATGCGCACCATTCTTGCGTAATAACTCCAAAGTTTCGACTGTTCCGGGGAATAGGTGGTCGCCGGACCACAAGACGCCTAAACCACCGGTTGTATCTCAGTAATGGTCGTGGAAGAGCTCGCGGATGGGTGGGCGAAGGAGCGGAGAGAAGGCCGAGATCTAGGCGGGGACAAACCGTCGCAGTCAAACAGGAAAACCTAGAGAGGAGACTGTCAGCTAATTGGGGCTTCAAACATCCCGGCGTGAGGCACGTACATCGAATTTGCTCAAGAACTCGCGAAGACCGGCCTTGTTGCCAGTCAGATAGAGGGGCGCCGGGGTCGACGCGTGGGCTGATTGCGCCATGTTGGCAGTGATGGAATTCAGTGGTCGAAAGCAGCGCAATATATACGAGGAATGCGGGAGTGTAAAGTGTAAGGAAAAGGAGGCTCTGTAAGCCCAGTTATTGAAACTGTACACCGAAGAGACTTGCGACCCGCCGATCGCGGGGCGGCTGAGTCAAGGTTCCCAATTTATTTACTTCATCTACTTCATACTCTTTCTATCTCTACATTCTGCCTTCAATGAGTACAGTCTCGACTTCTCCTATCGTGCTCTTTCATTCCCTTCTGCGATATCTTATAATTTTAAAATGCTCCACTTTGAGCTCAGAGTGAAGATGCGACATGGTTAGACATTTATTCATAAGTGCACTGTGCACTTCTAGATATCATTCGTCTCCAGACAGTATTTCCTCAACATCAATAGTGATTTGACAGACTTCTCCCAAGGACTTGAGGAAATCAAACGCTTCCAAGAAAACCTCTTCCTTAGAACCGACTTTTGGCTGCAGCGCGGCACCATATTCATTTGCAGTCAATCCGTCCAATCCTATAAACATCTAGAGAACATCAGGCCAAACATCCGCATTTCTTGTCTCCCAAAAAGCCCTGCCCTTCAAACTTCCATTGACTAAGCGCGCCTTTGAGCACTTTCCCAACTTCGACTTTGTCGAGCATCTTCGCACACTCACCATTCTGAGTAACGGCGGCTGAGCTTCACTTAATGGACTGTTGATATCCCAGCCTTTCTCGAAAACCATTTCAAGAACCTTCTTCGCCTTGGACTTTGTAGCTTCCGGGGCGTAATCAGGGGCCAGAGGCAGTCCACAGGTAAGAAGCTCCATAGTAAATTGAGTATCATCCTGCCTGATCGCATCAATCATGATTGTATCCAAGTCATGTATATCAAAACGGACGTCGGGGCGAAGCGATTCTAGTATATCCCGGAACTTTCCAATATGCTTCTCAGCATACACAGAATGCAGATTCTCAATGACCTCAATTGGTGATCGAATTAGGATTTGAGGTAATGGCGCAAAAGCAGGAGATCTATTCGACAGAGACCGGGCTTTCATGGCGAATAGAAATAGCAGAACAGCAAGGTAGAGCGATATAGCTCACTGAGTGTTGCAAAAGAAAAACTTACGACCGTAGGCGGGGTTCCTTAAAGTCGTATCTTCAGTGTCACGCGACCTTGTCACTGAATCCATCCGCTCCCATTCTGTACCGTATCCATGTCAGGTCTTCATTCGTATCGGGCATCCGTACTCTTATTTTTGACTTTACAGGGTGTCGGGTCTTTGGTTGGTAAACCTATCTTTCATCTACACGAATGGCATGATTTCATCAACTACCGGCATCATCGATATACATAGCGAAACTGTCTTCAACGGAAATTTACCATAAGCAGAGACATTATCATTATTAGGTTTGCCACGAACAAGAATCCACGCATAGAAGGCTGGTGAAACTGGAGACTTCCAGCAAAAGAGAGATGAGCAAGCTAAATGTTATCTCAACCATGGATACAAAACAACTGCGACGGCTTTTGCTAAAGAAGCGAAATAAAATAGATGTAGCCTCCATGCCACTCTAAAACCCGTGGATAATTCGCTAGAAAATAATAGCAGCACCCAAGGCCACCGCAGCCACAGAAACTCCAAGAACAGCACTGACTCCGTCCCAGGTAGACGCCCTGGGACCAAGTCGCCCGGCAGCATTCGACGTAGAAGTCGTTGTGCTAGTAGCGACAGTAGCATTGCCGGTAGGAGTTGGCTGAAGATCGGACTGGTGATACACAAGAGTCACCATGGGGATATAGGAAATACCAGTATACATGCTCTGTTCCCTAGAACGGAATGTTCTGGAATACGTCCTGGTAACGCTCTCGACATAGTGGGGAATTTCGAGTAGGAACTTGCTTGTGGAACCGGCGTAGGTCTCGGCCACAGAGGACATTTCGTAGCTGACCTTTGCAGTGGTGTACATGTAGCAGCCGACGGTGGGCTTGTAGTCTGGGACGGCGGAGAAGCATCCGCCCATGCCTTCTGCGGTCATGGAGCTATTCAAGGTTAGCTATATATCATTCCAAGTGGATGTAGATGGCATACCTCGGGCAACAAAGGGCCATGGTCTCGGAGGATTCGAGGACATTGGCAAGGAGGGTTGCATCATTTCCTCTATGGTAGTAGTTCCTGTGGGCGGTCGTAGTGGCAGGGACCATATTCCCAGAGAAGCTGAGCGATTCATTTTCATCGCGAGCGGCTAGGCCGACAGTCGCCCATCCGGAGGGACAGTGGAGACCGGGGGAGTAGTATGATCCAGTTCCCAAAACCCCGTCATAACCGGTCGAGGTTGTTGCTGGAGCCGTAGTGGTTGTGGTAGGTGGGAGACAGTCTGTATAGGCGGTTGTAGAGCATTGAGCATTGTATTCCAGAAAAGGAAAACCGGAACTAATGATGCCAATCTTCAGTCTGTCGGAGGCAGAGCAGCTGGGTGCAGGAGTGAACGTAGCCGTGGCAGGGCCAAGGTTCTGGAAGGTGAACCATCCACCGTCCACTGAAGCAGTAGGGAGAGGCATAGCTATGTCTGATCACGTATGAAAGTACGAAAGCACTCGAAGATCCAAAATTGAGACCAGAAATAAATTAAAGAGCGAAAAGGTTATTCTCAAACTAGGGGCTACAGCTAAACTAAATACAACATCTCGACCCGCGGCTTGAATGAGACAGAAACAGTCCGAGAATCAAATGAGGCTTAAAGGTAATCTCCGCGCCTTCGCTAAAGATCGGAATATTTGGACCGATTTAGCTTGGCAGGAACCAGCCCAGCATTCAAGCGATCAAACTAGTGCTAATCTGGATTAGTATGTCTCTCAGGGTCGCGGCGAGGCTCAAATGGTTCCTTCTGGCCCCGAAAGTTAGCTTGGCAAAACACCCAGCGAGGTCTAGCGTTTTACAAGCGTGGTCAATGTGGACAAAGCCCGGCACTATTGAAATTTGAGGCATCTATAGACGAAAGCAGAAGATAAATGAAAGCACGGAGTACGCCGTTGGAAATCTCCACATCGACGGCAATTCTCGAAATGGCAAGTGGTCTAGAGTATATCAGAAAAGACTATGTACCCATACCCACGGCATCTGTCCATACTTGTCCTTATCAATATAACCTCGGGATCTGTGTAGGACTGAAATAGAGCGCTAAGGAATAGTGGAATCGTAGATACTGTAAATACAAAACGCCTCATGTCATAGAACCTCAATCCCTAACGCCTTCGCAGCCACGGCAATCCTCGTCATGTATTATGATAAGGATTCGCCACGGCAAACCACATGCTTGAGTCAATTCCTTTTTGTGCAATGCCATAATCAACCACGCAGGATACCAGCGATCCGCAGCGTCAAATCCAGAACGGACAGGTGCTCATCCGCACCATCAACAAGCCGCTTATCCATTTCCGAGAAGACCATGACGATCTTGTTCTTCTGAAGATCTGGAATAGCCTCATTGAAGACAATTCTTCGGTACAACTGCAAGGCGTATTAGCAAAATACCATCTAGCCAACAGAATCATAACACAAACCTGTCCAATAACCTGCGTGGCACTCCACCCATCAGCCACCAGATCCGTCACAACACGCGAGACAGCCTCATATGCCGATACAGAGCTCTTGGGCTGCATAGCCTGCACAAGACTGTCGAGAATATCTTCCGGCACCACACCGGCAATCTCCTCAATACTGCGCACAGTAATAGATGCATCAGCACTTCCAGCATCCGTCATCTCGGCATCATCATCGGCATCCTTGCCAGGTGCCTTCGCAGCACCCACCAACCTCGCCGCACTCTGCATGTAGGTAATCGCACGACGGAGATCACCATCCCCGCAACGAATAAGTGTATCGATAACGCCATCGTCAAGCTTCAGGTTCTCTGCACGCGCAATTTCCTCCAACCGCAACCCAGCGGCGGAATTATCCAGCGACTTGAACCGGAACTTACTGCAACGACTAGCAAGCGGCTCGATAATGCGGGTGACGTAGTTGCACACAAGGCAGAAACGAGTAATGCGACTGTACGTCTCCATAGTCCTGCGCAGTGCGGACTGTGCATCTTGGGTCATGCTGTCTGCCTCGTCGAGAATGATAATCTTGAAAGGTGGGCAGGGGTATTGTTCGCGGTACGCGGCGTCGAGACCTGTAGGCTGGGAGAGCTGAGCACGAGCGAAGTTCTTGACTTTGTCGCGGACGATGCCGATGCCTCGCTCGTCGGAGGCATTGAGTTCGAGAATGCGGGAGCGGTACAGCGCGGGGCCGAAGAGGGATTTGGCGAGGGCGAGAATTGTGGATGTTTTACCTGTTCCTGGGGGGCCGTAGAAGAGCATATGAGGAAGCTATCGCATGGAAAATTAGACTTGAGCTTTTGAGGGTGAATTGAGAGGTACGGCCTACGTTAGAAGCTTGCAAGGTGCGCTGAAGGACTTTGGTGGTGTGGTCTTGTGCGGCGACATCGTCGAGAGATTTCGGTCGACTGAGCAAAGTTAGAGAGAGAGCGACATGGTAGATAGATAAGCAGCATGCGTACTATTTCTCAACCCATGGCTGCAGGCGAGTCGTATCTTCCTTGCCCTCGCCAGCCTTAGATTTGGAGCTGCTAGACGCAGCAACTGCAGCGGCGCGGGCCTTGTTGTTGAAGAAAGTGGAGGCCATTGTGCTGTAAGGCCCTAATTCAGAGTCACGAGATAATTCCGAGCTTGAGCTGCAATCGCTGCGGAATGTCGAAACTGGAGCGAGACAAGACGCCTGTCGCGGTGTAAAGACGCGTCACCACGTGACACGCGCAGCACTTAGCTGAAGTAAGCTGTAAACCGTTGGCCTAGGATGTCCAAAATGCATGCATAGCTTATTATGCACGACGGTGTACTCGAAATATCCATATCGAGTTCGGAATGCAGTCTTCCATTCATCGCCTTCCCTAATGCGAATGCGATAGTATGCACCCTGGATGTCGATTTTGCTGAAGAACCTTGGCCCCTGCGGTCGAGTATCTCTGAAATGAGGGGTAAAGGGTATTGATTCTTCACCGAAGCACGGTTAAGACCACGATAATCGACACGCATAATCGGTGAAGAATCGATACCATTTACCTCTTACTTGGGATATTGTCGACCGCCTCACAGGAGCCAAGTTTTCAGCAAAATCGACATCCACGATGCACTATCGCATTCGCATCAGCGAAGGTGATGAATGGAAGACCGCATTCCGAACTCGATGTGGACACTTCGAGTACATCGCCATGCCATTTGGTCTCTTAACAAACCAAGCAGTTCAATACCAGGAGCGTATCGCAATGGTAGCATTACGAGCAGGAAGATACTGCAAGAATAAGAGGATAACGCTTCAATGCTTCGTGGCTGGCGTGGAGTATCATTACAAGATCTTGACTATAGCTCATCCCGCACCGGTTCCGCCTCGAACATCCTCTTCTTGGTGTTGCGTGGGAGCTCCGCCTGTCGTTGTCTCTCCTCGGCCAATATATCATCAATTGTGCTATCCTGTTTCCCCTCGTCAACAACCCTGCCTATCTGGTCAATCATCCGGTCCTCATCTTCTGCGGAGGGCTCCTCCCAGGAAGCACTGTTAGTTGGTACACTTGCTCCGGAAATTGCCGCAGCTGTCTGCTGAATATTTGCAGAGATATCACTGGCAGCTTGACTGGACGAGAGGTCGGTTGATCCCTTTGTAAATCCAACTGCGCCTAGAGCAGCGAACACGAACTTCAAGGCAAACTTAAATGGAAGCCAGACCAGCCACCACATGGGACCGTAGAGGATACGTCGAAATAGTAGCCATGCGATGGTTCCAACGAGGATATAAAACGCGGTTTCAAGATACCACGTATCAGACTTTTGAGAGTGAAGAAGAGAGCTGGCAAGACTGCGGGATGATGCGAGTAGGGTATCAAGGCTGCTGTAAGACTCAGACAAAGATGAGATAGCAGCCGTGGATTGTTCTAAGCACAGCACATAACGTCAGTTTTGATTGCATATAGCACCGCAAGTCCAAGTGTACTGACCGAGAGTCTGCTGAGCAAACTGACTGCGAGAAAGTTCAGCCTGCATCAGGTTGTGGGTTCTGCGCAAAGCAGCAGTAACATCGTTCGAGGCATTCAACACCAAATCATCCTGTGTGAATCTCTCCGACGGTTTTCCCTGACGTTCGGACGATGACTGCGACCTTGACAGCAGGAGCTCGCGCTCCTTCCGCTTCGCTAGCTCGGCGTTGCGTTTGGCCAGTAACTGGGCATTTCTAAAGTCTCCGCGAGTCCTGCAAAAGACATTAGCATTCCAAATTCTCAACGCAAGAAAGGAAAAAGAGACCGTACTTCTTCAAGTCATCCGCCAATCGCCCCGCCATAGCAACAACCCGTTCTTTCTCTGCCTCCTTTTCACTGCTCGCTACTGAAGACTTCCTTCGGCTATCCGAGCTCGACTCCAGTGCCTCAACCTCCACACGCAGAAGCTCGAGCTCCTCCTCGGCATCTTTCAAACGGCCGTGGATCTCCGACCCGAGCTCCACGCGCGCCTCATCTCCCTGGCCAATAGAAGCTGTAAAATTGCGCAGTCGTTCTAGTAGGGGCTGGATCTGCCCCAAAGAAGCAGACAGCTCCTTCAAGCGGCCTTGAAGAGCTGCCGTGGAGGACATGTTTGGGGTGCCGGGGTATCAGCGGGCGCGGCGCATCCAACAGGAGTTCGACAAGGACACGGGAAAGCAAAAGAGACAATAATGGACTCGAAGCGTCCCGTTAAGATATGTAAATTTTAAGTCGCTCAAAATGCGAGAAGTCTAGGAGAAAGTGAAGCAGTCGCAAGTTGCCAAATTGCGTGGGTGTATGGATATGTTTGCATCTAGGACAAACATCGGACTTTCCCTCGCAGCCCGCAACTCGGGGAAACGTCTTCTACGTCTGTCAAGTCTTCAATTCCTCAGCGAAGGCCAGTCTGCGCAGTGATTCAGACCAGATTTGGTTCAGTCTTGAGAGAGTCAGCCTGAAAATCCATCCACAATACCCGTCTTCGCGCTGCGAGGCCGCCAGCCCTTCTCTGCGAAAAAAAAAAAAGCTTCCGCTACCATTCCCGATCAAATCCAGCCAGGTGCGCCGCCATCCTGAGGTATCCCAATGGCTCTGAGCATCAGTTGGAATACTAATGTAGCCTATATAGCCCTCTGACTTACGCCGGTCAATCTACGCTCAATCCCTAGTCCAAGACCTATCAGGCCAATCACCAAGATGCCAATCCCGATCAGTACAATCACCACCTTCCGCACAACCTTCAACCCTTTCACGGCAGCCTCGCGGCCCTGTCGGCTCTTCCTCACGCTGCTGCGCACGCCAACCACAGTGTCAACGAGCAGCCCGACGCACATCGACATCAAGGTGACGCAGTTGCCGAGGAACTCGACACAGCCGCCCGTCATGACAGTGGGCTTCAAGGGCGGCAAGGAGCTGACCCTGGAAGTTGGAAAGCGTGGGATGAAGATCGGGGATGTTGTTGAGGAAGTTTCGCGCGTTGGGCGTGCATTGGAACGTGAGGCTAGTTTGAAGGCTTGATTCTTCTCTTGCTTTGCATAATCAAAGAAGATGTTGTTTTTGCATGATCCAGGTCTGACATGAGATCTTGGACATTTGGTTTATCACTATGTATCATATTATCTTCTAACTTGTTATTATGGCGTGTGGGAGAATTGGAACTCTTGAGAACTGGATGACAAGCTTACTGGTTCAATTGTACCATTTCATGCATAGTTACTCAGTCTACTTTCATCTCAAAGACGCTTGAGTGGTTGTGGATAGTGCTTTTGAATTATACCGATTAGCGGGCTAATCCTACAGCAAAGCTATCATTCCGTTATACACGCCGCCTGTCGGCAGCAAGTACTTAAAATCAAGATTTTGGTATTGTGATGCAACAAACGTCAAACTTAGACAGCAGCACCGGAGATGAAGAACCACTTGTCAATGCTGCCGTCAATGGGAGCAGGGGGCAGGTCCTCGTGGCGGGGGATGGCTTCAACATCCTTCTGCGAGGCAGAAGCGTTGTACACAGTGTTGGCACTGGACAGAGTTAGCCAATTGTTTCAACCGACGAAAAGAGAAAGAAAAAACTTACATGCTAATCTTGCCGGCCGGGGTCTTGCCAGAGACGAGCTTCTCCCAGGCATCGGCACACTCCTTGATAACTTCCATGGCATACTTCTTGTTCTTGCACTCGCCGGAGAAAGCGAACTGGTTCTCACCCTTGCCATCGGGGATCTTGTAGATGCGGAACCACTCGTTGGTAGCGCGCAGAAGGCCGGGGAGGTGGGTCTCGACGTCCTCAACGTCGTTGAGCTTGGCGGCCAGAGGATCGTTGACATCGATGACAATGACCTTCCAATCGGTCTCACCCTCGTCGATCAGGGCCATGACACCCAGAACCTTGACCTGCTTGACCTGGCCGGGGTAGCCAACCAGCTCACCGATCTCGCAAACATCGAGAGGGTCGTTGTCACCGCTGGCCTTGGTCTCGGGGTGGACGGAGCTAGGGTCCTCCCAGGTCTGATGAGCGCATTAGTTCCATGCTCTATCACAAACCATTGAAAGGGTACTCACGCGGGGGAAGGCACCGTAGTTCCAGAGATAGCCCTTGTGGGGGAAGCAGTTGCGAACGAAGCGAAGCTTCTCCTTCTTGACATCCTGCTTGATGGGGTTGAGGAACTCCTCCTTGGAGATCTAGAGTGAGAGTTGGACAATCAGTATTGTTGACGCTTTATATACTGCGGGGCAAGGGCCTCCGGAATGTCACATACCTCCTGCTTGGCGTTGGTCCAGCGCGGGATCTCGACGACCATGTTCAGGACATCACCAGCCTCATTGGCGAAGAGGGGGATGTCGTGGAAAGGAGAGATGGGCTTTCCATCCTGTTCGATGTAGACACGGTGCTCCAGCGTGTAGGGCTGGCCAACCTTGCGAACACTGTAAGACATTTTGTGCGATGAAGAAGTGAATTGACGAGATAACAAAGTAGCGCGAGAAAGAGAAGTAGTGGGGGAATAAAAGGAAAGAGGAGGGGCTAAGGTGGGGACAGCCAGCGTTGCTGTGCAAACACAGCGCGAGGCGGTGGAGGCAGAAAATCCCAGTCGGGCCAAAGGAGAACGGGCCAGGGCCATTGGCTAAGATGGCAATTGAATATCAAGTATTACCTAGGTATCCTAGGGCCGTTAACGATCGTGGCAACCTCTAGGAACCAGGGTCTCCGAGTGTTGCGCGGCATGAAAATGATCCCGACTGGGTCTCGCTGCCCCTGTTGCGGATCTTTTTCGGCCCTTCGCCCGGCATTGAGTATGGAGAACTCCGTATTGCAGACATCCCGGTCGACTTTACTACGTACTTCTATGTACCTTAAGACTTGCTTATTTCTGCTCTATAGGACTAGACAGTAGTACTAGTCATGTCTACGTTGAACTACCCCGGTCTCGTGCTTTACATATGCGCTCTGCATGTACTCTGTACTCCGTGATAGCCGATATCGGGATAGTCCAAGCCCTGCGTTATGACAGCATGGAACGCTGCTACAAATACAATAACGACACATAAGACAGACATAATGCAACTCTTAGGTTATGTCAGTGGCATAGTGGACTGTACTTGGTAGGAAGCTGGCCATTCCATTGGTGGACCATGCAACTGCATGAAATGACAATGAAAGAGGCCGCTAAGCCGACCCCGCCACCACTATGTAGACTCACCTAGTTAAAATTTGGTTAAGGTTCGGCAGAAAATGTCGATGCCTCGTTCCTCAGGCATAAAGGATCGGATTAACGGTGGTCACGTGTGAGCAAAAAGTCAAACGAAAAAAGGTTATCGTGTTATCTTCACGTGATGTGGCGGACTTGGCCGACAAGAAGAAAATAGTCATCCAAACTCCACCAGGGACCCCTCCACCCCTTCTAGCTATGCTATGATCAGACTTTTGCGCTCCGCCATGTCTTCCCTTGCTGAGTCCGCCAATGCGGCTGTGCTGCCGCGCGTACCTATCCCAGCCAACGGAGTCGACTATCGCGGCAAAATCGTCCTGGCCCCGATGGTCCGCTCCGGCGAGTTACCCTCACGCCTCCTTGCTCTCAAATACGGCGCTGATCTCGTCTGGGGTCCTGAGACCATTGACCGTTCCATAATCGGCTGCGAGCGCCGCGTGAACCCCCGCAACGGCACCATCGAATTCTCCCGCTTCCCCTCGAACGGTGGCCGTCCTGATGTGGTCTCAAAGGCATCAATTATCTACCGGCTTGACCCCGTACGTGAAAAGGGCCGTCTCATCTTCCAGATGGGCACTGCGAGTCCGGAACTGGCCGTGCAGGCTGCCAAGGTTGTTGCCGGGGATGTGTCGGGCATCGATGTCAACTCAGGCTGCCCCAAGCCGTTCAGCACCAGCGGCGGAATGGGTGCTGCGCTACTCCGCACTCCCGACAAGCTGGTGTCTATTCTGGAAGCACTTGTCCGTGAGGTTGGACAGCCTTTCCAAATCGGCATATCTGTCAAGATTCGTATCCTCGAGACCCCCGAGAAGACCGAGGCTCTCGTGTCCCGACTTGTCCGCACCGGCATCACGGGCTTAACAGTGCACTGCCGCACGACGCCCATGCGGCCTCGCGAGCGCGCAATTCGAGACCAGCTTCGCATGATCGCAGATGTATGCCGTAAAGCCGGCGTGGCGTGCGTGATGAACGGCGACGTGACCTCGCGCGACCAAGGCTTGGCCCTGATGAAAGAGTACGGCGTCGATGGCGCCATGATTGCCACCGCAGCCGAGGCCAACTCGTCTTGTTTCCGTGCCAAGGCAGATGGCGGGCTCGCACCGTGGCGCAACGTCGTCCACGAGTACCTGCGCTTCTGTATTGAGAGCGAGAACCGGCTCGGAAACACCAAGTATCTGCTTAATATGCTGATCCCCGGCAAGAACCAGGAGTTCAAGGATGCCAAGCTATCTCGAACTTACACAGATGCCTGCCGTCGACTGAAATTCGATGATCTCGTTCCCCTAGCCGTGCAAGTTGACGAGATTCTCGAACTGGACCATAAGTGGGAGCTTGGCCCCCCTGAGGGCCATACACGCCCTAAGGCTATCCAGAACGCCATTGAGAACAACGAGTCTGCCAAGGCTGCTGGAGGCGGTAGCACCAGATCCAAGGTGACTTCCCCTGCTACGCACAATGGTGGTCCTATTCGCACTTCGTCTATTCCAGCACCAGTCAAAAACGAGACGGAGCAGAATATTCTTGATCCTTCGATCCCGGCCCCGATGGCCCAGAAGTCCGAGATCACTGCTTAAACTGGTTGCGCTACATGATCTGGCTTTTTTTGTTCCTTTTGTTTGACATTCTGCATAGCCTGGTAACTGTACATATTTTGGTTCTGCTTTTTGCATTGTGGGGCGCTGTTTTCCCTATCCATATCTTAGATTCCACATACATGATAATATCGAGTTGATGATGAAAATGGTTCTCATCGTACTGAAAGGACATCATAGTATATTCATAATCCAAACAGTAACCGCTGGACAAGGCAGCCCAAAGCCAGATAAAAGTGAGCTAAATGTTCGGTCAAACCTGAGACAAAAGTGAAGAAAAGAAGAAGGAAATCTGAAAGCCTTCTGATGCATTATGTCTTATGTGATCTACTCTAACAGGTTATTCATGTCAGCGCCGTCCCCATGTCCATCTATACAGACTTAAAGCAAAAACAAAACACAAACAAAGCAAAGACACCATCACATCACCACCCACAGAAACCCGAACTCCCCCGAAGCCTACTACTCCTCCGCCTTGCCGCCATTCACCGCCGCACCCTTCTCCTCTTCCAAGTTCGCCAGCACCATGCTTTCCACGACCTTCATCCCGGCCTCCTCACTCTTCTTCCCGGAGGTCTCTTCGTCACCCGCGACAGCATGATCAAGCGCCAGCTTAGTCTGGCCGAGGGCGTATATCTGCTCCTCAATGGTGCCACGGGTGACGAAGCGGAAAACTTCGACCTCACGGGTTTGGCCGACCCGGTGGGCGCGGTTCTCGGCCTGCACATCCTCCTGGGGGTTGAAGGAGGAGTCGAAGATGACGACTTTGTTTGCGCAGGCCAAGTTGATCCCCGCGCCACCGGCCTTGGTGGAGAGGAGGAAGACGGGGATGGAGGTGTCTTCATGGAAATGGTCGAGGATCGACTGGCGATCCTCGACGCTGGTGCGGCCGTCCAGGCGGACGAACCTGATCTGGAGGGTCTGGAGAACGTTCTCCAGTATGTCCATGACCATGGTGAACTGGGAGAAGATCAGGGTGCGGTCGCCATTCTCGATGAAGCGCTTGAGGAGTGCGCGCAGCTCGTCGACTTTACCCGAGTCCATCCACTCCTCGTTCTTGAGCTTGAACTTGCCCAGCGAACTCGGATTATCGATGCACATCTGGTGTAACTCGTAGTCGTTGTATGGCTGCAGCTCCTGGTAGATGATATCCGGTACGGATTGAGACCATTTGTCTTCCTTGAGACAGGCCTTGGACATCTTGCGGAGAATGGCGTCGGTGTAGTGTTGGCGGCGAAGGAGAGGGTGAATGGCAGCTTGGCGGAGCTTCATGAGGATGTTGGCAGACCTGGAGCCAGTCTTTTTACCAGCGGCACGGTCTTCCAGAAGCAGGCGCACTTGTTCCTTCTCATTGTCATAGATATTGCGCTGTGACGGCTTCATGACACAGTACTGAACATGAGAGTGCTTGGCAGGAAGGTCAATAACCTGGTGCTTCTTGCGGCGAAGCACGAACGGCTTAAGCATGGACTTGGCACGTTCGATGCGTTGTGCAGATAGCAGTGTCGCGTGGGATTCATCCGAAGTCTTGGCCTTGTTGGAAAAGATGGCTTTCAAATCTTCCTTGTGCTCCCGGAATACCCGGGGCAAGATGAAACCGAGAAGAGACGCCAGCTCCTGGAGGTTGTTCTGTAGTGGCGTACCGGTAAGAAGGAGGCGGAAGCGTGCTGAAATGCGAATAAGCTTCTCGTATACTTGAGACTCGGAATTTTTCAACATGTGGCCTTCATCGAATACACAAACAGTAAACTTCATATCGCGCAAGAACTTGGAATCCTCCTTGGCTTTGGCAATGGTGTAAGTGGTGATGACGACGTTGATTTCGTCGCGGTTATCCTCGATATGGTCACGGATCCCGGCACGTTCTTTGATCCCGGCATAGTATGGCATAACAGACAATGTCGGGCAGAACTTCTGGAACTCGCGAAGCCAGTTCTCGATGGTCGAAGACGGCACGACGATGAGGTGGGGGCCCTTGATACCCTTTTCGTAGAGGGAAGCCAGAAAGGCGATGACTTGACAGGTCTTTCCGAGACCCATGTCATCTGCCAGGATGCAGCTCATCTCTTTCTCGAATAACAGATTCAACCAATTGATACCCACAATCTGGTAGTCTTTCATCACAAGATCTTCAGCCATGATAGACGGTTGTGAGATGAAACGAGATTGTTGGTTAGGCTTGCGAGAAATGCCGACGACATCACCGTCGTCGTCCTCCTCCTCCTCCTCCTCCTCCTCGTTATCATTGGGAGATTTGTGGCTCGAGGACGGAGTGGCGATACCAGAGTCGTGCGAATTGACCGCCCCGTTTCCGAGCGATACGAGTTCAAGTTCTCCGTCACGCTTGCCGAAAATGTCCACGCCCCATTTCTTCATTTCATCCGCGACAGGTCGTCCCAGAGCCTCGCACTCGGCGACGAGAGCATCAATAGCAAGATAGCCAGTCCACATCTCGATACACTTCTCAACAATCTTCTCACCGACAGGCTTCGGCGGCTTGCGTGGCTTACCCTTGCCTTTCGGCTTAGCACTCTCGTCGACAGGCGCACTGACCGAGCGAACGTCGTCGAGAGAGGAGAACGGACGGTTATCGGTGATCACCTTGGCTGTCTCCTGAGGGACAGCAGCTATGTCGGCAAGATCGCGAACGTCGCAGGTGTTGAAGAACTTCAGGACCTTATCATCCAAACCGCCAGCGGTAGAATCCGCGTCCTGGACATCCGAATCATCGGAGTCGGAAAAGTTTGCCTCGGGGGATGCAGAGGGCAACCGTCGTCGGCCCTTCTGGAGCCGACTGAGCTTCTTCTTGGGGGGAGAGTCATCGGAGGTGATGGTGATAGTACCAGGAGGAGAGGAAGCACGATTTCTCGGACCTTGCATGAGACGGCGTCGAGGCTTTGCTTCGTCCAAGGGCTCTTTCTGGGTCGATCCGGCCGGCAAATTCATAGCAGCCCACTTGTCTTGAATGGTGCCACGGGCCTTGATCTTCTGCTTGGCAATGGGAATGGCGCCTCCTGCGCGAGCGGGCGCAGCGCTCAATTCATCATCAGAAGAATCTATTGGGACAACGTCGTTTACCTTCACCGGGTCGTTGCCCATATCGCTGTTGGCGAGGTAGTTCATTGCTTCGTCGAAGTTTCCGTTGGTATGCGTAAGTGCATCGACACATTCCTGGGTTGACTTGCCGGGCATGACTTTCTGGATGCGATCAACCTTGACTTGCATCCGGTAGTCAATGACGCTAACTGGGGCAGTGACGGACTGGGCGCGGGAAGGCCCATCCTGGCGGGGTCTCTTCATGGCGACCCCCTTGGGAGCGTCGGCGGGGCCCATCTGATCGGCCGAACGTTTCATGCCGTTGGCGTTGGGGTCAAACATTGCGGAGGCAGTAATTTCTTTGAAGCGGTCCATGGGGCCAGCCGCAGGACGCACAGGGGACTCCGCCACCTTCTCCTTCTCCGGGCTGCGAGCTTTTTCAAACATGGCGGGTTTGATGTCGCCGTTCCGAACAGTGTAGTATTCGTCATCCGAGGAACCTCCTCGATAAGTTGGACCGTCTTCGAGGTCAAGGATGGGTGTTCTTTTCGCAGGACCGAGGGAGTTGGAAGGAGGGCGGAATTGAGTTCCAGAGGGTGCCATGAGAGAAGATAAAAGGCCTCCACGACGGGGTGGTGAGTGGGCCGGAGCAGGTGGTGAGGAGGCAGCCACCTGAACAACGGTGTTGTTATTGTTCGGATGTGAACAGGACATGTCGACTAGCTGAGTAGGCTGCGTTAATCGCTGGGTAGGCGTGTATGAATGCGCAGGCAGGGTGGCGATTGTCTCGTAGTCTTCCTGGTCAGGTGTGCCTAGCGCAGGGTTATTGTCCCGAATGGGAGTGTCAGGCACCGAGTCGTCCATAACGGGAGGACAATTGAATTCCTCTTATCCCTTTTTGGGCAGTCGAGGCCAGCCTCCTGTCTGATCTCTGGTATACCAGGAACGTTTTTTCTGCCGGCGGAACGCGATATCGACGCGCATGGATCACGTGAGTTATAGATTCGCGGGGTTTTCAACTTTATTCATTGTCCGATAGAGAGGGAGAGAGAAAAGGGTCAATTGAATTAGGCTACCATAATAGAGTTCAATAAAGCTCGATTGGCAATTTATAGACAGATTTTGGATGAAACAATTCAGGTGGTGGCCTTGATTCTTGAAGGCAGCGCTCGCCATGTGACCCGGGAGCGCTTTCGTGTGTTCTCCGCAATATCCATTGATAGCTTCACCTTATTTCATCTACCCGAAGCTTTCAGTACTCGACGCAACAGCCTCAACTAAGCTCACTCTATCATCAAACGGTAGACCAGGCTTCATATTTACTGCACTAAACATGTCCGCCCGTCGTCCTCACGGACAGAGCTACGCCGAGGTTGCGGCCAAGCCTCCAACAACGAGCGACTCGGACGTGACCCCTGCTGTTCCGTCGTATGTGGACATCATCCCGGAGTTTATAGAGACACTTTTTTAACTGATTGCTCGTATAGGGATGTCATTTACAAGCTACTTGGCTTCACGGCCGCCATGGCCTTTCTGCCTATCGCAATGTATTTTCTGACAGTGAAGACAATCTTTGGAGGTAAGACTACATATCTAGAGCCGATCATGAAGGGAAAATCTCAATTGACTATGGATTAGGAAATGCCACATATGCTGGTATCACTGCGGCCGTTACGGCCAACGTGGTCTTGTTCGCCTATATCTACGTCGCCTGGAAGGAAGACCAGGGTGACAGGCAAGAAGCCAAAAAGTCCGATTCGAAGAAAGCGCAGTAGTCTTTTCAGTTTTCAGTTTTACAGTTTACAGCTCGAAGTGGGCTGGAATGTATTATTTTCGGCGTTACAGGCAGTCTGCTTGAGATATCATGTTTCGGGACTCGTTTTGCTGCTATCTCGGCTTCCGGAAGCACTCTTTGCAGAGTATCAAAGCTGTTCATTGTCATTGGATATCATAAGACCAAATTCCACATGCCACATGCCTGGTTCCCCAGGTCGCTCGGCTTCGCATTATATCTCGCCCTCATTGCATCCGACAAATGTTAAAATGCCATGTCCATGTTGAAAAAATCGCACCCAGAGAAGAAAGATTACGCCTGAAGCCAAAATCGCTTATATGGAGACGCCGAGATGCTGTGCAGCGAGCTTGATGTCACAGACGTACCTTGTTTAGGTCGGTCTGCGCTTCACGAATTCCTCCAAGTCCGCCTTGGTCACAACTCCAAGCACGAATTTCCGCGTCGCATCCGTAACCACTGCGAATTGCTGCTTCTCACGCTTGTCCCCATTGGCGTCCGTCTCGCTCTCGAAGAACTGCTCCAGCTCCTCCAGCGGCGTTTCCATCGTGATCACTTGATAGAGGCCGCGTTTCCGGTTGAATCGCTGCATCGCCGACGCGACAGTATCCGTCTCTTTGACGGTGCCATCGTGAAGGAGCTCCTTCAGGCGGGGAATGCTCAGGTAGCCGAGAAGGGATCGCTTGGTGGAGGAGATGACGGTGAGATGGGTGTAGTCGCGCTCGTAGGCGGCCATGAGGGCAGATGAGACAGGGTCATTGGGTGAGACCGACAGAGCCGGTGGAGGGTCAAGGTCTTCAACAGTTGCCTGTAAATATCACACAATGAGCTTGGGACTGGGTTGGTCAATGTCGGCAAGGACTCACGCCGCGGTACTTATCTGCCCAGGCGGCTTGCGGAGCCGCACCGGAGCCAGCTGAGGTGGCATTCTCGCGAGCGTAGGCTTCGCTGCCAGTCATGTAGGAGGTCATTGTAGATATAGCGAGCGTCGCACGGAGGTTAAAGATAGAGGGGCTCGGAGCTGCAAAATGGCGGGTAGAGATGGATCACCAAAGGCGGAGGATGGAAGGATAAATGAAGCTTGAATTCTGTTCGACAGCAAATAGCTAGGAGCACGCAATGTATACTGGAAATTGCCTTTGCTGGACAGTCTCCTTTGCTCGAACTCGGCGCTTTTCCGTCTTTTTCCGCGCCAAGACCACGTCCCCCATACGTCACCGGAACTTCAAAGTGCCGCCACAGACAAAAGTCTCCTTTTCGCAGCCTTGTTCTTGCTCCTTGCAGGTGTCTACACCATTACTCTCTTCTCTTATATTCTCTATTGGAATCACTTTCTCCTGTTGGCTGGTATGTTGATGCTTTCATCTGTCGATCCCGCATCACTGCTTTCGGATACGCTCCACTCTGTTACCCACGACTGTCAGGCTGTCACTAACGGAGTACAAGTGAACAGTGCACCATGATTCCTACGGACTCAATGCTTGTTGCGCTCGCTTCGCGACACCCTTTGGGTGTCCCGGGCATGCAGACTCACTCTGAACAGCCAGCCGGTGTAGACTTGAAGAGACGCGAGCCATTCCCAGCTTGGAGTGCCATTGATAACGCAAAGAAAAAGACAGACGCCTTTTCTAAGGAAGCAAGCCAAGAATTCGATATCGCGAGCAAGAAAACTCAGGATAAGACGGGCAAAATTGAGCCCTGGACACCCAAATATTACGCGGCTTGCATTGTCGGTGGCATGCTGGCCTGTGTATGTCACGATATATATTCTACACGGGGATATTTGCTCACGATAACTATAGGGTCTTACTCACACGGCGGTTACACCTCTAGATCTGATCAAATGCCGTCGCCAGGTTGATCCCGCCCTCTACAAGAGCAACATGCAGGCGTTCTCCAAGATCCGCTCTCTCGAGGGTCTCCGTGGAGTCTTCACTGGCTGGAGCCCCACTTTCTTTGGCTACAGCGTAAGTCCAGCACGGATCATATACGGCTACCTAAACATCCACTGACGTATACCACAGGCCCAAGGAGCATTCAAGTATGGTGGCTATGAGTTCTTCAAGAAATTCTACAGTGACCTCGTCGGCCAGGAAAAAGCCACAAAGTGGAAGACCTCTATCTACCTGACTGCCAGTGCCTCGGCTGAGCTCATCGCTGACGTAGCTTTGTGTCCCTTCGAGGCTGTCAAGGTGCGCATGCAGACGACCATGCCGCCCGATGTCAAGGGTACTTTCAGCGGTATCTCTTCCGTGATCTCCAGGGAGGGCTGGCCCGGGTAAGTCGATCTATCCGCAGACCATCGTCAAAATAAAGTTCAAAAACTTCAGAATACTGACCCGTCTCCACCCAGCTTGTACAAGGGTCTGTACCCACTCTGGGGCCGCCAGATCCCCTACACTATGATGAAGTTTGCCTCGTTCGAAACCATCGTCGAGATGATCTATCATAGGCTGCCGGGACAGAAATCCGACTACAACAAGGGTGCTCAGACAGCAGTTGCGTTCACGGGTGGATATCTGGCTGGTATTCTGTGTGCTATGGTGTCGCACCCGGCTGATGTGATGGTGAGCAAGCTCAATGCCAATCGCCAGCCAGGTGAGGCGTTTGGCGCGGCCATCAACCGAATCTATGGGGAAATTGGATTCCGCGGACTGTGGAATGGACTGCCCGTCCGTATTATCATGGTTGGAACATTGGTGAGTGGTCGCAATTACAGAATAGATGGACTTGAAGCTAACGATATTCCAGACTGGTCTGCAGTGGATGATGTACGGCACAATTGTTTCCCTCCCCGATTTCATCATGACTATACTGACCTATTATTTGCAGCTACGACTCGTTCAAGATCTTTATGGGTCTGCCAACCACGGGTGGAGGAAGCGAAGACAAGAAGAAGGGACAGTAGGCCGACCATGAGGAGATATCCCTAGCCCACGATCTCTCACTTTCGAGAGCTCGCGATCCTTGAACCGTTTCAAAATTGCGTTTCTGTATCTGAATTTCACCCGGTCTCTCATTCTGATCACACATTTTGTACCATGTCTTACCATGTTTAGCTATAAAACCCTACTCCAAATGACATTTGTATTCCATCTCATAGATGTCTTATACAATTCCATCAACTAAACAGCGCCAAGATCGCTATCAGTAAGCTGATTTAGTCAGGGTCTCCACCAATTGCAGCGCTTTATCTTATCACACGACGTCACCAATTTGCATACAAAGAACTGCGATAGAAACGAGCATCTTCCAAGGTCTCATAGTAGACTACCGTACGTAGATTAGCAGATCAACCCAGTACTCCTTGGCACCCGACATCGTCAACCCTGAAATCACGCCTCAGGCCGCCAATGGCGAGATCCAGTACGGAGTAACCCGGGGAATCCTTGTCAACATACACCCAACTTTCTCCCTCCTACCTGCCCCAGAGATACTCTTCTAAACCCAACACTCATTCACTTCATCCATCACACAGACCAAAAGGTAAATCCTCTCCCACCATCTGCGTAACCCCCAATCTGTACCTGCATCTTATCGCGGTCCCACCACGGCCCAGGTCCCGCAATTCATCGCGATAAGACCACACCACGCCCACCAATCTTACACCCTCACTCACAACTCTCCTCAACCAGGTCATTTCGCAATGAGTGAGAACGAGCATCATATGGTCTCCCATGGTCGCGGAGGTACGACTTCCTGAACGACGAATGAAAGCCCCAGCTAACAAATCCCAGGCCAGGGAAACATCGGCCACGACAATACGGAGTATGCACATCCAACCATGCACACCTTCATTCGCTAATGGTCATCTAGATACGTCGACGGCGAGATCGTTCGTGAAGGCGCTTACGGCGACCAGGGCGATGGCGCTTACTCTGCCGGTGTACGCTTTACCCCTCCCCATACCGATTCTGCTCAAAGAAACTGACACTGTATCAGCGCGGCGGCGCCGGGAATATCAGTTCGCCTCGCGTCCGCCCAACCTCCAAAGTGCCGCATGATGCCGAGATGATTCCCGAGCTGGTGGTGCGCAATTCAACAGACGATAATTATCACGTTGGGGTGAGATATCCCATCCCGTTAATGCATGAGAGACTTGAGTATGGCTAATGGATTCTTTGTTCAGCGAGGCGGTCAAGGAAACGTTCATCTCGACGAAGCGACGCTTAAGGAGAAGGAGAGGAAGAAGACGGTGGCGCATGAGGGTCTGGCTGATAAGTTGAAGAATAAGCTGCTGGGGCGGAAGTAGAGCATCGGAGGTTGATGAGTGATACTGCGTGGAGGGGTTCCTGGTTCTGGTCCTGTGATTCCCATTTCTGCATTACTGGTGTATTGATGATAGAGATCAGATAATTGAATCTTTTGCTGGGATAGTGTTGATCTACTCAGGGTATTTCAATTGCAGATGAATAAGTTCATTGTCCAATGCATTTCAACCCCTAGCGCACGAAAAAGCTATTGACGAGTAGAAGCAAAGCTATTGAGCGAAACCGAGAATAAACATGCCCATACCGAGTCCCATATCCCATAAATTCATGTATCGTGACCTCATAAAGCATGCGCGGCGAAGTACCCAAAGTGACAGAAACAAGTAGGGACGCAAACCCCAACGGACCCCAGCATTAATCTGTGCGTATAAGACAAAAAAAGAAAAGCGCCAATTAGAGGGGTGATAATACATCTTTCAGAAGACCAACCAGACCGAATCAGCGTCTAGTCCTTGCTAAACCGCCTTTTAAACCAGCTCTTTCTCTTGCCGCCATTCACTGGGCTCGCCGTATTCGCGGTCTTGGTCGATCGATCCAAAGCCGGTGCTTGTTGAGGAGATCCGCTCCGATACTCAGCCGGCGGCGCAGAAGACTGCCCCTTGGCGGCGTAGTTTGCACCAGCGCCGAACCCCTGGAAGCCGTATTCGGCCTGGGCGCGCTCGTCGAGCCGTTGCTGCTGTAGAGCCTGCTGCTGCAACTGGTCCATGGAGCTATTCAGCGAACTGGGATCGGTCGACTGGCCATATGGATCTGTGTAGCCGGACCCGGACATGGCGGCGACGTTGTCGCCGGAGCGCTGGTAGGCATGTTGTGGGTAGTTCCCATTGTGTCCGACCTGCTCGGTTGACACACGCGGATAGTTCCGTCGGCGACTGTTCTGGTTGTAGGGGTATTGGCTCTCCTGGGCTTGATTCTGGTAGTTATCGACGACGCTGTCTGGGCGTGATGGGCCGGCCCGACTGGCGTGGTAATTGTTCTGATCGTTGTATCCACGGTTCGAGTAGCCGTTTGGTCCTGTGACACTGTTAGAAAGCATTGAAGATGGATAAATAGTGACACCTACCGTAGTAGCTTGTCTGTCGGCTGTAGTCGCCCATTTGTGACGCGGCGTCGTCTGTCGATCGTAATCAGCATGGTAAGATTTGTGCGGGGGTCATCCAGACGGACCTGTTTTGGCATAAGAGTGGCGATTGTTGTTGTATGTGCTATTGATGGCTACCTCGAATGATTTGATCGTGTCGAGCGGGCGCTCAAAACGAGGCCGGGTCGGGTTTGACCAGTCAGGATCGGCTGTTGAAAGAAGCCAGGGAGTCAGTAACCATGTGGAGAATGTGGAACAGGAAATGCCGGGGAACACCAACTGATAACATTGCCATGCTGATCCTTGTGCTCCATGTCGCGGAGAGAGCCCATATTGGACTTCTCCAGGGCGACAGCCACTGTTAAGCATTAGTCAATGTTGCGATGAAAAAGGGCGATGCAATCGTCCCATGGGGAAATTGGGTCGACAAAAGACATACTGGGCTGCAACTCGTTCATGGCGACGAGTGGATCGGCTTTGGTTTGTAGATTGCGCTTAGCCTTCTCCTGGGAGGACTCTGACAGATGAGATCTGTGACCAGATGTGTTGGATTGTTTGGATTGTGCAGATTTGACACTGAAACCGCGACTCCGGCCGGGAGGTTGGACAGGTTGGGGGGAGGCCATTTTTATTAGGGGCGCCTTCCACCGTCTCTCTTAGCGTCAAAGATCAAGGCAGCCGGGGTTACTGAAATGGCTGGGATCTGCTTGAGCTATGACAGCCGTTGTGGAGTGACCGACGATGAAGGGTGGGCACTGCCAAGACGATTGCAATGCCAGTGTAGGCCAGATGTGGGTTCGTTTGCCTTTGGGAGACTGTTCTGACAGCACTTTGGGACCCGCCGTAGATTGATGTAATGTGATGCGGGGCGGCAGCACGTGTGGTGATAAAGGTGAAGGCTGGGGGAAGGAAGCGTGGGATAATTTAAGGTGATGGAGAACCGTTATGAATGGGACCAGGATGGCCACAGACAGAGATGTCCAAGTGCAGGGCGATCGCCTTAAATAAGAAAATGAATAAGGTCCGGGAGGGGAGGTAAGGATTTGCTGTGGACAACACAAGCCACGCAATACTTACGGAGCCCAAGTTGGGACCCGCGTGTACACTGGGCCGCTAGGCTTCGGTATAGGCTTAGCCTCGTGGTGGATAAGTTATTTTTATATCTTTATCTTTGTGCACATTCTAATGCCCATTCTATTCCATTCCATTCAAAACCTGTCATTCCCCTTCTCTCATTACCACTTCACCCAAGTCAGACAGAAATCAGGCACTCGAAGCGATCCGTGGAACCGCCGGATATTGTCCACGGCGATTGGTTTCTTCCACTTAGCATGTCCGTAGTATTAATAGCATCCATTAAAATCAAAAGGAGTCAACAGTGTACCGAGCTCGGGTGACTGGTTTGCCCTATCCCACATCTTCTATCCGAGGCAAACACCCACTAGGTATACCGACTCTATGATCCTAGTAGATATTGGCACTTCTAACTACATCCTCCAAAAGGTCTCACTTATAAGGCTAATTTAGCTTTTTGGTGAATTTATCCTTCACTTGAGCGCGTGATGCAGGGCAGCTGTGGTCTTCCAATTGGCCGGCGCTAGTTCACGGATGATGCTTTCTACCTTTATTGCCGACTTTATTTTGTGCTATGTTCTAGAACAGAGCTGCATTGTGCGCTATCTATTCATTGGTCTACCTTGCCAAGCATTGTAGTAGGAATCGGTACATAGTTATTAGTTATATGCACCCGGCCCTTGTGTTTGCCATCATCGGTCACGATCTACATGCATTGCGAGAACCAATGACAGGCCATTGATTCTGTAATGCCATAGCATTTGCAATGGGCGGCTCATTCAGTCACAGACCTGCAGCGGCCCTAGGTTGTATCTTAGAATTGGAAACTAGGCAGCAGCCATCACCTGCCTTGATCTATGCCCGATAACACTCTAGCTTATCTCTCCCGTCGGAAGTATTCTGCTAGGACTGGGATGGTGGACCAATATGATGCAACAATTGAATGTGGACTCGAATTCCCGAGGTCTTAGCTTGATCTGATATACATCGAGTCGACCCACACTACCTCGGTAGCTCAGTGCATCAAACACGAACTACAAGATCATGAAAGACACACACCCACCCTCTACAAAGCTATGCTGCCATTCGTGCCCGAGATATGGGATGTCGCTGGGCGAGAGATAGAAAGCCGTATGGTACGAAGAGCCAAGTCGCAATGGGAGGTATATTCGAAAAGACATGCGATGGTGGAGTAGCCAAAGCAAGGTAAATGCAATTCTTCTATAACAAAGGCAGTCGTGCAGGCGGAAAACAGAATCTCGAAAGGACCGGACTGTTGAAAATGGTATGGAATTTGGTGTGTAAGAACGTCAGATACACGGTGGGAGAAAGAATGACGCCTCTCGCAAGAGACAATTAAGCTCGTTGGAAATCCGAGGCGACACAGCAAAGTAAACGTGTAAAAAAGTTTTGTTTTTTTTTCATTCGTAGGGCTGGAATTGTATGGCCCTGCCTTCTCCCACGAATAAAATCGTTATCAAACCGCCAACTCCATCACCTCGAATCAACATTCGGCTCGCTCCGTCGACTTTTCCTTGCCTGGTCGACCGTCTGCGCGAAGAAAGGGAATCATCGCCCACTAGATACAAAGTGCCGCTTAGATGTTGGAGGGGTAGAGCATGACGCGGACGGTGGCACCGAAGGACTTGGGGGGAAGGTTGGAGCGGAACTTGGCGCGAACAACACCGGAGTTGCCTGTAAACAGTTAGAAACTTCGATCGGAAACGGTCTAGCCGTGACTTCGTAGACGTACCGTGAGGGCGGGTGACCTTGCCCCAGATCACCCGAATGTTGGAGCCGCGGACCTCACGCTTGGCCCGGTAGACGAAAGCGACCTTCTTGCCCAGGTAGAAGGAAGCAGCCTTGGGGTCATCAACGCCCTCAATCTTGACCAGACTATATCGCTTATCAGATTCCATTCTCAACTTCGTTTGGTGTGCGCATGTGGCTCGTACCTGGTGTTGGGGTTGGTGCTGTGCTTGCTACGCTGGTAGCTAAGGTGACGTCCCCTGCAAAGAAAACCCTTGTTAATCCTCCGTTCTCGTAGTCGGTGTTGTTTGTGTTTTGTGTGTGTGTGTAATCGATCGCAAATCCCTCCTCCAGGTGTTCCCGGGACCATTTCGAAGACCGGTGTATGTGCAATGCGACGGTGGACGTGTGGTAGTGACTTACTTGACGTAGACTAGAAAAGAAATTTTCGTTAGCAAAGACAGTTCCAGGCTGATGGTATCCGATGCGCATCGATCCTAGATGATCGCCCTCACAATCGGATACGGAAGTTTCGACAGGACGTGACTCACGGCGGTGACCTTGTTCCGAAGGCATTATGACGGCTTTTCTCTGAGGAGCGGGCAAGGAAAGAAGTCGAAGGAATGACCCGCAAGAGATAGTCGTTCCCGGTTGTCGTGGTTGTCGTCGCTTCGATGGAGTCGAGCGCACAATCAATTTGCAAAGGTGTGTTGGGGGGCGGCTCGCCCTAACCCCAATCGGGGGCTTAGCGACAGGGTAAGCGAGGTCAGCTGATTGCACACTAGTCCCATTGCGTGCAGCCTCGGGAAATGGATTCTCCGAACTTGTTCTAGCTTCAAGCCTCAGGCATTAATTATAGCCTTAGGTGTCTACCCCATCGATAACCTCATCCGGTTGACCGCCTTGCCCACCTTGCCCACACGTTTTTCTGCCATACGGTGGACAGTGGTCCGAAACGGCTCCAAAGTCTGTCCAGATCACCCAGCTGACAAACTTCACCATGACCTCACGTCGTCGATCCTATAATTAACCGGTTATGTAGGTCTTTGAGCTTGGATTTTACCGCTTATGTAGGCAATACTGGACGGATTTGATTTTATGTTACTTTCTATATGTTCACCAAATTCCTCAACTGCTAGATCTCTGTAGATATGCCTTCTCGGATAGCAATCCGGTGTAATGCAGACCGAGTGTACTGATTGGGAAACCCAGATATTCCCCATCTTGCCCCACTGTTCCGGCTGTTGGAATCACCTTCTATGTACTCTGCAACTAGAAAAAGGACCTCGGGAGGGAGTATTTGCGGAGCTTCTCTCCTGCATGTCCTTACCGGGTACAGCAGACATTGCATAGAGATCATCCTAGATCATGATACACCAATTGAGATTTCAGCTGAGCAAGTCTGCTAGAGCATAATGAAGTCGAAGGCCCGAATCCGGCGGCACTTGGTTCGGAGTCATCAACCTCAACGGAGTTAAGTACCGCGCGGGAAAATAGAATCCGTCTGGTATGAGAGATGACAAATGTGCCGATCGCTCTCCACGATTTCGGTCACCGGGACAGCTCCTTATCTGTCAAGGTACCGTACCTCGTTACCTACTGTAATGTCTTTTCACTCTACATGTTCATTCCGTATAGAGCAATAAACTCGGGGGAGCCGCGACACAGTCGGACTGCGAAATTCAGGTGGCTTGCGCCCTCGCAGTGAGAGAAAAAAAAAAAGAGATGCTCCACCCGCTGCACTGCACCGCTGACCGCATTCTGAGATTGTCAGAGTCATGGCCACGTAACTCCACTTCAATTCAGGCTGTTTCCATCGTGTCGAAGCTGTCTGTATGTACATGCAGTGTACAGATTATCAGATGACTTCTAATTTCTCATTTCCTTCCTTTTCGGGTCGGCTGAATGCTTCTACTGGATCAGAGGGAGCCTTCTGTCTGTCTGATGTTGCACGTCGTCCTCCCGAAGGTCCATAGTTAGCAGCGGGGGTCACGGGTCACAGCAAAGGGAATGGAGATTTTGAAAGAATAAAGAAAAGGAATTGTTAAGATGAGCTGATACTGGAGATAAGAAACTTCAGAATGATGCGATACATACATGCAGGGTGAAGAAGGATTTGCCACGAGGGAGAGAGCAGGCTTATATATTGCATAGATGCATACAGTAGAAAAGAATGATACATAGTTCCAGGATTGCTGTAATACCTGAAGTCATAAATAACATAAAATACGCAGTCAGAAAGCCAGAAACCCCAAGGACAAGCCCCACTGCCGAAGCTGTGAGGACTCCCGTTTAAAAAAGTACCTCCGCCGGAACCTGCTACTGGCACTGTTCCCTCTCAACACCTTCTTTGCTTTTTCTCTTCCCTATCTACTCTCTTCCCCATCCCATTTTGTGTACCCAAGTTGTCTCGGACGTATTCAAAATGGCAAACGTTGTCTCCCAAGCCGATGAGCCCCAGAATGCTGGGTGAGTCCCCTCAAATCGTCTCTGACATCACCTTCCCCTCCGGCAGTGGAAGCACGCCGGCTACCTTGCTTCACCCTCCACCCTTTCGAATTTGGCTCTTTCGATCGAGCGCATGCCGTGACCATCTTTCGAGTGTTTTTATTGCTTCTCTCCCGGCCGGTCCAACACGCATTGTCTACACTCGTGGAACCCCCGCGAGAACCCCTCCATCCACTTCATACCATGCAAACTCTGCCCTCGACCTCTGAATCGCCGAACTAACAATGCTTCTACAATCCAGCACCATCGAGTTGAAAGATAACACCATCGTCGTGGTGCTTGGTGCATCTGGCGATCTCGCAAAGAAGAAGACGGTTTGTGCCATGGCCCCGCGGCTTTCGGTATGCGCTCAAGGCTAACTCGTTCGACCAGTTCCCCGCACTCTTCGGTCTCGTATGTGACAAGCTATATCGATCGCACAGGTTCCTTCAGCTGACACCATCACCTACAGTTCCGCAACAAGTTCCTGCCCAAGGACATTAAGATCGTCGGTTATGCGCGGACGAAGATGGACCGCGAAGAATACCTAAAGCGCGTGCGCTCGTATATCAAGGTGCCCACAAAGGAGATTGAGGAGCAATTAGACCAGTTCTGCCAGCTTTGCACCTATGTCTCGGGCCAATACGACCAGGATGACTCATTCATCAACCTCAACAAGCACCTCGAGGAGGTTGAGCAAAGCCGGCAAGGCAATGAGCAGAACCGTGTCTTCTACATGGCTCTACCCCCCAGTGTTTTCATTACTGTTTCCGAGCAATTGAAGCGCAACTGCTATCCCAAGAAGGGCCTTGCCCGTATCATTGTGAGTTTTTCCGGCAGGCCAACCGAGGCAGCGGCGGCTAATTCCCCTACAGGTTGAAAAGCCATTTGGCAAGGATCTTCAGAGCTCGCGCAATCTGCAAAAGGCTCTGGAGCCCAACTGGAAGGAGGAGGAGATCTTCCGTATTGACCACTACCTCGGTAAGGAGATGGTCAAGAACATTCTTATCCTGCGATTTGGCAACGAGTTCTTCAACGCCACATGGAACCGTCACCACATCGACAACGTCCAAATCACATTTAAGGAGCCGTTCGGCACTGAGGGCCGTGGAGGATACTTCGACGAGTTCGGCATCATCCGTGATGTCATGCAAAACCGTGCGTATTCTCACCAAAAGACCATAAGAGTCATACTGACTGTGATGTAGACCTTCTGCAGGTCTTGACCCTGCTCGCCATGGAGCGCCCCATCTCCTTCTCCTCTGAGGACATCCGTGACGAGAAGGTCCGTGTTCTGCGTGCGATGGATCCGATTGAGCCCAAGAACGTCATCATTGGCCAGTACGGTCGCTCGCTGGACGGAAGTAAGCCTGGATACCTGGAGGACGACACCGTTCCCAAGGACTCGCGCTGCCCAACCTTCTGCGCCCTCGTCGCTTATATTAAGAATGAGCGGTGGGACGGCGTTCCTTTCATTCTCAAGGCCGGCAAGGGTAAGTTGAACCGCTTTTGCCCCGTATGTGCATCTTCCTAACACCCCTTGACAGCCCTGAACGAGCAGAAGACCGAGGTCCGTATCCAGTTCAAGGACGTCACCTCTGGTATCTTCAAGGATATCCCGCGTAACGAGCTGGTCATCCGTGTCCAGCCCAACGAGTCCGTCTACATTAAGATGAACTCCAAGCTGCCCGGTCTGTCCATGCAGACGGTGGTGACCGAGCTGGACTTGACCTACCGCCGCCGCTTCTCCGACCTCAAGATCCCCGAGGCCTACGAGTCCTTGATCCTCGATGCCTTCAAGGGCGACCACTCCAACTTTGTTCGTGACGACGAGCTGGATGCCAGCTGGCGCATGTTCTCCCCGCTGCTGCACTACCTGGATGACAACAAGGAGATCATCCCAATGGAATACCCCTATGGTAAGTGATTTTCCACCATGCCATATCTCCAGACGCATTTGCTGACTTCAATTAGGATCTCGTGGCCCCGCAGTCCTCGACGATTTCACTGCCTCTTACGGCTACAAGTTCAGTGATGCTGCCGGCTACCAGTGGCCTGTGACCAACGCCGCTCCTAACCGGCTGTAGATGGGAGGTAGCCCAGTGCTAGTTTACGATGATATGGGATGCGGTCTATGAAGATGATCAAAATTTACTCTTTCCTTTTTCTTTTTCCAAGGTTCTCCATTATGTCTTCAAGCCGAGCTGGTGGGAATTGTCGCTAAATATGTCGGTCTCCAGAGTCGAGTAGAAGGGAGACTCGGTAACATTTGAAAGAACGTCATGCAATTTGTGTTTTCAAATTCCATTCTTTCGTTTCTGGTGTGTACTTCTGGAACGAGTATATAATTCAGTAGTTGATCCAATCTAGAACCAGATATGCATCAATTCTGTCTCCAATTGTTCCAGTACAAATCGTGTGCAAACTAACTGTAGTTAGTTAACTACTCATCCCACGAGCCAATCACAGCCCCAAACTAGGGACATCGATCTGAGTCCAGGAAATCGCGTGAAACCGACCAGAAACACAAAACAAACCTTCAAAAAGGAATCACTGATCTATATACTCTCCCATCAAAAACCCCAGATAAAACATCCGTGTGACAGCGATCGGCATCAAAAGCCCCTGGCGGGTCTGACTTGCCAGCGATAAGCGGGCCGGGGCCCGCATCAACTGTGCTCAGGCCAGGTCCTTTTTCTTCTCTTTATCCTCATCACGCCCTCGTTCCCCAAAAATACCGTTCTGCACGCGACACATCTGGCCGAGATTCCCGATCGACCATCGACCTTCCTACGATCGCAAGGCCAAGATCGTACAACCAATTGCCGAACACCCTCGTGGCCCAAACTTCACGTGTTTCCCCCAGACAAACAACAGAACACATTCTCACGGCACGCTGCAGCTCCGACTCCGCGCAGCCCCGGGCCCGTTTTCGAAGACCCGGAATATATTTCCGAGCGCGTCGGATTCGGAACTGCGCGTTTCCTTCAAGGCCTGCATACTTGCATACCCTCAGGTTTCGCGGGGGAGGCGGAGCGTATGCCACGCAGTTAGTGCAGGATGCCGCAGACTGCGAGATGGGCGGGCACGCCGTCTATCAAGGGACGGTCTGAGTCGATGCGAATGGCGTTGTTGACGTTTAGTTTGGTGGGATTGCAGTACGTTTACCTCTGATGGGTCTGTTTCTCGGAATGCAAGTTCAATGGCTGACGGTGGCTATTGTGGGCTATAGGTTTACATGGGGCACGGAGATGACATGTAAGATTGAATCGGGTATCCTTTGAGATCGAGACTGATTGATGTTTAGATTGCACGCCTTACCTTCTTCAGCTTGGCTTGACGAAATCCAAGACTTCGTTGGTCTGGATTGCGGGCCCGTTGTCTGGGTTGATTATCCAGCCTCTTATCGGTGTTATAGCGGACCGGTCACGATCGAAATGGGGTCGGAGAAGGCCGTTTATGATTTTTGGTTCTTTCGTCGTGGCTTTTTGTCTGATTGTTCTTGGGTGGACTGCTGAGATTGTCGCCTTGTTCGTCCAGGATCCTGACAAGGTATGAATCTGTTATCGCTTATGGAAACCGGTTCATTGAGCTTTGGGAGCTAATTTAAACTCATTTAGGCTAAGAAACTTACCATTGCATTGGCTGTATCCAGCATCTATGCTGTGGACTTTTCCATCAACGTTGGTAAGTGGGACTGCTCTCAATGTGGAGGGCCTCGCTCACTCCTGCTTAGTTCAAGCATGCTGTCGCAGTCTGATTGTGGACACGCTACCGATTCCATTGCAACAAGCTGGATCTGCATGGGGTATGTGTCACTCATCCTGTGCTATCATGAAGAAGTTCCCTAACAGTCATAATAGCTGGCAGAATGGCTGCCATCGGCCAGCTCATCAGCTACGTGATCGGCTCGATTGACACCGTCAGCATATTTGGGGGCTTTTTCGGCGACACACAGTTCAAACAGATGACTGTGATCGCGGCATTGTCCTTGGTTGGAGCTGTGGCTGTTACCTCGTATTCTGTCAAGGAGCGTGTTTTGATCACAGCGAGGTGGGCTAGCCAATTTTTTCCGAAGTATAACGAGCATAAGCGCTAACACAATGACAGGGACTCGGATGGCAAGGCTGGTGCAATTCAAGTGATCTCTCAGTTGTTCAAATCTACACTAGAGCTACCGCCTCGTATCCAGGCTATTTGCTGGGCCCAATTCTGGGCATGGATTGGTATGGAAAGTGAGCATCTTGAAAATATTCCCGCTGACAATATGCTAGGTTGGTTCCCCTTCCTCTTCTACAGTACCACATGGGTGGGCGAGACCTACTTTCGGTATGAAGTGCCCAAGGAAGACTTATCCAAGGCAACCGATATGCTTGGCGAGGTCGGCCGTGTCGGCAGTCTCTCGCTGACAGTGTTTTCGGCAATTACCTTCCTCAGCTCCGTTCTGCTACCGTTCTGCGTGCAACCCCCTGATACCAAGCGCACGCGCTTCACACCCCGACCACCCCCGGGCGTGGCAGCAGCACTCAAAGCCATGACTGCAGTGCGGCCCGACCTCCAGACAGCCTGGCTGATCTCTCAGATCATGTTTGCCGCGACCATGATCTTCGCCCCGCTAGCCCACTCGCGGGGATTTGCCACTTTCCTCGTAGCAGTCTGCGGTATTCCCTGGGCAATCAGCGGCTGGGCGCCGTTCGCCTTTATGGGCGTGGAGATCAACAAACTGACGATGAACGGCAACAGCGGAGGCCTACCAGGGTCAACCACGCGTTCCGGCGTAACAATGATCACCTCCGCCAGCATGCGCAACGCAGCCGCGGACACAGAACTAGAAGTCCTCCGACTCAACCACCGCGACTCCGACGGCGATGACACGGACGAAGAAGACCAAGCCTCGAGCATCCCCTCGACAGGCGAGCTGGCCGGGATCTACCTCGGTGTGCTGAACGTATACACCACTCTCCCCCAATTCGTCGGCACATTTATCAGCTGGATCGTCTTCACCGTTCTCGAACCAGGTGCCCAGCCCAGCAAGGAAAGCGACACATCGGACACGCAATGGATGAATCTGGACAAGAACAGGCCAAACGCCATCGCTATCTGTTTGTTCATCGGCGCGATTAGCGCTCTCGTAGCTGCTGAAGCGACTCGGCGGCTACGGTATGTTCGATGAAGGACCCGGGGGAATCCTAATGAGCGGATCACTACGACCAAAAGCACTTTATACCCGGAGCCTGTTTCCGAATACCTGTACAGGGACTCAAAATTATGGTATTGAGCATGTGCATATAACCAATTTATGATAGTAATAATAATGTCTCTGATTATCGTCGAGGTTCTAGTTATGTAGTGAATATTAATAACTAGATTCCTTCTGAATCTTTCGAATTCCGATGTTTAAATATTGAGTGGAGCAGGTGGGGTCAGTGACGATATGATGATTCAGCGTTAGAACAGCTAAAGTACTTAAGGGGATTTAATCTTTCATCCTTCAATCCCCTAGTCAATTCATACATCCCACCTTGAAATCAATCAATCAATCACAATGTCTCCCAAAGTTCTCATCGTCCTCACCTCCACCAACGAGATCCCCTCGATCCAGAAGCCCACAGGCTGGTATCTGGTATGTACCCCGCGATGAATATCCACTACTTTACACCACCAATTTCCTCTGCACCAGTACCATCAGACAAATCAATTGCACAAATCATAACTAACACAAACCAAGCCCGAATTCGCCCACCCCTACCATGTCCTCCACGACAAAGTCTCCATAACCGTCGCCTCGCCCAAAGGCGGCGACGCCCCACTAGACCCCTCCTCAGTCGAGATGTTCAAAGACGAGACCTCCGTGAACTTCCTAAACACCCAAAAAGCACTCTGGACAAAGACCGAGAAGCTAGCAGACATACTGCCGCGCGCCGGCGAGTTCGATGCCATTTTCTACGTTGGCGGACACGGCCGTACGTCTCCCTTCCCTCTCCCCTTATAAACTACACAATCCACTAACACTTCCCAGCCATGTTCGACCTTCCCGAGAATCCCACCTCCATTAAACTCATTGAGGCTTTTGCAGCGGCTAAGAAGCCCGTTTCTGCTGTCTGTCATGGTCCTTGCGTTTTTCTCAACACCAAGGGTGCCTCTGGCAAGCCGCTGATTCAGGGTGCGGAGGTTACGGGATTCTCGAACACGGAGGAAGATCAGGTGCAGCTTTCATCTGCGATGCCGTTTATGTTGGAGACGGAGCTGAATAAGGTTTCTGGTGGACACTATGTTAAGGCGGCGGAGCCGTGGGGGGAGAAGGTTGTTGTTGCGAAGACGGAGTATGGAGGGCCTTTGATTACGGGACAGAATCCTGCTTCTGGTACTGGTGTTGGTAAGGCGATTCTTGAGGCTCTTGGACTTTGAGCTAGATGTTAGATGTAGGATGGAAGAGAAATGAATAGGATGTATTGACCTGATCTACGCACATCTACACATTTACCTGTAAAGCCACTTAGAGCGAGTAGGAAACCGATTTTCGGAATTGAGTAGCGAAAGGGGAATAGAGCAAGAACAGCAGACAAGCAAAATGTAGACAGAAGAGCCCAAATTAAAAGGCATAAAATGGGAAAGAATGGAAAATCGGATATCTGGTCCTGGAATGGCCCGAGAACAAATCACAAGGGATATCAAAGTCACAACCAACATCAACCGTATCGCGGTATTTCGTTAGTCTCTGCTCTTTCCTGAAATACAGGATGAAATGGACAAGACGCTTCAAGCAAACGCGAGAGAAACCGGGCTCGACGAGCAAACACGAGGAACTGGTGATCGAATCGGAGGCACAATGGAAACTGAGTCTTGGCTATCCAAGAAATAGACTAGGGCGAGGTAAGGCGAAGTTGACAAACGAAAAGTAGAAAGGAAGGAGGAAGGATCTAGTGTCCCTCCATGTTGCCGGTCAGCTCAGCGACTCGGGCCTTGATGCGGGCGACGCGAGACTCGATAGCTAGAACCGGGTTAGTATAATGTGGGTTCAAACGGTGCTGGTGAATGACTTACTCTCTTCACCGCTAGTGTCTCCCTCGTCCGTCCGCTCAGACTGGCTGGTGCGAGTCTCGGGCGTATCGTTCATGGCAGCAGCACGCTCGGCAGCATTCTTACGGATCTGAGCCCATCGGTCCTCCTCGCCGGCAAGAGCCTTCTCCTGGCTGGTGATCTCGGGCTCTTCCTGGTGGCCGCTGGTCGGCGTCTCGGGGACTTCAACCTCAGCAGCTGCAGCAGGTGTCAATGGCTCATCCGGAATGAAAGCGGGCTGGTCGACCAAAGGCCCCTGATCAAACTTGGAGAACTCCTGGTCGGCCGCGTTGCGCTCGTTGGTGTCGACACGGGACAGAGCATCGTATTCGACGCCGCGCCGGGTCTGAGGAGGACCGTGGCTTTCGGGAGAAACAGCCGCCGGAGCTGGCTCTTCCACCACAGCCTTTGCGGGCTGCTGGGGAGTAGAAGGCTTCTCGGCCTCTGGCTCGAGGACCGGGACTGGAGCGGGGGCAGGGGCAGGGGGAGGGGCAGGTGTCGGGGTCGCAGGTGCCTCCGGAACAGGCTTCTTCTTCACCGGAGTGGACTTGAGCGGCGGCGATGACTCTTGAGCTTCTCTGGCCTTGGCCTCAAGAGCGGCGCGCGCAGCAGCCACCGAGGATACCTCCCTGGCACCGGTCCTCTTCATCGGGGGCTGCTCTCCCTTCTTCTTACTCGTTCCAAACATGCTCTTGAATCCAGTGTTGCCGGTTTTCTTCTTCAGCTTCTTAGGGTCATCCGGCGTCTGAGGCGTGACCTCGGGTGTCTGCTCGGCTGCCACAGTGTTGGTCTTAGTGTCCTTTTTGTCATTTGCGGACACCGCCTCCTCCACGGGCGTCTTCTTCGTTGGTTCAGGTGAGGCCGGCAGCGGGGTTGCCACGGCAGCATCCTTGGGAGGTGGTGGGGGTCCGCTCTTGGAAGTGGTGGATGGGAGAGGAGCCGATGTAATAAGCTTTTCTGCTTCTGGCTCAGGGGCAGACTCAGACTCAGCCGGCTTCTCATCATCAGTCGAGGCACCAATGCCCGCGCGCCTGTCGCTCATGTAGGCGGACCGGTAGGCGTCCTTATCGTAGTTTCTCGCCCACTTCATGGCCGAGGAGGCCTCATTCACAATGCCCGGCTGGAGCGTCATGACCGAGTTGGTATTGGCATTGGCATTGGTATTGCCATTGGAATAGACGTCCCCACGGCCATTGGTTCCCACCTCCTTAGCTTCGGCTTCCTGCTCGCGATGCCTCTTCTGAAGAGCAGCAGCAGCAGCCTGGATCCGCTTGTGCTGATCAGGGCCAATGCTGGTCTTGCTCTGAGGGGCTTGGTTGTTGGGCCGCTTATACGACTCTTCGATAGGAGAGACCTTCTTGGCCGACGTCTTACTGCGGCTCAGCTTCGTTCCCTTGCGGCTTCCAAAGCTGAAAAAGCGCTTCTTCTCAACGATTTGCGCACCAGCCTCCGGCTCTGGGGCGGCGCCTTTGACCTGCTCTTCAAGGACCAGCCATTTTGTCTGCCTAATAACAGTCTCCAGGAGTGCAACACGACCGAAGACGGCCTTACGAGCGAGAGGCTCGTCACCGGACAGACTGGTAATCCACACCCACCAGAACGAGTCGTCCAGATCCAGAGTGCTGATGCTGGCCAGCTCGGCCGGTTCTAAGGACGACGGCTCACTGTCCAGCCCCCGCTTGTGAGACTGCGAACTCTGGCCTCGGGTGGCAGCAATAGGCGGCAAAATCTGGTCCGGTGGCATCAGCAAGGGACGAACATGATCTTTAAGGTTACCTTCATCCCCAAATCCCGAGGACATGAAGTCCGCCCATGATGGAGTTGTGGGACGTCCCAGGTCTCCTGTATGTGATTGAGGAGCTGTCCTAATCCTGTTCACAGACTCACTCCTAACCACGGATGGCTTCTTCTCCTCGTCCTCTGGGTCCGAATCAATTGAACCACCGAATCCAATGTCTTCAAAACGTGACCACGAGGCATCTCGCAAGCTGGTGGAATGCTTAGAGCTTGACACAGCGGACTCATTTGTAGAGGAAATACACTTCAACACACGCAGACATTCGTCACTCAGTGCTCGGATAGGGTCTTCGTAATTGGAGAATTCCTGCAAATGCCAGTGTTCATCGCGGTACTCAAAGTTCTTCGCCCGGCGCAGCAGAGAAAAAGGGGTCGGAGAGACGGTATTAACAATCATGACTACTTTGGTAGTTGTCACCTGAAGGAGAGTCGGGGTTTCCGGGGGGTATTCGGTAGCCTCCATGAGGGCTTGGAGGGAAATAGGCAGAGACGAGATACCGGTCACACCACGGGGCACCTCAGGTGACAGGGAACGCAGATAGGCGAAGAACAAGTGACTCGTAGCATCGGCGGCACTGCCCAAGAGAGTCAGCAATTATCCATAAGGCGCAGTGGGAAAAAAGCATACGCAGCCCAGCTCTTGTAGCCAGCTTCGAAGCCGTTGCCAGTGTCGACATGCTCAAAGGCCCACCATCCGGCGTATCGCGAAAGCTTACGGCCTCCCAGACCATTAGACTTGCCGTGCGCAGCAATTGCAGACAGAAGATCGAAGAAATCAAAGATAATCTTGGTGCGGGCATCGGAGTCGACACTGATTGGGATGAAGGTTGAGAACGCGTCGCGGGCCAGATCCGAATCTAATTTTTGTTTCAGCATCTGTCCGCCCATAATGCCACAGGTCTCATCGTACCTTGTTCGCCAACCTTGAACAGTTCGTAGGCCTCCCATGTAACGACACCTCCGGGCAATCTGCTCCAACACCATTTCAAGACACCGCAGAGAACCTGTGCCAACAAGAATTAGCCCAAACTCCCTCTTATCCCGGGACATTTCTCACCATCGGCTCCGTGAGCCGCAGCTCCTGCATCAACTCATTTCCGCTGATTGGGGCGCCTTTCTCGAAAGACTGGTTGAAGTAATTACGGACAAAGGTGCGGGCGGCGCTAGGGTCGGAGCTTGGTCGGAAGGGCAGAAGAAGGAACGGGGTATCGAGAGCTACACGCGACGAATGATCAGCGAACCGGAGAATGCGCGTGGCAGCCGTAACTCCACCACATGGTTGAGAACGGAATCCCACCCACCTCGGGCCTTCAATTCCTGCACACAGCCTCGGATGAGATCTTGCACCTCCTCGGGGCCGACCTCTGTGCGCTGCCAGGCGTCCGTCCATTTGGGCTTCGCAGGGCCTGGGTCGACGGCGGCCGGTTTGGCTTGCTTATTGGCGGTGTTGGAGTCTTTGCTCCGGAAGACTCGACTGAAGAAAGGCATCTTCGGATTCGCGACACCGCTATAATTGGCTTTTGTGCGGCGTGGCCGGCGATGGCGAGCTCCGTGTTGGGCGTTGTTTTGGGGACTTATTTCCTGGCGTCAACAAACAAATTAGCTGCGCGAGATTCAAAAGCGAACTGGACCCGGATGTGGAAGACCGACAGGTTAATCGATTAAACGACAAAATGGGGGAGAAGCGAAAATAAAGAAAAGAAAAGAAAAGAACCAGGCCGGGATGTCCTGCAGCCCCTAGGCTTAGGCGCCAAAAAGAAAAAAAAAAGAGAAAGGATCCCTGGTCTGGACCAGGAAAAGAGAGTCTGTGCTCGAGAATTGGAGCGTGCAGAGCAAAGAGAGAAGATATAGAGGATCAACCACAGTATATGTAGACTCGATGCACGTACAATTGAATGGGAAAAAAAAAGAGATGGGGGAGGGGAATAAGGAAAGTTGAGAAATGAAGCTCAGGGGTAAATCGGGAGAGAATCTGGAACTTGGAACTAACCTAACCGCGATAGTCGAGACCGCCCCAAAGAAATGATAATGAAAATGGAAACGGAATTGGATCGACGACCTCGTAAAAGTAAGATGGAACAGAGAGTGAATCTACCTTTGAGTGTACGGATTACCAAGTGGTGTGTGCTGTGTGCGGAGAGTGAATGATACACACGGCGATCATCATCTCCCAAACTGGGTTTCAACGACCCAGGGTTCCTAGGTGACAGATGAGTAGGGGCACACGGATGCATAGTAATGCATGTATGGAGTAGGGAGTATATAGGGAAATAATTATATAAGTAGTGCGGTTGGAATAGGTATAGATTAAGTGGATCGAGTGACTGGTCTATTATGGTGGGGTTACTCTATACTTCGTAGTTGTAGTTAGATGTAGATGCAGATTAGGTATACAACCAGGCATCTACTAGGCCATATGGAATACGGAACATTCGGGTAACAAACGTCACTACCCGACTATCCAGGTAGAGACAATCATTGGAGGTACTGTACCGTCCAGTTGTACCTGATAGTCACAGCTGTGAGCCCTGAGACAGCTGAGACAGACTTCATAGATATAGGCACAGCATACCTGAGTCATAGTTCCAAGCTTAGACCATTCCCCAGACTTCCCAGACTTCGACAATACTGGATACTCTGCTACTCCATATCAACCACTCTTCAATGCTTAGAATCTTCATCACCTTCATCACGACCAATGAAAGAGCTACCAGCAGCTCCACTGTGATGGCCATAAATAGATCGCCTCAGGCAGGGCTGCTGAGATAAGCCGCCCCGTCCCCTTCTTTTTCCCTCGATTCTATCTTTAGAATCAACCTTTTCTGCATCGTCAATCAGCCCCCCCATCGGTTCTCCACGGTATCGCGTCTGTGGTTCATCTTATTGTCCCCAGATTCTGTTCTTCATTTCCCTGGTTGATCGCGTGGTATTCTCACCTATTTCCCTCTTCAACCTCCTCTTGGAGGCTTTTCGCTCGCGGCCTGAATAGCGCGACAAAGCCAAGTCACGCCTACCTGGGAATAGCTTCGGGTACTCACTGCGTGACCGGATCCGCTCTGATCTCGAGTCGGCCGCGTCGCTCCCGCCGCCAAAACTACTCTCGGAATATTCACGTGGCGATTCGCTCTCCTTAACCCCTCAGTACCCGCGCGCATCGTCCGAAATGGGTCGCAGAAAGATTGAGATCAAAGCGATCAAAGATGATCGTAACCGCTCAGTGTAAGCTACGCACTTGACATTCTCATTTCCAATTACTGATTTACTCGGTGCAGCACATTCCTGAAGCGAAAGGGTGGTCTGTTCAAGAAGGCGCATGAGCTCGCTGTTCTTTGTTCCGTGGACGTCGCGGTCATCATATTCGGTCACAACAAGAAACTCTACGAGTACTCCTCTTGTGACATGCCCGAGGCCCTTGGACGCTACCATTACGTGAGTCGGATTTTCTTCCCCTGGCGAAGTCACAACTAATCTCCCGATTCTCCAGTTTGGTGCTCCCCATGAACACAAAGGACCCGGTGATTTTGAAGGCAAGCGTGACGAGGAAGATGAGGAAGATGAGACTACCCCGGCCCCCGAAGAGATGCAAGCCCAGCAGAGCCATGCCGCCATTCCGCCTCACCTCCAACAGCCCGGTTTCCAACACATTCACCATGCTCCGTCTGCATCTCCTCCCATTCCTAACGGCCTTCCGATATCGCGGCATGGTACTCCATTGCCACAGGGTGTCTCCCGACCCGCGTCACGAAATCATGTCCGTCGTGTTAGCTCGAACCTCGGACCGCATGGACATGCTACCCCGCCGCCGCCGCCTGCTCCCCAAAATGGGTTCCAGTACATGCCCAATCCTTCGATGTATAACCCCAATGTTCACTCCGCCATGAATCAGCAACGCCCCGGGCAATACCAGCAATACGGTCATCCCCATCCGGGTGCACAGGGAACACCGCCTCAGGCTATGCACCACCCGCACGGCATGCCCTCCCAACCGATGCCTCCGCACCAAGGTGCGCAGCATTTCCAGTATCCCCATGCGGTAGCATCACAGCAGATGGGAATGCCGCCGGGGTCGCATGCCCCTGTGCAACAAGTCAGCCAGGCTTATATATCGGAGTCGGGTAGAGGGTCCATGGGCCCCGGTTATGCACCGGAGTCCCAGGATCGTACGGTTCCAGTAAAGGAAGACCCACAGGACAACATGTCGAGTGGATTGAAGGTGCAGAGCCAGTCACCGCCGCAACCGAAGTCTTTTTCCAAGTCTCGCAGTATCTTTACCCCGATCGATGATCGGGGATCTGTTCTTGCCCGTCATTTCGGGGCGGGGGCGCCGGCATTCGAGTCACCTCGTGCGAATCAAGCAATGAAGCCGGATTCCCAGGGTAATTCACCCGATGCCAAGACTACTCCCATGAGTGAGCCTGCGCGTCCACCGTCAATCTCATCAGCGGCAGACATCAAGCGGCCGACTCGAAGTAATAGTAGTGCACTCACATCGAAACGCCCTCAACTCAAGGTCCAAATTCCAAGTGAGAACTCTGATCGGGGCAGTGCGACGGGTGAATCGTCTTCACGCGACTCTGCTGGCAATACAACTGTGACACCTGCCAAAGATAATCCTCCACCGGGAGGAGTGGTCCTACCACCACCATCACCCTCGACAGGGGCAATTCTCAGCGCTGGTGCCCAAGGGCCTCCCAATCCATTTGCTCGCCCTCCGCCACCGGGCACCACAACTCAAAACAATTCACATGGGAACAATACCGGCATTGCGAACAATGGAAATAACCAGATGAAACACGAGACACCCATATCCGCCCTTCCCAGTCGATTCATGTCCGATGCCCTTCTCCCGTCACCGTCCAGTTTCTTCGCCGATGACTGGGCAGCATTTGGCCGCTCAGGACCAGATTCGAACTTGTTGCCCAGTCCACTCAACTTCCCAACTCCGGCGGTACAAAGCGGACCCGGCTTCTCTCGCGATGACGAACAAGAAAAGAAACGCAAGAGTCCAGACAGCGGATCTGGAGGAGAAGGGACCAGCAAAAAGGCAAAAACAGAGGGCAACTAAAGTACCCGATTCAACGATTCACGGGTATTCATACGTCCGGCATTTGACGTGGTCTCGAGTGCAGAATCTCAAAATCAACGGATACCCAGGTCGATATCCCCTCTTCAATCCACAGCCATACACACCTCTATTTCGTGATCTCCTTCTCTGATTTGGTTGAGTCCAGGATCTTATGCTCTTTATACCCCGGTTCTATACCTTCGACTTGTCTCCTATCTTTTCTTTTCGCCTTTGATATATGTGACCTTCTTATGTCTTGGATCTCTTTGAGTTTATCACACGGACCGTTTTCTTTCTTTTCTCTTTCCTATATTGCGTGACTTATGTACGGATGAAATGTTTTTGATTCTTGGCTATTTTGGATTTAACCGGCGTCGACACGTTTGGATGATGTACATACGGGCTTTTATCACTAGGAACAGGAATTCGAGTGTTTATGCCAATTCTTCCACCTGACGCCGAACAATATAAATGGCATGAGGCGGGCAGGTAGCGCTCATCCTTACTGCACTTCGGTTCCGCCAAGGCATACAGCGACTACATGCATACCTAGGAATAAGCTTAATTCCTACAATGACTCTCACTGGTAGCTGCATATGTGGAGGCATTTACTACTCTGTTATGGTTCGTCCATTGGATATCGAGAATCGCGATTGCCGAGGATTGTCTTAGACATATCTTCAACACAAAGGAACATGATTATTCTTCTCTATATTAAACATTTTACTACGTATAATACTTTAAGCCTACTTAGAGTATATGGTTAGAGATTCTAAGGGAATAATTAATATTCCGTTTTCTACTTACTCTTTTAACTTTGAAGGTTAGTGGTACGGCAAGGTATGGTGAATGATATAAAGGTGATCGATCGGTAACTATCTCAAGCTAGCTAAAAGGGAAAGAGCCATGTGACATATCACCTTAGTAACAGTTAGAACATAATTATCTCTTACTCTACTTTTATATCACCCTTAACTTACCTTTATTTTACCTTTACTTTACCTTTACTCTGCTTTTTGTCTTATATATTTCCTTATGTCCTTCTACCTTCTATAATCTACTGAATACATAGGGACCATAGAATTCATCGTCACGTATGGTTCGATGTTGTTCCTTTCCTAACATGAGGGACTATCTCATGTCCGCGGGAAGTAGCTTCGATAAGTAGAGCTGGTTGTTGAGGAGGTGTTTCGAGCTGATTGCTTGGACGAACCCGGCGCATGAAGAGATGAAGTCAACTGATTAAACGAAGGATAACTACGTTGCCTACAGATGGAGCGTGGCTTAGAATCGAAAAATGAGATCTGATGCCAAGCCAGCGCCAAGGATTCCCGCCAGAACTGGAATTCGGTTTCGGTCAGCAGTCGGATATCCCACTCTTATCTCCGGCGCTGACAATGTGCATGAGATACGCGGTCTAATTCGTCGTTTGAACTAGGACCTACCTAGGTAATGTTAGCTACTTACATCGCTCCTTATCGGGTCTTAGTTAAGCTATCGTTTGCCTAGGTCCGCGCCTTTCGGCATCGATGACGTTTCTTAGGCCGTTATGAATATTTATAATCAAAATAGTTCTTCTTTCCCTCAAGTGCTGTACAGCTGGGCAAGAGAAGTGTTTGGCTTGCCTCCATTTTGCTATTATCGGCCACGAGGTCGTCACCCAGCAGCAGCTATGTCTCTCCGCTCGGTACTCTCTCTGCTACTTCTCTTCGCATTCCAAACCGCAACCGCAGCTCCCTCGAATTCAATGTACACACAACGCAACCCTCGCGACCAAATATCCAGTAACGGGGTCGATGCCGAATCCTCACTTCTAGCTGCTCGATCTCGGGAAGCAAACCATAATCCAGGGGCAAATGCAAGATCACCAACCTATGATCAATATCCAGGAATGACCTTACGTGGGAAGGATTACTGGGAGAAGGAAATATCTCTGTGTGAAGCTGGGGTTGTCTCTGCTTGTCGGTATTCAATCCAGGCAGCACAATCAGACCCTGACCCACGCGTGACCGAGGAAATGCACGAAGAGACATCAACCCCCCATTTGGCTCTCAAGACGCCCATCACAGGGGGTCTAGAAGAGGATGAGATCAGCAACGTCCGATTACTTCCTTCTACTGGCTTCCTACTGGTCTGCTGTGCTGTAGTCTGCGTGTTCACTGTTGCTCGACGATTCATGTCTAATATTCCTTTGGCTCAAAGCAAAGAGAAAGCCCAGCATACTTAGAAACCTTGAAGAGCGGGGAGTTCGGAACTGGCTGCAGATGGTTACGACACGATTCTTATACGAATTCCGCATTGTACAATGTCAGATTGATTGACTCAGTCATAGACGCATCGGGAGCTTTAAGTACAAGCAAAGGTTCAACACTCGCTTGGCGAACCAATAAGCGAGAAAAATAAAGATCTATCTGGACAACGGCCTCGGTTCGGTCGATGATAGTTGGCTTAGGCAGATTAATGATTCCGACACTGTAGGGCGTTACTCCCAAACAACGGCTCGCATCTGGGGTGCCGTGGTTTGACGACAAACCTTCCCACTATAGAACAAGGTGTTTAGCTCTCAGACATGCACAGGAGCACTCGGCTGATACCAGAACTTCTTCATCATTTCACAATTGCGAATCCTGTTGGGTGACCTTCGGCAGTCTCATAGTCTTCAGCATCACCAAGATCCCAGGTCCGACGGTATTGCGCATACAATGAAGACAGAAGCCTGTATACAGATCACGGATTTGGTGATGCACGACAATTTGTTTGATAGCCTGCATGGTTAAGGCGAGGCTCATCACGGAAAGTATTCCGTAGGGTTGCAGGCAGGATCGATGGAAGCCTGAGGATAGTCCTGCATAAGAAACAAAGTAACCATGCTCAAGCTGTACCCCGATACTGCCCACAACCTTACGCGGTACTCCCGGCGACGATCCTCGCTTTAGTATCATGCAGGCTACCAAGCAGATTGTCGCGCATCACCGAATCCGTGGTCTGTATACTGGGGAATGTCTCTGCGTTGGACGATGGAAGTGAGTGTTCGAGGATGGCTGAGCGCAAGATGGAATGAATCCTTTTTATCTCTGACGAGAAAAGCCTCTGCCGAAGACAGCCCTCGAAGCTTTCCGGTTGCTGGGCACTATGCATTCAGTCTTCACAAACATTAGCTATGCCATCGTTAGAGATGCTTCGAGACCATTATGGGCCTAGAGACCGTAGACATGCTCTTCGCGTAGGACGTTAATATTTCAGCAAGAACCTCGATTCTCACATTGTTAGTTAGTCTCTCGATGTTTCTCTTACACATACCCCGACTCTCTACCTAGCATTTCCGTTTCCCCTCTCTCTATCTGCATCCTTGTCCTATTTCTTATCCTCACTTCGACATCACTTTCCTTATTCTCACTTTGAGATCACTTTCACCCACATTGCTACCCTTCCTCACCTAGCTATCGCGACTACGCCTACAGATCCTCGTTCTTATGCGCAGCATCACTACTCGCACCCCCAATTTATACTTCTCCTGGCGCCGCCGACATGTGAGACCGCGCGTCCGCACCTGCCAAGCTGACAGCAGCTCTGCAAGCCGAAGACAACCCCCGACCGATGTGGTCTGCAACCACGAGCATATATCCGCGGCAGAGAAATACTCAAACAGTGCATAGCAAGGACCAAGAACAACAAGTAGGCCAAAGAACCATAGGACGCCGATATCTCTGTCCCGGCCCTACCCAAGAATCCCAAGGCAGAAGAAATTGCCGAAATGCCACTACGCTGAGTGTCCATGTCGCTCTGTCGGGAGCTCGTTTACTGGGTGATGAAGTCTCTGGCAGGAAGGACCGCGCGTGTTGGCATTTCGGCAATTTCCTCTGCCTTGGGATTCTTGGGTAGGACCGGGACAGAGATATCGGCGTCCTATGGTTCGCGCACGGATTACATACGGCTCTGTCTATGACATTTCACAGATCCATTCGGACGAATCCGAGAGGCCAAAAAGGGATTTCGAGAATATCAAAGATTGATAGCATCTTTCAGTACACTACGGTATAGTACATTCAGTCTGGGGCCAATTTGGTAATTTGAGTAACGTTGATACGGTAGCACTGGGTTGGACGAGACTATTTGTTTTGGCATTTTATGTTACACGTTCTGCTTTCTTTAGGATTTGGACTGTAGATCTTTTTTCTTTTATGCCCCTCTAAATATGTAGAAGGGACGTAGGGGTGAGAACATAGAATGGAGATTGGGGCTATGCGACGTAATCTACCAGGCACCAGGGCCGACTTCCATCTCCGCCAAGTCGCCTATTTTCCCCTGTCTTTCATCTCTCCTCTATCCTCTTGTGTCCCTCTGCAGAACTTGTCGATCTCTACCAAACCCCGACAAGCTCTTCTCAACGGTATCTTAACCCAAATGGCGAGCGAGATCACCTCCGCCATGACCGCCCGGTCGCTCCGCATCATCCGGAACGTACGTCCTTCCACGGTACATGCAAGTCTATGAGCGGTAACTGACACAGGATAAAACAGGAGCTCGAGTTCTTGGTCGACACCTCTGTTATTACCTCTTCGCAGCTCAACTCCATTCTTTCGCAGCTGCCTGATGAGACCGACGCCCGCGCTGCCGTGGCTCGCCAGGAGCCACGGCAGACCTCACTCATGCAACAGCCTGCGCCTTCGCCTTCGCCCCTGCCCGAGCCTGTTCAGGCACAGCCTCCTCCCGCCCCATACTCGCCCCCTACTACACAGATGTCCAATGTCTCATTTAATGAGAAGGCTCAGTTACACAACCAATATGTCTCCCCGTCTCCGCAGCCCCCGCCCGCCTACCCTCAAGTCCCGCCCATCCTTTCTCTCGCCACGGCCTTGTATGCCTATACCCCTACCGATCCCGGTGACTTGGCAATGTCACCGAACGATCGCATCCAGGTGACTGAGCACATGAACGATGATTGTACGTTTCACTCACATGGCTATGTCGAGACCAAGGCTAATATTCTACAGGGTGGCGCGGTCGTAACGAGCGGACCGGCATGGAGGGTATCTTCCCTAGAGCCTACGTGAATGTCATTGATGAGAAGGCTGCGGCGGCTATGCCGCCTCCCCAAGCCAACTACGCGCCGCCGCAATCCAACTACGGAAACATGCCCTTGGATGTCAGCCAGAGTGGATCTTCTGCAAACCCGAATGACCCAGGTCATAAGAACAAGTTTGAGCAAGGTGGTAAGAAATTCGGCAAGAAGCTGGGCAATGCCGGTATGTATTATCTCGATATGGTGCGAATGCGGTGGTCTAACTCTGCATTTTACATTTAGCAATCTTCGGTGCCGGTGCTACTGTTGGGTCCAACATTGTGAACAGCATTTTCTAATCGCGATTTCGACGATTCCCAATACTTGTCTTTTGCGTTGTTGCTGCGAACAGAATTCGCTGTTTTTTATCTCATTGAAACGGCGTTGGTGGCTTGAATTTGCCCTGGATGGATCATGGGGCTTGAAAACAAAACCCTGCTAGCAGGTCAATCTTTTTTTGGCGGTTGTATCACTCATTTTTTGGGATTCATTCTTATGGCCTTTAGCAATATCTGTGATGAGACACTTCCCGGCCATCCCAGGGAATGCGTGGCAATTTTTGGAACAACTCTGCACTCTACACTCTAGTAGGATGAGCCACCCGATTTAGGCCATGGTGGAAGCGATGCCTACTATCGATCAAGAGATGACAGTCATGACGTGAGGTGTATTTATAAGAGTAACACTGCAATAAGCACCTCCGCCACTTATTTGGGTTGATGAAGCATGTGCTAATCCCGCGCGACGAGGTTTTATATCCCGAGAGCTGTTCATGTTCATGTTCAGTGTAGCGACTGGACCCTGTCAGTAGGGACTCTTGCGACCCAGAAGGCTATGAGCACGGCGAAGCTATACTTCGAAGAGAAAATAGCCATGTGGCAACCAATGCTCCTTTTCCACGGCAGCTGTATCAAAACCCAGCATTATGTATCCAGTCAACCTTTCGCAATATCACTTTTTGTCTAACGAAATAACTGAAGCGACAGGCTTATAGCGTTTTTTGGTTCCTTGGAAGACTCCGACTCATTGGAGTTTTGTACGCGTTGAAGTACGGTATGCGAGATATAGGGCTCAATGGCCACCTGCTTTGATGAGCATGCCGACGAACTATTTCGGTATTTCTCTCCCCATGCCACAAGCCTAATTTGATAGTATCCTAGAAATGAAAACCCATGACTAGAACCCAAACCCGGTTTTAGACGCCCCGACCTAATTATGTACTATACACCTCCCACTGAGCCATCAAAACTACCTCGTCGAATGAAGGAAGTCCAATGAAAAAGCAACGAGAGCAAGCATACCTTCGAAATTAGAAACAAAGCAGCAACAAGCCTTTGATCCATTACCCCTCTCCAGAAGCGTAAAAAGGCTCTAGGCCCACTTTCTGTGCCGCTCCCCATGCGGGCCGCGACTAGCGCAGCGATATCGTAGGTTATTACGGTACCTCCACTGGCGCAGCGCTTACACACATCCACTCGGTACCTTAGCCGTTTCAACCCTTAGCAAAAATAGCCAAATTCAAGGAAATCATGACATGATTTGCTATGTTGGTTGAGCAGGGCGCTTCCCAAGGTGAAGGCCCCCGTGGCACCCTCCCTTTCGATCAGGATCGGCGAGGGTTCCTTGGGACTGGTGATCTTAATAAACGGTGATATTCCTAGGTTTAGGACGAACTATAATGATCTTATGATATGCTATTATATGCTCTAAGTTGTCATGCATTTAACCTTATTGTTTATATTGGCTCGGGTGCCTTTTGTGGTGGCCGACGATGATTGGGAAGATTTTACGAATAACCTTGCAACGGACTTGGTGAGCGACACTGGTAAAGAACTGCCCAGAAGAAGTGCTGATACATTGGGATTCTAAAGGCACCTTTGATTACCCTGTTCGGCGAACGGCTCACCAAGCAATTCCTGTCCGAGTCGACAGATCTTATTGATAATGTCATCTTTGCTCTTTCACCCCTTGGGGTCTTGACGACTGTTGTCTCCGTCATTCGCGTCTGCGGTGGGTCTTCTTTGCGAGCCTTCGTTGGACGTGCACAAGAAGGCCCTGCAGATGCCGAAAGTGAGCTGCTGTCGTGTGTCTCGGATTCCACAGCTGAACTCTTCAATGATCGGGGTATCTCGCGAGTCTTTGGGAGGCCAAAGGTACTGGAAATTGTGACTTGGGAAAATGAAAGGGTCAAAGATGGCGAGCGGTCTGTGGAGTTTGGGACTCTACTAGATGCAGTAAAGAGAGGCGCTTGGTCTAAGAAGGGGAAGGGGTGTCTTCCTGAGGACTGGTGTCGTCTTCCTGGAGTCGATATTCCGAATCTGTCTTTGAACAAAGGCATCAAGAGGAGGGATCAGCGCTGGTTCTACTGTGTTGCTATTCTCGGTTCTGTTTTACAGATAGGTAAGCAACTTGTGAGCAGAATAGCTATTAGTATGCAAACTGACGGTCTTAGGTGTTGTTGTCTATGCTGTCCTCACAGTATTTGTTTTCCCCGCCGCTTTCAAAAAGAACGGAAAGGCTGTGCCGAGCTACGCCTTTCCCTTCTTCATCATCGGGTCGACATTCTTGTTCGTCGGGATGTTTTTCTCTGCACTCATCATCGAGCGATCCTCAAAAAAGTATCGTCTCAAGCCAAACAAGCCGAGCAAACTATACTGGCTGCAGCCTGGAAACCAGAAAGTGGGAGACCAAGTCTTCAGCGCGTTTCTGGCGGTGGATAAAGCTCCAGACTTATACGTCAAGTCGGTCCGACTTCGTAGATTTGATGGCCAGAATGTCAAGATATACATGACTGTCTTCTTGACGGTCTTTGGATTCATCATTCAATTTGTTGGACTTCGCGGACTCCATGCCTCTGTCATCCTGGCTTCATTGGGAGCCACATTTGTCATGTCTATGTTACGAACCTGTTTGCGAACAGAGCGAATGGCACCAGACGAGAACAAATTGGAAAACGACAGGAAAATGACAGCCCATAAGCAGCAGGAACTTGATTGTTTTGCTTTTCATCTCGAGGAAGTTGAGTCTTTTGGTCTGATCTCCACTTCCTCTCCTGATATATCATCAGATGAGTCTTCTCTCGAGCAAAGAGAGAAACCGGAGAAGTCTCTGGCCAGGCACCTGATCGAAACGAGAACACGGCTAGCTGAGCTCACATCCAAATCAAATGATGGCTCAACTATGGCGTGGGATGACATGCCCATCCGCATAGTGGCCCACAGGCTCGCTCAAACAATCGAGGCTACAATGGACTTAATGTCAAGCTGGGGAACCGATTTTGGGACATCTTTTGAAGTTCCGCTTACTTTTGAATGCCAATCAGCCTCCTCAAAATGTGAGACCCCGTCACGAGGGACGTATCCCATCTGCCTCTTGAGAAGCGGGGATAGCCTCAGGTGGCGCGTGAATCCGAACGAACTTGAAGCTATCTTGGGTCTATGGGCGTGGTCGCTATACAAGTCTGACAAAGAGTGGTGTCAACCACTCAACCGTCTGGTTGGACTTGATGAGGACGAAGCAGGGAAAGAGGAGACCTACCTATATTTCCACAAGTGGATATTCCGACAAACGGAGGCAAGGTTGGTCTCATTGAAGATGATCGACTCATCACGCCGTCTTTTTGGGTTTGAATCGGCTAAGTTTCCAAGCGGCAAAGAACTTCTGGTGGTCAAAACGGAGAACCACTTGGAGACGATGATAGCTCAGGACATCTATATCCATTTTCTCCTAAATGCTTTCGCCCATCTCCCTACACTCGGTGGAGAAGTTGACGTGAGTGTCGGTCTACAAGGCTCCTACGTGGCACAGAGCAGCCGAATCAATGAGTTGATGAGTTGCTTCGAGAGTTGCAATCTGGGGTCCCGGGAAGATGCATTGCTGTGCATAGTTCCTGCACTGAAGCATAAGAACATACTCCCAGCTCTGGCGGCCGATTCTATCAATATAAGAAAGCGTATAGACCGGTTCACCGAAAACAATGACTGGGCAAGCGCATTTGAACTGGTGAAATGGATCTGTCAGCGATCAGTCGGCGTGGAATTCGAATATTCCATCTACACATTTGGATATCTCTGTCGTCGAGCATTGTTAGAAAACACAAAGTTTGCGCAGATGGAAGGGTTCAACTCTATGGGGAAATTTTTCCAGTCAGCGGACAGAACAGGATTTCTGCGATCGCGGCAAATGTCGCTATCCTCCAACTGGCCACAATCGCTGATAAGTCAACAATGGTGGCACTCAGTGTCGAAACAGCTTGCATGGGTTGCATGGCACATCTCGAAAAACGTTCCTGGTATGGAATGGATGCAAGGAAGCCTCCTAACTATGGATGCTCAAAAGGGTCTGGGCCTCGTAGCTACAACAATGCATGCTTCGGATGAGACTCCTCTGGGCGAGCGCTCTATGCAAGAATGGCTCACATTGAACAATGTGGACTTTGCCCGGGGAAACTCAGACATCGAGGATTCTTCAGGCTACTCCTGGGCTCTCGACAAAGGGTTCCATGCACTATTATATTTTGTACTTGTGCGATGGGTAGAGCTTGCAGCAGAAATCCCAACCATCATTCAGTACGCCTTCTCCATCGCGGCAACATGCCACTCAGGCTGGGGCATTCAAATCCTCAAACGGTATCATGCTGGAATTGATACTCTGAACAACAGCAGAGCCTCAGCTTTGATGGTCTTCGCTGACCATGGGGACCTTGAAGCTGTTAAACTTCTGCTCGCGAACGGAGCAAACCCCAACGGAGATGACAGAGCCGCAGATATGCGACCATTAATGCTGGCGGCTCGAGGAGGGTATACTAATGTTATGGAGCTTCTTCTTGAGCACGGTGCTGCGTTGGACGGGACTGATGGCGTTGGGCAGTGCGCCTTGTACCGCGCGATCTACGGAGATAAAATGGATTCCGTCCGCTGGTTATTGTTTCGTGGAGCAGATGCTAACAGAGTGGCGAATGGCTCTACGCCACTTACTACTGCCATAAAGAAGAACCGAATGGATATGGTTGAATTGCTCTTGGAACACGGGGCTGATGTTAACGCGGCGTCGAAGGGAGACGTGTGGCGGTCCCCGCTGATGTGTGCGGGTAGTTGGTCAAACCCCGACATGATTCGACTGCTGCTGGCAAAAGGCGCTGACGTCAATTTACGAGATGAACATGGGATGACTGCACTGGAATGGGCGAGGATAAATCTTGACGAAGATGAGGTAGCTATTATGGAGACTGCCTTGGGTGATTCTGTTCTACGGCAGTTTGAATAGACAGAGAATGGTTGATAGCTTCGGTAAAGACAAACCATAGCGTCAGCTAACTACTCGAATTATTATCACTCCAAGACAGAACAGCGTCAAGTTTAAATTTGACATTTAATGACTTTGACGGGTTTGGACACTAACTCTCATACTTCCCTTTCTCCTCCGCCAAGACAAACTCAGCGCCACACCTTTATGTATCACTATAGCATCAACCTGGGTTGTATGTACTATGGTCTCTTATTCCAGTATATGCTAACGTCGCTGATCGTCAGCTGATTTTAGAGACCGACCCGAGGGTCCACTATGGAAAGTTTCTTGGTCTTCCTTTGTTGTCGGCGCTAACATGCATAGCCAATAATGGCCAAGTACTCCACTCAGTGCTGGCCCATCACGTTGCGCATGTGTGACTTGTAGGCGCCGGCTGGGATAATCGTGCAGTAGTCCACTGTGATACGGCGACAGGTGATGAGCTGCTAATCTAAAAGCTATCCCTCTTAATATCTGCTGCAACTAATTATAGCCGGGGTCCCCGTGCGGAGTCGGTAGCTCTTTCTACATTTAGGGAGGTCTCTTCTCTGCTGCCCTTCGATTCTAACCTCGTTTTCATCTTGAATTGAGTATACAACGACTTTGACTCGGGGTGGGTTAGAGCTAGTGACTTTGGTGTTCCTCCCAGCAAACAAGGCTCGACTCTGTGCTCTGACAGTTTCCCCTCCCCCGCACATAGGCCGGTGAGTTGTCGGTGTCTGTCGTACTGTCTACGACAAGGTGAATTGACTTAATAGAAGAATTGACATTGATCCCTTCAGTCTCCTAGACGTTCTTTGCTTCAACAATGGCCCAACGGCAGCATTACCCCCCTCCGCCCATGTCGGGTAAGTCATCAACACAAATCCAAGAGCATTTCAATAAGCTTATACTGATTGTCAATAGCTCCGGCACATGTAACATGTATGGCTTCACCAATCGCTCTCTAGTTCAGTTCCCTAACATCATATAGCATTCCCGGGCCCTTCACAAGCGTCTCCGTCTCCACACTTCAACTACCCACCCCCGCCAACACAGCACTATCCCGGCCCTCCACCTTCAGTTAGCCCGCCTGCAGTGAGCCCGCCTGCAGTGAGCCCGCCTGCAGTGAGCCCGCCTGCAGTGAGCCCACCTCCCAACGAAAAACAGCCAAGCTACTATCAACAAAACTTTCAACAAAATGTTGCTGCTGTCAATCACAATTCTTCAATTAGGCCTGGCGCACCGCCCCAGGCACAATTCATCGGTGCCACATCAGTAAGCGAGGATAGCGTTGGAACATTCAACGGAGGCAGCTACCGGATCAGTCACCGTGATGTCAACTCGCTTTTGACAATACAGTTAGCAATCGACTGCCCATTCATTGCCAAGCCCGGTATGACCATCAACATCCAAGGTATATACGCTTTCTTGCTAATGTTTACTTGGGCAACTGTTATAGGCGTGATGATTGCCATGTCTACAACCATGACCCTGAGAGGACACTGGCACTTTGGTTGGAAGAAGGTCCTGGCACGTGGCGAAATGTCTCTGTCTGGATATAAGGGCCCTGGTGAGCTGCTCCTCGCACCTACGGTGCTAGGCGATATCATCGCTCTCCGTCTGGATGGTGAGCAAGAATGGAAAATTGGAAGGGACGCGTTCCTGGCATCGACGTCAGATGTAAAGCATAAATACAAAGCACAGAGTATCACACAGGGCGTTTTCTCTGGGGAGGGACTTTTTATCTACAAAATTACTGGAATCGGACTCCTCTGGATCCAAAGCTTTGGTGCAGTCATCAAGAAAGATGTAAGGCTTCTTGATTCCATGTTGTTTGAGAAAACCCGTGCTAATTTTCTCATTATTATAGCTCAAGGAAGGTGAAACTTATTACATCGACAATGGCCACCTCGTGGGATGGAACTGCAAGTACAAGATCGAGCGTGTTGCGTCTGGCGGAATTTTTTCCAACATAGCCTCCAAAGAAGGGCTTGCCTGCAAGTTTGAGGGACCAGGAACAGTCTATCTACAGACGAGAAACTTGAACGCCTTCGCGGCCCAGATGAAGATGAGCACCGCTAGCGGTTAAGGGCACCGCCGCACTAGGTCGGGTCAAACGTACGATGGAACTGGTTATATTTGATGTGTGCATTTCAGACTCTTATAAAGGTGCTGGTTACAGCAGATCTCTATGTCTACTTAGCTTTTTCCTTTTTGCATTGAAGATGAAGAATAGGAGACGATACGAGGTTGGACAAAGACATTCCGCGCCTCGAAAAGGCCTAGCAGTCGTTTCCTCGGGATGCACATACCAAGGTCGTCATCACCAATATAAAAGTAACTACTGCTAGACGAAACAACATCCTAACGAGAACCACTCGCTTACTACTTCTCCTTGACCTGACGTCCGCGTCGAAGCACCGAGCCAGTTCCTGGCTTACAACTCCTCAAGAAGTCCTGCTCTATACTCAACTACTTAATCCTTTGGCTGTTCAGCCGCTGTTGGATTCTCCGCTCACAAAGGTCGCCCTGCGTCAAATTGCGGGAAGAAGATGGCCACTTCTAAGCTTTCTGGGAACTCATCATTCACGTATGTAATTCCATAGGTCTGCAGGTCCCTATAACTACCCAAAGGAGGTATTCGGAGACAGGCGCCGCCTAGTCTCCGCTATACTACTACTATGTACTGGGAACAATATGGCGATAAACAAGTCCTAGAATTTTAGAACAGAGAAAAATAAATGGTCGTATCAGTCTAGTTCATGCTAAACTATTCTATCCTTCAATCATTTCTTCATCTCCAAACAGAAGATATAATGCCGGGGACTATTTTTCATCCACCAGAGTCCGAGTAAATGACACGCCAGAAAGAAGAGATACAAGAAACTCCCTCCTCCACAATTGCCAACCCAGTGCATGCAATACCGTTTAACCAGTGCGCTTTCTGCGGCCGACCTGTCCACGGAAACCGGTCTTGATGGCGGCGACGGAACGACGCGATCCACACGAGTTGCAGGTGACGAAGTACAGACGGTTCTCTCCCTTGTTGAGCTCGGTGTCGGGGCTCCGACAGGTCTTGCAGGTAACGTATTCCACTGGAAGGTGTTAGATAGGAAACAGATAGAAGGGACTACCAAAATACGCACCAATATACCGACGCAAGACGGACTCGATACCCTTCTGCTGGAAACGACCCTTGATAACCAGGCGACGGCTACCGTCGACGGAACCGCTAGTACCCAACTCAGCGAACAAGAACTGCGTGACGTGCTCTTCGGAACGCTTGATGCGCTTGCAGATATCGGCAATGTTGGCGAAAACGGTACGACGGTTGCCTTCACGCAGACATTGGGGCGGGGGAATCTTGTACGACTTGGTGCCGCTGGAAAGCAGGTCGGGGTGGTGGCTCTGGATGAGGGAGAAGAACCGCGAGACGAGGAGGGAATAGGGGATGGCTTGAGTGTTGTCGTGTTGCCAGATGCCGGTGCCGGCCTCGAGGTCACCCTCAGGCAGAGGCTCCTCACCCTTCTCTTCGCCCTCCTCCGTGGTAACACCGGCCTCGGCCAGCTTGGCCTCGAAGTCCTTCGGGGTCTTGGTCTTCTTCTTCTTTTTCTTCAACGCGGAGGGATCGAACTCGCCGTCGGCCGCGGGGGTCTCCTCGCCTTCGCCACCCTCCGTATCCTTGCTCTTCTTAGACTTCTTCTTTTTCGAGAGGCCCTTGAACATCTCAGTGACCTCGTCGACATCGTTCTCTGCATGTGAGTATGGTCCGTTAGCGGGTCCAGAGTCCAAATGTGCGGAAGTTAAACGGGGCAGTGTATTCATACCGGCAGGCTTCTCAGCAGCCGCAGCATCTTGAACTTGGCCGTTGGTATCCATGATGACAGATCCTTCGTCGAATGCGACCGATTTGCGTTGCTTCTGCTCAACTGCCTATGCGGTGAAAGGTGCTAGGTTAGCAGTGGGGTAAAATAAAAAAAGCAACAGAGCAAAATTAGGAAGCGTGGATAGAGACTCGATTCACAGGGATAGGCGATCAGAGCTCTAGGTGAGTGTTCTGTGCCACCGAGTGATCGAGGGGTATTGTGCAGTTAAAGAAAATGTGGGAGGATCGGTAAAAAAGAACCAGGGTGTGACGTACAGCGTCCGCCATATTCTAAGGCTGTGAGATGAAGTTCACTGCACAACAGGAGGTTATTATGGCCGGTGCTAGGTATCGCTGGTGAAAAAAATCAAGGAAGAGATTGCGAATGTCGAGTTTGATGCAACAGCGATGTCCGCAGCATCGAAGAGGCGATGCTTGTTATCGCGGGACGGTCACATGATGATGAGTCATGTATTCGAGGTCACGTGATATTACGTCCAACATCAACAGTCAATGGTTTGCGTTGCTGGGAACCATCTATGCCTACATCGCCCATGCTTTGATCTTCAACAGAGCAGTAGGCAGGCTGCTGCTCCTATTATATTCTTTTATTTGCTCCGGATTTTCCGAATATACATCCGCCCACCATGTCTTCCACTTCCCCTGCTGGATCCAATCCCTCCTTCTCCTACTCCTCCTACATGACCTCTTCCACACAGAACGCGTACGGTTCAGGATCCGACGATGAGATCGCCTCGCTACCTTCGGTATCGACCACAGACTCAGATATAGATACTCTATCGGATGATTTCTCCGATGCCGAAGCGGAGTGGCGGGAAAGCATTGAGCAATTAGAGTTGCTCCTGTCTATGGTCCTTGTGCCTTTCATCGGCAAATATCTCGGAAGACGATGCGCATACTGGGGTAAGTTGGAGTCCTCGAAGTGATTGCGGAATAATTTACTAACGATGGACGTTCTGCTTAGGCTGGACAAGCTTCATGCAATGGAAATACCCCGTCGAGGTCGTCGTGAGGAGCCCAGCCGCCTTCAAGGGAGCCGGTGTGATTGAAGCGGCTGCAACACTTTAATATTGCTTTTTGCCTCTGTATAGATCACTCTATGTCTCCAGGCGGGAAAACAAGAACACCGAAACCTCACCGTGCAGTGTTTCCATCCATGACCACCTATCAGCTATCTAGCGAGATAAGTCTCGGTTGATTTACTGCAACAAATTCCATCCGGCGTTCGGGAAGAAAAGCCGGCGTGTCTTTTGATACCTAGTGACCAACCTCCGCACCGGGGTGGTACCTCGGGTATCAGATACCGATGTCTCGTACAGAGCTCTGCACATTCCAAATTTTCACTTTTCAGATGTTAAACCATCGAGATTGTTTGATACCCAATCAAATCATTTGTTACAGATAAAGCAGCAAATTCAACTCTACCAGAGTATCTCGTATCCCTAGGTCCCGGCTGTGTCCCGGCCGAATTGATTTCTGAGCCCGAAAAGTACCGGCTACCGAAGACGCATTATAGATGGCATGCCGGGAAGAGTCCTTGAAAGTAGACCATAGTGGTATTTCAATCACTTATGCAGAAGATTTATTGCGGTGCCAAATCTCCCCTAGTTAAGCTAAATAGGGATAAGTAAGTACAGAGTGCACTGGGATGATGGTCAGGTAGAGGCAGTGGGAATTAATATGACCAAACGCCATAAATCAGTGCAAGATAATAACAGAAGGATTCATACAAAGTGGACCATTACCATAGACCTGCGGACAATTTATTCCCATTGGCCTTTTCTTGGACATCCAGTTTCTGATTTCGAGTCAATATAGTCTGTTCTGGCGCCAAAATCCAGGTGGTAATGTGGCATGGCCGAGGGCCGGTGCGCCTGTCAAAGCAAAAAGCGGCCTCGGCCCGGTCACGCGTGCATAATCTGAAACCTGCTCAGTGCGCACATCACTTGCGGGCGGTACCTGTAGAATTCGGCCACTGGTTGAGCACGTTGCAAGCCCCGCTTGACTATCGTGGTAGGCAATTGGGTCTGATGTAGTATACGGAACTCCAGAGCCAATGTCTTCATACAGTAGTCGGGAGAATGAATCGGGAGAATACACATCTGTGTGTTGATAGACGTCTACATTCTGTAGACCTTTGTGTGCTTCTGAGTTCTGTCGAGGGGGCTCCGGGTCTTTGCTGGAAGGTTTCATGATCGCGCAAAATTCTGCATCCAAAGCACGGATAAAGACATCATCATTGATATCGGCATGGACAATATGCGTATTCTGATCAGGAGGGAGGGTGTCGGAGCCTATCTCGTTTTTATCAAGCTGATGTTGTGAGCTGAAAGAGACTTCTTGCTCAGGATTCTTGCCGAGTGCCAATTTTGTATTTCCCTCCCCTATTGAGGTATTGAGCAAGGGAATTGAATTTGGTGGTACACCACCTAAAATACCCCGGGCTGGTGCGGGAGGCTCCGGCTGCAAATTGAGGCTGGAGGCTCGCCGAAAGGTCGCTTGAGTATCACTGGCTGTTGATTCCCAGGACGCTTTGCGGGCCTCCAGAAGTGTCTTCAAGTCTTCAAGTGTGTAATAATCCTTCGAGTCGCCGTTTCTTTCTATGCCAGGATGGGGCACACCAACATGTAGAATGTTCAGCAAATAAGCCCTCCGAACAGGATCTAGCGATGGCGTTGCCTGGTCACTCTCAGACCATGTGTACGGCGTAGCGGACTGGGTCTTGTGTACAGAATTGGCTATCTGGCACTCAGACTCCCGTGGTTCTTGAAGGGCGGTCACCAAATTCTTCGGTCTGTCGAGACTTGGTCTCTTGCTAGGTGAAAGCCCATACTGGGGAGTCATAGCATCAGTCCACTGTCTTCCTCCCAGGTACTGCGTGGAACCTTCGGGGCGTGCCTTGGTTGGACTCGTGTCCCGTTGCTCCAAGATATCATGATTTCGGGAATTGAACGATTCATAAACACAGTTTGCTTCCTTCTTGCTCGGTTTGTTGATGGTGGTCGAAGATTCCCATGTGTTCCTTGTACCCTCCCGTGGTAGGCGCTTCGTCCCGGACAAAGCGAGATTGGAAACTTTGAGATCGAGTTAGTCGAGTCCCCCATTAGGCATTCTTGCAACACATGATGACTGACCATCGCGAAGTTTGATAGGGGACGATGCCTTGCTCCTGTTGAAGATTCCCAAGTTTGCAGTATTGGGGAGCTAAGGAATGGTTCAGAGAAAAGTGGGAAGACAACCAGGCTGATACATACCGTGAGTCTGTTCCGAGCAACATTGGATGCATGAAATCCATCATTCATAGTTTGCTTCCTGCTTCGGAGTCGTCTTTTGGTTTTCTGTTTGTCCGCATTCGAGGAGATTTGGTTCGAAGAGCCAGCTGTCTTGTACTCGTACCGATCCTTTCGAGTTCTGTTTCTTGGCTTGCGCTCATACTCGTTGCCAAGTTCCTTTGCGAGTGCCTGATCTCGAGGTTGTTCTTCGCGGGTGGGCGACTGTCTCTTCCGCTTGCTGAACCGGGGCCATCGAATATCGGGGCCAACATCGGTCATTTCCAGTGCTGTGGGAAGGCTTGTCAAGGGGTATGCCTTCCCCATGGTATCAACATGCGCGGTGCGTCCGGGTGTAGGAAGCGGACATGTATATCGACCACCGCCTGACTCTTCCGCACCCGTTGCGCCTGGAGATTGACGATCCTCTGGCACTGTTGACAGCCATCGATATATCGAGTTCTCGGACTTCTCCATGCTCCATAGATTGAAAGAGGGAAAAGAAGTGCAAATACTGACAGAACACACAGCAGACCTGAGTGAATAGAGGACATACAGCTAGCACGTGTTTTGGGAAGCCGCGACGGCCATGCTCCGGGATCATGTTCGCCTCCTTCATCCCAATCCCTCCGTCATTTTGCAATGTCTTCATTGCAGGCTGCAGGCACAGTCTTTCCGAGTTATCCGTGACTTGGCATGCGTCAAGGTGCACATTTCATTGTCCCACGGGCTATTCGCGCATCAACAAGCAACACGATCAATGGCCCACCGAACCCTCGATTGACCAAGAAGATCACAGGATGATTTCATACCACAGCCTCAATGCGCTGATCTTCTCGTTACCGGAGTCCTACCGACATTAGGCCCCAAGCGGCATGTGGGCCTTGCCCCTCTTTCACCGGGTGTATCATCGTTGCGGACTGGGTCCACAGTCTGGACTCAGCCCGTCCCCGCCGCCTTGCATTGTGCATGTTAAGACCCATCTACTTGCAGCCCGAGAATCAAAATAAGGCAGATAAATTATCTGTTGCATACACACCGTTTGAATGGAACACTATTCTCCAATCCGAGGCATTCCACGGGTCGCGAGTGCATGTGGAGGCCCCGCAATGAGCTCCCGGGGTTCTCAAGGTCCTTCCAAACTTCCGACAACCAAGGTTCTACATATTTCCCCTTTTTGCTTTGAGTAACTCGGTATCTGCGATAGTTGTAGAATGTCTGTGCAGGTAGTTCCCCGCCAAAAGAAAAAGCAATTAACCTTGGAAGAGAGGGGCAGCGCATCAGCCGATACCAGCCGGGCTCGTCAATCAGATCCGGAATATCTCATTGATGGAGGAATATGGACCGTCTGGATAGGGTACCGAGAGTGCATTGGGACTCGTTGCTAAAGGCCAGACTATCTCTGATGCAGAGGATATTCTACTCCACCCCTTTCAATTCAAAGAGAACTTTAGCACCTTCCTCTCACATTGGGCGCTGCCTCTTTTTATAAATACAAAGTAAGCATTATATCTCTCATTCCAGGGCTGCGATTGGCGCCGGATCGCCGAGAAGCGGCAGCCTGAGGCTAAGGCAGTGTGATTGTTACACGGGTTGGAACTGCTGACTTTCCTTCGTAACCACTAGCATCTCCTCGCCCAAACCTTCACCTTTCTTATCCCTTCTCTGATTTTTGTGGGTTTGGCTTCTAGGTGCTACTTCCCCTTTAGCTCTACAGCCTTCTTAGCTTTCACTCATTCCAACATGTCTAAGCTTTTCGTTCAGTAAGTTTACTTGGACTTTTTTGATTATTTCCCTTTGGGTTTCGCTCTTTTTCTCGAAAATATCCCGCTATCTCCCCGCTTTTTCACCTTGGAAAGCGGAACTGACTCGAACCCGTCAATCTAAAGCGGCCTGTCGTGGCACACTAACGACGATACCCTCCGCGATGGATTCCAGCAGTTTGGTGAAATTCAGGAAGCTGTGAGTAATCTACAATCCCCAAAGCCATCATAGATGAGCCGCAGCCTAACCCGAACCCTCACAGATCGTCGTCAAAGACCGCGCTACTCTGCGCAGTCGTGGTTTTGGCTTCGTCCGCTTCGCTACTGATGCCGAGGCCGATGCCGCAATGGACGCCATGAATAACCAGGAGTAAGTTCCTCGACGGCCGCTGGCTTCGTCGTTGATCTTTGATGCACGGATAACTTACTGTTTTATAGATTCGACGGACGGGTCATCCGCGTCGACAAGGCCTTTGACCGTCCCGCCCGCCCTGAAGGTGGTGGCTTCCAGGGCCGCGGTGGATACAACCAACAGCCCGGCAATGGCTACCAGGGCGGCGGTGGCTACAGCGGTGGTAACGGCGGTGGTTATAACCGTGGAGGATATGGTCAGCAGCCCTATAATGGCAACGGCGGTGGCTATGGTGGTGGCTATGGCGGCGGCTATGGTGAGTATCTCAGATGTTGCCGGGCGAACTTTATCGAGCTCCATCCAACCCGGTCCCGTTTCCTAACTCTCATATAGGCGGAGGTGCGAACACTGGATATGGCGATGGCGGTGGCGGTGGTGAGCATTATTCCCCGGCTATTCCTTCTGTCCAAAAAGCTAATTGATAATTGACCAAGGCTGGCGCAACAACCAACACCCGGGCCCCGACCAGGGCAACTAACCCCGTGATGCACACAATACCCCATTGGAATCTCTTTTTGCTTGCACAAAACTATCAACAAATGCTTTTCTTCTTACAAGTGAATGGACAAGACATGAGATCTGATGCAGTGCGGATCGGCAAACGACGGGAACTGGTTATGAAGATGAATTATGCAACAGTTTTCTTTCTCCTAATTTAATGTTTCGCAAGAGGCAGCGTTATCTTGAGGTTGCCGTGGTAAATAGGATTTCTATCCTGTCATTAAGTTGCCGCATTTCTCATCTGCGCCAGTTTGCTTTTGTATATCGTGGCATTCTGCGGATGAGATGCTTCTTCCACTACCTACACATTGAGGATAATGGCTCGTTGGGCATTCTATATAGTGCAATCATCGAGATGTGGCATCATATTTGTTGATGCATGTGGCTCTATCAGTTTCCAGACCCCACGGATATCTATCTACCTACCATCCGGTAGCCATTCCGTCTAGTCTACCTCACTCGATATTATCATCCTCTGCCACCGCCCCAGTCGTTGCCAAAGACCGCTTAACACTCTTCTCAGCCTCCTTCTCCTCCTTTTCACCCTCACCCACAGCCTCAATCACCTTAACCCGTCTTACCAAATCCGTGACATGTACATCTGCCGTCCCCAGACCCAGACCCTCAAGCGCCTTCTCCAGCAGATAGAGATACTCCGTCCCCTTTCCACTCTGACCATGCCCGGCACTGATAACCCGCGCCACGTCTTGAGGATCTCGCTGGGCAGGATCGCGCAGAAACTGCGGATTAGTCGGCTGCCCGATATACACCATGCAGATGATCGGGCCTGAGTCGTCTCCCGCGGATTTCGAGGATCCTTCTGAAAACGGGTAGAAGGGCGTGTAATGCACGCTGTAGCCATCGATCTCGCGCTCGTCCAGATAATCGTGGACTTCCTCGGCATGCGAGGATGGGATGTGGTATGCAGCGCCCCAGACTTTGCCTGTGGAAGCTGATTCGGACTCGGCATTCGCTAGCTAATATAGTAATTAGCTAGGATCTATTCCAAGGACCTTTTTAAGGTGGGAACTACTCTTCCTGAAGAAAAGAAACATACCGGATCATCAAGCGTCTCCCAAAACGTCCGTTCAATAACAGTAACCACCCTGCCCGGCTGCTCGGGCGTGCCTCGATGATCAGTACTAGTTTCCGGCATTAGTATACGAACTCCCCCACAATAGACGTAAGTCCCAGCGGGGTCCCAACCAACAACATACCTAGCCTGAAATAGAAAACGCCACCACGGGCCTGATGTCAGCGTCCGATTGCTCTAGACTCGATTCCTTGACGGCATTTAGATGGCACAATTTTGCTTTCCATACCTGCCAGAATCGTCGCACGTAACCTTCAATGTAGCCCGGGACTCGCTGGTCTGGCATGGTCAGCGGGATCACCCTGATCAGACTGGAATGGCAGGGTGGGAGTTGAAGCTTGCGCCACCGAATACAAAGACGCATCACAATCACATATCATGCATCAGATATCACGTACCATAATGCGGCGGTGGTTTCCAGATCAAGCTCCTACCGGGAATTAGCAGGTCGGTTCCTAGCAGAGGAACGCGTATCTCTAGACTTGGATCAACTCACCCGTAACCGAATACCCACAGATCACCTTTTGGGAAATGGCTCTTCCATGTTCGGCCGCCGGGGTGAACCTGGTGGCCTTGCAAGCTTGCAGCCATCGTTGCTGGGATGGTGATATGTCCCGAAGCCGTGATTCGATGAGCGAGGACTTGTTATTCTGATTGGGTGGCTGCTTGGATCTCACAGCAAATGAAACGGCGCGGTTGGGATGTTCTTTATGTACTTGGTTGTATAGTTACTTGAGTCGATGTGGCCCCGGCGCTGAGAAATCCCAATTTCATTTGTTTGCAGTGTTTGCTTTTGGGCACCAGCTCGTCATTTCGTGAGGTGGGATAATGGGTGTCACTCTGGAGGTCTGTTCCGATGAAATGAAGAGCCTTTATGAGAAATCGGTTGAGTATGATTTCACGTTGCGAATTTTATAGAGGGGGATTTTCGTGCCAGTTCTTCGGATCCTGTACGGTGCGGGTAGGATTCGATCCTCGAAGAGGGATCTACAGACTAAGCAACTCCCTAGTCGGGGCCTTTTGCTCACTGTATATCATCCACTGATGCCGAGGGCTCATTTTCGGGTTATACCCAATCAGTGACGCGTGGGAGAGCTTTTTTGAGTTGCGTCTCTGTATACAAAGAATAGCCACTTGTGATTGGCTGTTGGTGAAACTCCTGACTCAGCATGTTCATGTCGTCAAATTATGGCCTCGATAAATAACTAGACAATCATGGTCAATATCTACAGCTCTCCGGCCTTGTATCTGAGTTCTGTACTGTCAAAATGGCAGGCCTCTTCCGGCTCCTAAAGATGCAGTATACCCCTCCGGCAGATCCACGAGGGATATCCTTTGCCGGCAAAACGGTCATATTAACAGGGGCCACTTCGGGCCTGGGGTACGAAGCCGCCATCAAGTTCCTCAATCAGGGCGTGGGATCCTTGATTATCGGAAGCCGCAGCCTAGAGCGAGGCAATCGTACAAAAGATGCACTTGAAAGACGCACCAATCGGCCCGGTGTGATCCAAGTCTGGGAGCTCGAGATGAACAGCTTCCAAAGTGTCCACAGTTTCGCCAATCGCGTCAACAATGAGCTCAAACGGGTGGATATCGCATTGCTCAATGCCGGTCTCTGGAACCGCGAATACACAAAGTCACCCGAAGGCTGGGAAGAAATACTGCAGGTCAATACTTTGTCCACTTCACTATTGGCATTATTGCTTCTGCCCAAGTTGAGGGAGTCTTCCTCGGATACCGAGCCCACACACCTAAGCGTTGTCTCCAGTCAACAGTTTGTGCGCGTTAAAGCGGACAGTCTCCGGACAGAGCGTCCCCTGCTTGAGCATGTGAATGATCCGCGGCAATTCAAGGGCCCGAAACAATATGGCATTTCGAAATTGCTCTTGGAGTACGTGATGAAGAACCTTGCCGACTTGGTTCGTAATGAAGATGGTACACTGCCAGTCATTGTCAATACTGTGAGCCCTGGGCTCTGTCAATCGTCGCTTGGACGGCAGTACAACAGATTCTACGAGCGATGGCTCGTGTGGTTGATGTACAAGCTCTTTGCGCGCACGACTGAGCAGGGGAGTCGGTCTTTGGTCAGCGCAACGGTGCAAGGCGCAGAGTCACAAGGGAAATGTTGGAGGAGTGATGGTTATATCGAGTACGTCTCGCTTTCAACCTTGATTTGATTCTATTACTGATATTTTAGTGAATCTATTGCCCTGACTACTGGGGCAGAAGGCAAACGCTTCCAGGCCAAAGCGTGGCACGAGATTCTTCAGGTGTTGGAGGAGCAGGCAGCAGATGTGAGGAATATTGTCCAGAGATCTTAACTAGATACCGCCCCCATCTCCCGTATCTTTACCTTAGGAGGATAAAGTTATTTATAACTCTGGTGGGGCCCTGATTAGGTAGCAATTGGACATGGTTCAACGTCGCATCGCTAGTAGATTGGTTTGTAGCTAATTACAAGTAGGTAGATTCTTGAGATCGGTGCAAGGAATGGGGCTATATTTTACGAACTGCATACTGTATTGTATAGGGCTGAAAAACTACCCCAAACAAAGGGAGGTCCAACATTTGAACCCGGTGGGGCTGAACCGCGTTGCGCAAGCACCGTCGTTCGAACGGATCGACCTTGGCTAAAAATCATGAATCACCGCCCCCCGGCACCATTCTGGGTCTTTCAACCCTGAAATCACCCTCGGATTCTTCTCTGTCCGTGTCGCCTCCTTATCAGAATTACCCTCTCTCACATTGGTACCGCTCCCGATACTCGTCAGAACAAGGTTGTCCTTGTGCCAATTGCTGCGCTCTACTCCTTGTCTGATTGCGTCAGTGGCCATGGCTTACAACAAGAGTTACAACCCCGACGCGCTGCCAGCGTAAGTCAAAGCTCAAAGCCAAAATCCAAAAATAAAGGCTTTCTGATCGCTGACCGGGACAATGACATAGACACGCCGAGCCCGAGCAGGTATCTACCACTGCGCTAACCACACATCTGCCAACTTGCTAAAGATCCCCAGGTCGCGCAGATGATTGGAAGCATGCAGGTGTCGGGAAACCAGACCCAGAGCCATAAGCCACTTCCTCGCCCGCCGCAATCAAAGCCAAGTGGTGTACCTCCCCGCGTTCCTGTCGGCAGTGCTCCACCAAAATCATATAGCAGCTCTGCCCCGCGCCCGCAAGACTCCCATGCTCCGCACTCCTACAACGGCCGGTCATCAGCAAATCCTCCTCCAAGCCAGCATCGGCTGCACCCATTGCATCCCTCCCCGCCACCCCAGAACTATGGCTTCGGCCCCCCACCTCAACCCCAGCGCAACCGGCCTCCGCCCTCTTTTCGCCCTCCACAATCCCCCCAACCCCCGCCGCTGTCTGCCCCAGGCGATGATCCACAACAGCTACTTCCCCTATTCCGGGCCGCGAACTCTTCGCATTCTGGTTCGTTGACGGAGAATGAGCTGGGCTCTGCTCTCGTAAACGGAGACTACACATCCTTCCACCCCCGCACGGTCAAAATGATGATCCGCATGTTCGACAGAAACGGTAACGGGGTCATCAACATTGACGAATTCGTCTCACTATGGCGGTACCTAGCCGCATGGCGGGAACTATTCGACCGGTTTGACGAAGACCGTAGCGGACGAATCAGTCTGCAGGAGTTTGAGAAGGCGCTGGTCGCATTCGGGTACCGCTTGAGTCCACAGTTTGTCTCGGTGCTCTTTACAGCGTTTGAGAGCAAGACGAGACAGATGACGGCGGCGGCGAATAGTCCTGTTCCCGGGCGCAGTGGTATGAGCTTTGATCTCTTTGTGCAGGCCTGTATTAGCTTGAAGCGCATGACCGATGTGTTTAAGCGGTATGATGATGATCGGGATGGGTATATTACTGTGAGCTTTGAGGAATTCTTGACTGGTATGTGCTTCCTTTACGAACGGGTAATGTTGGGTGGATTGCTGACAGGTGTGTACTTCAGAGATCCTCCAGCTGCAGGATTAATACTTGCTTAATCATGTATCGGCTGGGCTTGCATTGCATCTTCTGTCGTCACTACTTGTCGTTTGTGGTCGGGCTAGGTCATTTTCCATCTTATATACCCCCTCCCCATTTGTTTCCAGCATAGAATTACTAGAAAAAGGTTGTTGCATGTTGATCCAGGCGTATCCAGTCATCTGCAATCCAGAACACAAACATGCTTCAACAATCAACTTCCAAGGTTGTCGAGCTTTGTAGGGCAGCTTAGTTCCATTCCAGTAATCGGCCTAGCCGCACAGCAGTGCAGACACAGAATCATGTTTGCAGACATGGCCTTAGAATTTCTGCCGAATCTTAGATTGCCTGGCAACTTGCAGATCATGCATATAGGAGGCGATAGCTTAGCCGACCTGTCGATTTGAAACGTGGTGCATATCGTCGTACTTCCATGATTGCACCTCTTAATTCAGGTCAAGATATTGTGGAATCGTCTCGCTTAATGAACTACATACCTGTTTCTTCTAGCTAGCTATCACTGTAGTGGAGAATAGATAGGACCGTTAGTTATGATCGACCTTCCCTTTGCTTTGTCGCACGCATGATCCAATTTGAAAGCGTCAAGTCTACAAGTCGGAGACTAATATTATTATCAATCATACTGCTTCAGTAGATAATATGCAAGTCTTCCGAAAGAATAGTTCAGTAGCTCGTATCAATTCGGACATTGTCGCGGAAGTCGGTTGTTCGGACTTCCAAATTTCCGTGTGGCGATCCGATCCTTTTGGGACGCGCCTCTGTTAAGGCCGAGGATTTTTGTGTGACTCTTCAAATGCGCCCCTACATAAGCTCAACTATGTCGCTTTGACAGACTCGGGGCTTTTATTCCACACTCTCAGAAAAGAGAGTACTGAAAATAAGCACCGGACATCGTGCCGATCGTACAGCTGATCGAGCGATTAATCCTGACGTGTTGGCCTTGGCTCTGCATCCCCGCAAAGTCTTTTTTATATCTTACGTCGACAACCTTGGACTCAGATTTCACCTATTCTTCCACCATGACATACTCGCACAATGACCGCGATACATCCAGTACCGACACGGTCCCCCCGCAGCTGCATGGGACCAAATCCCATGTGGAGGAGTCTGCGCCGGTCCAGGAATCCGTGGAGAAGGAACAGGATGCAGAGGTCCATGCCGATGAGGATGCTGCGCTTGAGAAGGAGTCTTCTGGGGCGGCACTGGACCGAACTCCCTCGCAGGCGGCAAAGATGGGCAAGAAGAAGATCATTGTCGTCATGATCGCTCTCTGTCTGGCCGTGTTTCTGGCAGCTTTGGATATGACAATCATCTCAACTGCTCTCCCTACTATCGCCTCGAACTTCGGGGCTTCCGAGAGTGGATATTCATGGATCGCCTCATCATACCTGCTTGCAAACGCGGCTTGCATTCCTCTCTGGGGCAAAATCAGTGATATCTGGGGCCGGAAATACATCATCCTGCTTGCCAACGTTACTTTCCTCGTCGGCAGCTTGATCTGTGCTTTGGCGGATAACATGGCTATGATCATCGCTGGTCGTGCCATTCAGGGTGTCGGTGGTGGCGGAATCATCATTCTCGCCAATATCAGTGTCTCGGATTTGTTTAGTATGAGAGACCGGCCTATGTACTACGGTCTGTTTGGTGCCACTTGGGCTATTGCCGGTGCACTGGGACCTATCATCGGTGGTGCCTTTACTACTGATGTGACTTGGAGATGGTGCTTCTATCTGAACTTGCCTATCGGAGGTATCTCGCTTGTCATCCTATTCTTCTTCCTGCATATCGAATCGCCCAAGACGCCGTTCTGGGCTGGTCTGCGAAATATCGATTGGGCTGGAACGCTTTTGATCATCGGTGGTACCCTCATGTTCCTGTTCGGTCTTGAGTTCGGAGGTGTCAACTACCCTTGGGCTTCTGCCACCGTCATCTGTCTCATTGTCTTCGGGGTGTTGACCTGGACTCTGGCCGGGTTCTGCGAATGGAAGCTGGCCAAGTACCCCATCATCCCTATGCGTCTGTTCAACCAGTGGCACAAGGTGCTCATCCTCCTGGTCTGCTTCTGCCACGGTACCGTCTTCATCGCCGGTACCTACTACCTTCCTCTCTATTTCCAAACCGTGCTGCTAGCATCCCCGATTCTCAGCGGTGTCTACGTCCTGCCTTTGGTCCTGGCCCTCTCGTTTGTCTCTGCCGGTGTAGGTATCGTTATGAAGAAGACCGGTCGCTACCGTGAGTGTATCATCGCGGGCATGTTCTTTATGACCCTCGGGTTCGGCCTGTACATCGATCTCAAGTCCTACGCTTCCTGGCCTCGCATCATCATCTATCAGATCATTGCCGGTGTGGGTATTGGTCCGAACTTCCAGGCGCCGCTGGTAGCATTCCAAGCCAACATTCGCCCCGCCGACATGGCCACCGCAACAGCCACTTTCGGCTTTGTCCGTCAACTCTCTACCTCCATATCCGTCGTCCTTGGCACAGTCATCTACCAGAACATTATGGGCCAGCAGGCCGGCAAGCTCGTTGCAGCCATCGGCGTCGAGCGCACCGCCGAAATCTCATCCTCATTCGCCGGTACCTCCAAGTCTCTCATCCAGAGTTTAGACCCTCATCAAAGGCAGATTGTTCTCGACGCCTTCACTTTCGCCCTGAACCGCATGTGGATCTTCTACGCCTGCATTGGTGGCGTTGGCTTTGTTCTGTCGTGCTTCATCCGACCTCGCGAACTCAGCAAAACACATACGATCCAGAAGACCGGTCTTGCTGAGCAGGAGCGGGCTCGACAGGAGTTGATCGACTCAGAGCGCAAGACCGAGGCTAAGCCCGAAGCCGAGGTCTAGTTCCTTGGTCATATTTTTCTAATTCTCTTCAGCCTATTCGCTGTGCAAATATTCAATACCTAATACCACATGTATCTAATTACACATTCCCCTATATGCATCTGCATCGCAGTATGGCTGGCTTCCTCTGCGATCTGGCGCTTCGCTGCATTGTTATGTGGTGGTCAACAAAAGTTATGATGGAATCTTGAACTGGGAATATTGAATACAGTGAATAGACTCATACTCAATTCTGAACGAGCTTCGTGTGCCCTCACAATCCGCTTACTTATAAAGCCCTTATTATTCAAAACAGGTATGTCTTCGAAAAGATCCCGATAAAACTTTCAAAAGCAGCCGACACTATCAAATTATATGAAATGGCTACTTTGAGTAAAGAGAAATCATGCTCCACGATCCCCCTTCAAACAGACCAAACTGAACCTAATTGCCATCAATTTCCCTTGGATAAGAGATCGGCATCAACACCTGATCATGAGTCAAAGGATTGGGACCACACCACCCATACAAATCACATCGACACTGCTCCTCCGAAACACAACTTCCACCCGTCAGCATCACACCAAGGACCCAGGAACAGAAAAACTTACTAGACAGCCGGCATACCAAAAATAAAATGCCAAAGCTTCTCAATCAACCACCCAAGCCCATAATTATCCGTCATATCCGTATTCTCAATCCACTTCAAAATCCGAACATAATCACTCCTCGGCCTTTCCCGAATCCTCTCCCTAGTAAGCGCAAACTGCGCACAGCACTGATGTCCAATATCCTGTGGCACCTCGCTAGGATCGATTCCGAGCATTTCCCAGAGAATCCTAGGCATTTGGTCGATTATGTACTCGTAGTCAAAGTCCAAGGTTACAGGGTACATTTGGTACAATGTACTTGGACAGCCGGGTCTATTTGTGCATCGTAGGTTCACGTAGCCTTTTAGGCTGACTGCTTCGTAGCGAAGGTTTGCGAGGACGTTTTTCGTGTGTGGTCCTGCGACGTCGTTGTGCCATTGTTCGGAACGGCCGTGGAGGAAGATTGTGTATGGGGCTAGTTCGTCGTAGTAGTCGATTATGTAGCTGAGGTAGACGCTTGCTTCGTGGCCTTTTCGGGAGTAGGGGGTGAAGAACTGCGGGTCTGGGTCTTCGTCTAGACTGTAGATGTATGCGTTGCATGGACTGGGGAGGCATTCTTAGTGACTGCGTACTTTGGGGAGGGAAGCTGCGTACTAGTCTGAGCAGAATTCTTCAATCCAGTCGGTGGAATCTGCTCCTTGTCTTGCGGCTACGATTGTGACGTCCTCTGCGCTTCTGTGTTGGGGAAACAATTCGTTCGATGGGGTTTGGCTGATTTGATCCAATGGGTTTTCTTGGTCCAACGGCGTTGTGTCTGTTCCCAGCTCTGATTTTCCAATGTCATCCTCGTCGATTCCGTCCTCTCCCTCTGTCGGGTGGTTCCCTGTCAATGCAGCCAGAGGGATTTTGTGAATGAATATGTCTGTCAGTCATATTCCGTGGTCAGTTTCAATATCTAGAAATTCGAATGCGGAACTCTGCCTACCTTCTGACTGCGAGTCCTCTATCTGAACCGGCTCGGCTTCAACCTCTGCAGGTTTCGACAGCCACTGTGAGGTTTCCGGTACTGTCACATAATTTTGGGAGTGATATAAAATGGCGAGAAATGCAGATGGCACCATGATCAGGAAGAGAATCTTCCTTGTACTATAAGCCGGTGTCCGGAACGAGATCCCGAAGGATCTCGACGAGCTTCCCCTAAACATGACTCAGGCAAGGATGAACCAAGCCGTCATTTAGTAACCAAGTCAATGGATGACCTGAAATGCAGACGGGACATCGTCGTGCTTATTACCAAGGACCATTTATACTGGGTAGCGCGGGACGGGAAAAGATAACGGCATAGTATTGCACCTAGCATGGCCGGACGTTTTGGGATTATCTAGTTGACTCGTCACTTATGGAAGGTACCTATCTCCCCCCAGGGACGTTTAGGGCCACATTAGTCGCCGAATGCGGACAATGTAGCATGGTCGAGTCCTTCTAGGCCAGGTCTATCCTATAGAAGCGAATCTGGTCTAGTTCGGTGGGTGTTGGATATCTGGTTTTTGCTGTTTATGGAATTGTCTGTATACGCATGTGGAGAGTATATTAATAGTACTATGACCACTAGGTATCATAGAGTAGATGTAGAGTTTCATCGTACCTATCCTGGTACCTGCCATTGTCACCGTCTATATCAAATCATTTCCTAGCGCGTTAGTTGAGATAAATCTAGTTTATATTATGTCCTATTGCCTCGTTACTAGTTGAACTGAGACTGTGAGGTGGGGAGAATGGTCTAGAAGTTGGTGCTGACTTCGGGATACCGTTTTCGGCCCGAAGAGGATCGGTCGGGATCCGTGCCCCAAAGCTCAACGTCGGGTTTTCTTTCTTTCCAGCTTTAACCAGTATCGCTGCCAAAACAACAAACTTTGTCGTGATGCTTTACTTTGATGAGAGCCAGTTTTAAATTGTAATCGAATTTTAGCGCCAAGAGGCCACACTGCAAATGTGGTTTCTAAAGTATCCGAAGCACAGGCGATTGCAGTATGTATTTGAAAATCTCAATTCCTTTAACCCATTAAGCACATGTTCCTGGCACGTGTATGTCTTCGCAGATTGCAATGTGGCTGTTCACAACTTGTTGATTTCGTCGCGGTCAAGCTAGGTGGAATGGAATGTGGGATTTAAAACGTGCTTTTGGAATGCCACATCGGATCGTCAAGTTCGACTAAAGACCGGCTGCTTCAACTGTCAATCATTGTCCTGCATTTAATATGAGAAACTTACCATGCTGTCAAGACTCGAGTTAAAATCGAACAATTTTCCACGAACGGATGTAAGGGATTTCGACGTCTGGATTCATGCAGGTGTTGTTTTGAAGCACCTTGCTTGGGCCCTCGCAGTGTTCGTGAAGGAAGCCCCAGGCCTCTGTATTCTCGCTATTATAGCCAGCCGCATATGAATAGGCCCTTTGACCGTCCTCAAAGCTGATGCAAACATGTTCTCCGCTTCCCTCGGTAGACAGGAATACTTTGCCGTTCTGAGGTGCGTCTCCGCAGCTCAATCCATCCCAGGCATCGAAATACCAGTGGTCCGCGACGACAAGTGTAGTCATCGCGAGGATGGACATCACGGCGAGGTGCATGATGAAAAGAATGACCCTCCGCCAGTTGGCCTGGGTGTTTATGTGGTAGTCTGTGACAGTTATATACATCCGTGGATGGTTCAGGGCGTGTTCCGCTTTAGGAAATCATACCATTTCCGGTCAAAACGTTGGTTTGGATGGGAGTGCTGATATCATGGTAGCATGGCTAGGTAACTAGGAGACCTTTTCACCGATTAGCCGCTCTGGTCTCCTGGGCTTCTTCACTCAAGGTGCCTCGTGATCCTCTTGGTCCCGGTCCAAGAACAGGGCGATCTCTCTTCTGTACTGGTTTCCTCCAACCTACCATTCATTTTCCGGAGTATGTCCATTAATAGGGACGATAATCATCCCGCTTGTTAGCATAATGTACTTTGTTATTTCGTGGTTGTGGTTTAAAACGATGTTCGATACTATCGTCCCAGCAAATTAACTAATACCTTGGCGAAGAGTAGCAGAACGTGCAAACTGGAAGACAGGAATCAAATAGTTCGATCGACAAGAAAGGACTGACATGGTATAGCGCACCAAGTTTGAGCCCGTCATATGTCCGGTCTTAAGTCCGGTCATAAATGTCAGTTCAGGATGTAGATCTCACAATTGGAGGGATTATGGATGACTGCCGCTGAGGCAAGGAGTATTCTCGGCTGACTTTCACATTTAAATCACGGCCGAATATGTGCCGAATATATGCGAATAGGCTGGTACCAATTGGTCCTTGCAAATGTAAGATCACGCCATTGGAAGCAGGGCTTTACCTACAATGTCGGCATTCTTCTGTAGGTAATTCCCTGCAGATAATTTCGACGAGAATTCTGCAAAAGACTCCACTCTACCTGCACTCGGTGGTCAGCCAGTTCTTACTGGTCCCGAGATCGGTCAAACTTGACTAGTCGGAGCCAAAATGAATAACTAGCTGTCGATTGCTGCTGCACATCAATAAGCAGACGTCACGGTCGGAAGGGTCGACCTGCTCCGGAGACTTTACAGCCGAAGTTGAACCGGTCCACTTTTCCGTCCTGGGCGATTGAAGCCGAGCCTGATTTTCAGCTTTTGCTTCATAATGGCCACTATATCCTTTTAAAAGTATGGTCCGAAGTACTAGCTACAATTGGGAACTTCCAAAATCTACGCTCGTTTAACTCTATCACCTTCTACATTACAATCGACGGGCGTTCAAATGCAGTGTGGCAAGTAGGTTAGTAAACTCGGAGCCTCGGATTTGCAAGTGACCCACTTGGTGGAGCCTGCAAAAGCTTCACTGAATCAATGCCATTTATCGGCACGGTCGACCAAAGAGTTAATAATTAACTTAAGGACTCTATCTGGGAGCTTGATTCATTTCTTCTTTCTTCATTATATCATCTCCCGTTTTGCAAAAGATAAAAGCACCGTCAAAGTCGGGAAAAGCTCGCAGATTGGCGGCTGATCGGTGAGAATACAGCCCGAGGGATTTTATGTTCAGTCTAATCCCAAGGTGAACATGCAGTCTTATCTACAGTATCGACGATTGAGAAATTCAGTTCGTTCGCAGCTGGAAAATGCCTCGCCCGTGAAGGAGATTCCGACAGCTGCGACAGATACGGCGAATTCAGATCAAATTAATCAACATGTGCCCACGTCGAATCAAAGTCCCCTGGCAAAAAGCGCTTCTTGGGGATCCAGCAAAACTGCCTTAGCCTACTCAATTCCTGGTATCACTGTCCTGAAGCACTCCGAGTCCCCAAACCAGCCTGCCGACCTATTCGTTGTTGGCTGGGATGGTCCAGATGATCCGCAAAGCCCGCGGAACTTGAGTCTCTCTTCACGTGTGACTGCGACTCTGTTGGTGTCTGCATTGGCCTGGATTGTCGGCGCGGCATCGTCTATCAACTCGGGTGTTTCACCCCAGAATATTGCGGAATTCCACGTCAGTGATGTCGTGGGCTCCCTAGTGACTGGTATTTCATAATTCCCACTTGATTAAAATACACGTTCTCCTGCGGAGTAGCTGACTTGATTAGGTCTATATCTAATCGGCTTCGCCACTGGTTCCTTGGTCAGCGGACCGCTCTCGGAGATCCTGGGTCGCAATGTCGTATACGTCGGCTCCCTGACCTTGTTCATGATCTTCATCATGGCCTCTGGTCTGGCGCCAAACATAGGCGCCCAGCTCGCCTTTCGATTTCTGGCAGGTATCTTCGGCTGTCCCCCCTTGACTTGCGCCGGTGGCACCATCGCCGATCTATGGAACCCGTTGGAAAAGACGATTTATTTCCCCATGTACGCCATTCTCTCATTTGGCGGCCCAGTACTCGGTCCCGCCGTTGCTTCGTACATGGGACAGACGGGTGTTCTTTCCTGGCGCTGGACAGCCTGGATCATCCTTATCGCATCCGGTGCGATTCTTGCCTTGATCATCCTCTTCCAGCCGGAAACTTACTCTCCACTTCTGCTGAAATGGAAGGGTAAGCATTTGCGAAAGATGACAGGAGATGCACGGTTTCGCTCAGAGATGGATATGGAGAAAATTGCGCTATTCACCCGCATCGGCGGTGCCATGAAGCGCCAGTTCCTGATCACCATCCACGAACCCATCATCCTGCTCATCTCTTTATACATGACTGTGTTGTATATTGTGCTGTTTACCTTTTTCGATGGATATACCTTTATCTTTACCGAGGTGCATGGCCTGTCCCAGGGTCTAACCAACATCGTCTGGGTCGCCATGTACGTTGGGATGGCGCTATGCGGACTCCTTGTCCCCTTCATCTACAGAGGAACAAAGAAGGAGTTCACCCAGGTTGCTCAAGCTGTGAATGGCTCCGATCCAACAGTTGACCCCCGCGCTCTCGACAATGTACACACCCAACCCGAGATCCGGCTCTGGTTCGCCATGTTCGGCGCACCCCTTATTCCTATCAGTTTGTTCTGGATGGGCTGGACTGACTATGTGAGTATCCCGATCTTGTCAAGTAAAAGCTCCTTTTAACATCAAGACAGCCATCCATCTCAGTCTGGTCGCCTATTATCGCATCGGCCGCTTTCGGCCTCGGCACTATCTGCGTCTTCATCAGTTCGTACATGTACGTGATTGACTCGTACGGTATCTATGCCGCTTCGGCACTCGGCTTCATGACCGTGTCGCGCTATTTTGCTGCTGGGGGGATGACCATTGTTGGGATTCCGTTCTATAAGAATATGGGTGTTCACTGGACGCTCACTATTCTGGGCTGTATTAGCGCTATCATGGTGCCGGTGCCGTATGTGTTCTACCGTTTTGGACCTGTTATTCGCAGGTGGAGTCGGTATGCTATTACCGAGGAGGTCAAGGTTTGAGACCTTGGAGCTGTTGGCATTCCTTGCGAAGGTTATTGCATCATTGGGAGAAGGTTGCTCCCGTCATAGATCGAGATTATAGACTTGTTTTTTAATATCCCTAGATTAATAGAGGGCACCTGGCTTGTTCGGAATTCACATCTTATGTTATGGTTCTACTTATATATGTCCAAGTCTGAAACCTCCCAAGGCATCACATCAGTCTAATCCTCAAGAGCCACAATGATCCTCTTCAGAGCCTCATCCAGGTAGTCCCTCTGGTGTGAGAACACAATTCTAAACCAGTCACTCTTCTCCGATCCAAAGAGAGCACCACTAGCCAGAAACACTCTGTGTTTGAGTAGCTGCTGCATCACCTTCTCTCCAATATCCTCATCCTCAGATACCTCCGGATGCAGTTCGCGATATCTCTTGCCCAGGTTAACCCAAAGGAAAAAGGCAGCATTACACCCAGGGGCATATTCAATACCGTGACTCTTCACATAGTTCGCAGTGTATGCATGAGCATCCGACAGTTGCTTCCGGCAGCCTTCGCCCTTTGCCAGCATTGATGCGGTACGCCTAGCCTAATTAGGAATAGTACATTTTGTATGTCATTCATTGTCAGTAACGACAACGTTTCATATCCTACATTCACCTCGACTCTAAATCTCGAAACCGTGTTCCATCACTCCAAAATCCCCTCCTAGAACTTGTCATGGCCACTCCCAACCCTCCGGTGAGTCTACCCAACTCCGTACGGATAATTACGTCATTCTAATAAGACTCTTTAGGCTACTCCTCCACCAGGATGGTCAATGGACCCAGAAGAACTCGACTACGAGACTGACTGGGCATCAGAAAATGGTCGGGGATATCAGATCGGCGCTGAATACAACCTCGGGAAATGTATCCCCCTCATGTGCGACCCATTTGGTGGTGAAGTGATCTTCACGGCTAGCGGGAATTTCTACGAATGGAACCAGCTTGCTGATACTCTTCACCAAATTGTTTTTCCAACGTCATGGGATGATATAGTTGCTGTGATGAAGGAGACGGGGCGCCGGGGACTAAGATGGAAAGCACTACGATCGTAGTGGTATTGTTCCTACCTAACTCGGAAAAGACATGTAGTTAGCGGCTGAACCTACGGGGCTTCACCCTGTACTCTTCTCCAAGCTCCATCACATTGGCCATTGCTTTCTGCTTTTGCTATCAGCTATTTGTCCGAAGTTATTGAGATATGCAAAACCCTCCCCCACCACTCCCTCCTGGCCTAGGTCCGGCTGCCTCTGCTCCGTTCGTGGAGCATATACTACCAGCATGCAACGGTCAATTAAACTTGCGGACTGCCTACACTTGGAACAGGGAGCAGGTATCCTAAGCCCCCGCTCTATAGTCACAGAACAATGACCTAATTGAGATTCATAGATCTTCGGTTTCCTTTCTACAGTAACCACCACGCCAGTGCAACATGGTGTAGCGGCCGCGGACGTCCCCGAGTTGACCCTGATTTTGCAAGAATTTAGGGATCTCAGGTACTCCACAGTTTCCCATGTCAGCTTCATGTGGTCTAATCTGTATAGCTTACCGAATGGGCATGAATACAATGCTTCACATCTTCAACCAAGCCAGCACATTTATCGCTCCCTCAATCCTGCTTGGGTCGCCACACCCCAAGCGCGAGCTCGGTTGTCAAAATTCCGACTTTCCAAGCATTTCCACTGGGGCATACCATATTGGAGCCCAGCGGACTTACTTGGCTTGTTTCTGGCGAAGACGGGACCTGCACCCCCAACGGCAACTAAGCGTTCATTTTTCCTCCCATTGACAGCTATGTTTGGAAGATGGGTTAATCAGCTCATTGGAACTAGAGCATTTATGTACAACTGCGCTTGGCGTGCGAGCCCGAACGGGCAAACGTACTTTTTCTTGGGAGCATCATTAACAGGCTACAACTCAAAGATACACTTGGTTGGACGATGGAGAACAGTTTTCCAAAGAGCGAGATATAGACTCGTTGCTGGAGAGTTCATTTCGCTCAACGGGTGGTCATTCAAGCATCCACCGGCAAGTTTGCAAGCCACGAGGTTCTCAAAACTCGGCAATTGTGCAGAGACTTACCCTTTCGTGCATTTCTTGCAGTAAGTTTGAGATATCACTCCAAAGAGGCCGCATTTTGCTTGCTGGAATCGAATTAACCAATACAGGGGCTATGGCGGCGTAAACCGTGATGTGCACGGAATTTCACTGCAGTGGAAAGGAACACGCCCCTCAACTTACCAGGATTCTCTCCGTGGAGAGACGTGGAGAAGAGTGGCCGACCCCTGCTTCAATTGTCAGGAGCTGATCCGCATCCATGGTGGAGATATTGCAAACTTCGATCGTTATAGTAGGTCGATTGGTGGACCCCCGTAGGATTATATCACCTACATATAGGCTTTTTGCCGTAGGGGATCTCCAACACTTTGCTCTTTATCGCCTGCCGTAGACACAAATCATATTATATTGCAAAATGTGGCTCTCCATGGCAAGAAAAGATTCCATTGTTTTCAAAACAATACTCGTGAGTGATGCTATTCAAACGTAATGCAAAGAAGGCCAAATTTGAAATCATTAGATGTTTTCCTTTCCAATTACTCTGGTAACCGCCACACCGTCCTGTTGGTAACTCAGCATTTTGTATCATGAGAATGAGGGAACCGAGAAATACCTTTCCAAAAGCAGTGGCAAATTCAGACACAGTTGTCTCATACACCAGATTCGGGTTGGGCGTGAGCAATCCAAGGTCCAGCTTCTTCACCAATTCCCTCTTCTGCTCAGTTGTTGCCTGCACCCACTCCAAATACTCCGGCGCACCAGGCATGATCACATTATCAGCGACGATAACAGAGGTCCCGGGAATCAAGACACCCAATTCCTCAAGCAACCACAAATCAGGTCTGTACAGTTTTTGCCAGTGATCGATAAAAATCATCTCTATCTGAGTGATTTCTTTGCTGTCGTGGACGAGCTCCTGCAGTACCTCATCGCTGGCACCGACGATGATACGGACAATATCACGCAGTCCAGCTAGATCAACGAGCTGATTAGCGACAGCTGCCATTTCGGGATTTTTTTCAATGCTAAGAAATTGCTTTCCTCCATTTGCTTTGATCGCTTCGCCAAAAAGGATTGCCGAGTAGCCCACGTAACCACCGAGCTCGATCATAACCGATGGTTTGCGCTTGGTGATGAGATTGGTCACGAAGGAGCCCTTGGCAGCGCCAACGTTCATGAGAACGTTGAACTTTGAGTGATAGTCGTCGATGGCAGAGATGACCTTTTGTGGGTTCCCGCGCAGTTGTTTGATATCAGGTCGGCTATAAATATAATGAAGAAGATCAACTTCGCGACCATCCTAATAAATGTTAAAATACCCGATTGAAATAGTTTCCTAGAACACTTACTAGAGCGAAGGTTTTCTCGCCCAAGCCATGGGTGGGAGGAGCATTCGGTCGGTTTGACATGGTTCGTTTGAGTAGCTCAAAAATGGACGTAAATTATCGAAGATGTGAAGCGGCTCCTTCTGTGCGAAAGCCTTCTCTGGTTGTTGTTTGTGTCTACTCAGTTGACTCGACAATTCTCACGTACTTATAGTTCTGTACGGACCAACTATGTCCGTCGGGGTTTCTGGATATATGTGCCTTTTGGGATTCCCGGAGATATGGACCCCAAAAAGGAAACCCCGACTCCGAGATCAACATCAGCCTTCGAACTGTATGCGCAAATCTAATAACAGTCAACTGACGATTCGAGAATTTGCCTTACATCGAGCGTTACCCTGTCACAATGCATATTGCGGAAATTATTGATACCACTTATAAGGTGACAACCATATGGTAGACCTATGAGGACCTCGAAAGAATCCGTACAGCCGCTAGGAGGTTAAAGCATCCTCTCAAGATGTAAGGAAAATCTTGACATGTTTGGTATGCTCATGGGGCCTTGGGCCTTTTTCTTTAAGACTTGACAGTCAGGTGTCAAAGAAACATGAAACAATGTTGATAGATTATATTTGTTGTGTTCACTATGTATGCACGTACATACATATCCGACTCAGCCTCACTGCGGGGCAGTCGGGGACCCAAAAGGGAGAAGCGCTCAATGTGGTCCCTAGTGACACGTGGATAAAGATGAGTGAAGTACTGTAACACCAAAGGGGCAATTACATTTGTCGGCCTTTAGGGTATCACTTTTAAGGGTTGAGTACAATGCCCCAGGGGTATGACATCAAGTGGGTCGGTGAGAATCACAGCATTGTACCTATGATTTCATCTAGGATATGGCTGATATTGAAAGAGACTGGTTAAATTTTATGAAGGCGACGAGAAAAATATGGAAGAACTGAAACATGCAATTGCGCAGCACACTTAGAAGGCCAAGGGTTCATGGGTATAGAGAAAAAGAATGTGGCAACGTCGCGGGGTACCCGAATCCCACCAAATCTTTTACATCACCCCCGCCTCATACATAGCCACCAATAGAGCTCCATGAAAATGCGCGGAGTTACTCATATAGCGCAGAAAGAATCTATTCCTTAGTCTAAAACTATATACTAAAGACGGAGATAACTGACCAAAGCGAACATTAGTCGACAGTTGCGGGATCGCACTAAGCCAAAACAGGTTAGCGCGTGACTCCCTCCCTCGAGAAGCTTCTGTGCCGACGATATAAATTGCATCTTCAACCTCACGCGATCATCGTCATACCCCACTACACCCTCCAACGCCACCTCCTCTTATTACACGCCACCTCCTCGATTCCATCCATAACACTCATATACCATGGACGATTGGAACTCCGTCACCAAGATTGGCAGCAAGACCCGCGGCGGCGCTGCCCCCCGCGAGACTGTTGTCAAGGGCAAGAGCGCTTTGAATGCCGCCCAGCGCTCTGGCGGTATTCTCGCAACCGAGAAGAAGTACACCACCGGTAACGTCGTATGTTGATCTTCCCATAAACCCCGGCTTAACAGTGAACTGACCCTACTACAGTCTGCGAAAGCAGGCGCCCCCGAAGGCCAACACTTGACAAAGGTCGACCGCAGCGACGACATCATCAAGCCCAAAACCGTCGGTCACGCCGTGGGCGATGCGATCAAGAAGCGTCGCAACGAAGAAGGCTACAAGATGACGCAGAAGGAGCTGGCCACCAAGTGCAACACTACCATCACTGTCGTTCAGGACTTCGAGCGGGGCACTGCGACACCGGACCAGAAAGTTCTCAGTGCGATGGAGCGCGTGCTCAACGTCAAGCTCCGTGGTAGCGACATTGGTGCAGAAAAGTTCCCCAAGAAGAAATAAACCGGGATCGAGGGTTGAGCCCACGGCTTTAATTTCTTGGGGATGAGACTGGGACAAATTAGAGTTTCTTTGCTTTTCTGGTTTCTTGATGATTGATATGTCCGCCTTTTTTTCCCACGAGATGAAATGAGCTGTCTTTTTTGGGTTTCCTTTTCTGATGGTCGGATTAGCGCTGGCCTTGCATGGAAATGGGCTTAGAGAAATATCCATAAAATGTATAAAATGAGATACCTCGATATTTAAACTTGGAATATCTTCTTCTAGAATTCGGAATAGAGCAGTGACTGTGGATGTCGCCTTGGTAGCTAGGTATAGGTTCTTAGGTGTCCAGCCTAGTCTTGTTTCCTTTTTCTTCTTATACAGACAGTGCCGTGCATCGCTGAGGCCACCAGACTGTGACATTTGGAAGGCCGAGAGGAAGCCGGCGTGGCAGCATTTCCCTGATATGCATGCCCAGGCTACCCGTGGACACCAAGGCATCATCAGCATTGAAGTCTTCCATGATTGCACATAGTTCTAGAACGCCGACCCCAAGGCCTACTACAAATCTACGGCCCAGTACGCTGAGTATGTTTGAAGTTTTGCAAAGCTTCGTATTGTCTATGTCGTGATATGCATATCCCTCCGCTGTACCCCAAGGGAGCCCAGAGTGCTTCACACGCACCTTTCAGCAGAAGGAACTTATATCTGGCGGACCCAGAATGTGAAGCAAGCCATCATCTTTTATTAAACAAAATCAATAACAAAGGGGGTACCAACTCCGGTTGATCATGTAATCAAGAAATGAGAAACCGTGCCTCGAAAGGTCATCATCTCATTTCGTATGCCAGACTCGAAGGGGGAACGAAGTGTCCCGAGTCTTGTTCGCATCATAAACACATACACACAAGTGCGTGACTCGAATCTCCTGTACTTTTCCAATCGTATCTTCATTCCCTTACTTCCGCAGCTGCTCCCGCTCCACCTCGTACATGAAGTCGAAGTACGGCTTGTCGAAGTGGTGGATACGGACGTAACCATCCTCACCACCGGAGGCATAGGCGGTACCGGCGGGGTGCACATCGATGGTGTTGAGGGGACCGAAGTGGCCACGGACACGGCCGATCTCGTCTTCGAAGATCTTGTGGTAGAAACGAGCCTCGAATTTACCTTGGCGAGCCGAGGTGGTTGTGACATCCATGGCAGCCTGACCACCACCCAAAATCACGAAGTCCTTCTTTGGGGTGATAGCGGCGGAGTTGAGGGGAGTGTCGGCGGGGTAGGTCTTCATGATGGCGAGGTTGCGAGAGGAAATAAGCTAAACGTTGTTAGAGGAAGCTGCGTGCGAGAAATGCTTCAGATGTGCCTACCTTGGCGGACTTGTCTTTCGAGGCGGTAAGGAAGTGGGTACGGTCAGGGGAGAATTGGATGTCGTTGATCTGGTGGTCGAACTCGTGGGCCTGGATGTTCTCCAGCTGCTCACCGGTCTGCGCAACACATCAGTCCGGCCGTCTTTTGTTGGCGATTGGCGATGAGAAGTCAGCCTACCTTCGGGTCGTACTGGCTGACGCTGCCATCTTCGTGTCCCGCGATGATGTACTTGGCGAGGAAACTCCACCCCGCGACTGTCGCCTTGCTGTCCTCACAGGTAATGCGCAAACTGGGCTCATCGACTTGGTCCTCAAGATTGCCAAGCTTGCCGTCACCGTACTTGATATCGAGCACAGCAATGGTACCCAGGTAACCCATACGCTTCTCCGTCACTGCCAACAGCTTGCTGCCATCTGGGGAAAATGCCACGCGCTTCACGGCAGTCGGGAACTCCCACACCTTCACGCAGTCGCCAGTCTTGATGTTCCATAGCCGCACGGTATTGTCTGCGGATCCAGTCGCAAGGAGAACGGTGTTGGGGCTCACGTCGACCGTCCAGATGGCACCCTGGTGGCCCTGATAGGTTCCGAGACGCTCGCCGTTGGCGGACCACCATGCGCATACAATCTTATCCTTCGCCACCGAGAAGAGGAGGTCGCCATCGCCGTTGAATTTGATCTGATTCAGGGACCGTTCCTGTCACCCCAAAGGGTCGCTGTTAGTTTTTTGGTGGATCCGATGATAGAAGAATTCGCACGCACATGGCCGGAAAGCAAAATAGGCCGCATCTTGAATGGGTCAACAGTCTACGACCGGAGATCGCAGAGAAAGATCGACGGAAGGGGTGGTTGGTAGGAGGGCGGGTATACCGGGGGGTTCAATCTCGTCAACCTCACTTTCTTTGACTAGTGAATTTGATCGCACACTCGCCCAGTCAGCGCCAAGACTCGAGCCGTATTGAATCTCGCGCTCTGGAGTAATCATTTTCCGGTATCTACACGTGAGTTTGCCCCTCTGCCCTAACCCTACGACGGCGTTACTTTACTCCGGACCTTAGATTATCCGGATGACTCATCAGACGATCGTCTGTGCTGCCTCAGGCCACAATTCGGGTGCTACAGACCTCCTTTCGCGACCCGAGACTCGTACAAGGACAAAGAGGAATGAAGGAGCGCCGGAGTGTGAAGGGAAATCCCGAGATTAAATATAGAGAAGGTTCCGTCCGATTCTTTCCATCCTAGCAGCTGGTGAAATCCCTCGTGATCTTTGCAAATAAGGTGACCGAGGGTTATCGCCCCTAAAGAGGCAGTAATATTCATGCAACTCTTCCCCGCCACGGGTCCCCGCCGTCACTTTTCCCTTCAGGCGCACGCGGTCAATTTTCGTCTCCCCACCTTCTCTCCGCGGTTTTCTCTCTCTTTCAATCAGTTACCTTCCGCACGAGGGGATAGAAGATCATTTGTACGGTCGTCTGCTCCGTCTCCACCGAGCTGTGGTTTTTTAATCCCGCCGGTCACCGCTTCTCATCGCAACTTTTGCAGCTCCGCAGTCATGGCGTCCAGGATTGATGGCACCGCCATTGCTAAGAGCATCCGCGAAGGTCTCAAGGCTGAGATTGAGAAGACCCAGGAATCCAACCCCAGATTCAAGCCCAATCTGGTCATCTTTCAGGGTAAGCTTTTGGCAGATACGGATCATGCAATGAATGAAAGGCTAATTGCAATTTCGATATGCAGTTGGCAATCGGTCCGACTCCAGTCAGTTCCCTTCCATAAAGCAGTGCTCGAGGGCACTTAGCTAATGCGATACCCAGGTACCTATGTGCGCATGAAGCTGAAGGCTGCCCAAGAGGTAAATTGTGCCCTCGTATCAAAGCCCACACTTGGGTCTCTCTAACTCAATTCTTTTTAGGCGAACATTATCTGTACTCTGATCAACATCCCCGAGTCGAGCACGGAGTCGGAGCTCCTCCAGGAAATCACCAAGGCCAACAATGACCCTGCCGTGCATGGTATCCTAGTCCAATTGCCCCTCCCGAGCCACATGTCAGAACACACCATTACATCGGCTGTCGCAGATGAAAAGGATGTCGATGGATTTGGCGCAATTAACATAGGCGAGCTGGCCAAGCGTGGCGGCCGTCCCCTCTTCACTCCGTGCACCCCGCTCGCCGTGATGGAGCTGCTGAAGGCTAGTGGAGTCGATCCTGCCGGCAAGGAGGCTGTTGTTCTTGGGCGCAGCGACATTGTAGGCAGCCCCGTCAGCTACCTGCTCAAGAATGCCGATGCCACCGTCACCGTGTGCCACTCCAAGACTCCCGATATCGCTCGCATCGTGAAGAACGCCGACATCGTCGTCGCTGCTATTGGAAAGACTGAGATGGTCAAGGGCGACTGGCTGAAGCCCGGTGCTGTCGTCATTGACGTTGGTATCAACTACAAGCCCGATGCGACCAAGAAGTCTGGTCAGCGCTTAGTCGGCGATGTCGAGTTTGAGTCGTGCGCTCAGGTGGCTTCCCAGATTACCCCTGTTCCTGGCGGCGTTGGCCCCATGACCGTGGCCATGCTGCTGAAAAACGTGGTTCAGTCCGCCAAGGCATACTTTGAGAAGCAGAAGGATCGCCACATCACCCCGCTTCCCCTACGATTGGAGAGCCCTGTCCCCTCCGATATTGCCATCTCCCGCGCTCAGTACCCCAAGGCTATCACCAAGGTCGCTTCAGAGGCTGGCATTGGCCACCACGAGCTGGAGCCATACGGCCACACCAAAGCCAAGATCAGCCTCAGTGTTCTGGATCGCCTCTCCCACCGCCGCAACGGACGATATGTGCTAGTCTGCGGTATTACACCTACTCCTCTCGGCGAGGGAAAGTCGACTACGACTCTTGGTCTTACCCAGGCTCTCGGTGCCCACCTCAACCGAATTACCTTCGCCAACGTCCGTCAGCCTAGCCAGGGCCCGACCTTCGGTATCAAGGGCGGCGCGGCCGGTGGTGGCTACAGTCAGGTTATCCCCATGGACGAATTCAACATGCACTTGACCGGTGACATCCACGCCATCACTGCTGCCAACAACCTTCTGGCTGCGGCCATCGAGACCCGTATGTTCCACGAGTCTACCCAGAAGGATGGTCCTCTCTACAAGCGTCTGGTGCCTGCCAAGAAGGGCAAGCGCGAGTTCCAGCCTATCTGGTTCCGCCGCCTGAAGAAGCTTGGTATCGATAAGACCAACCCCGATGAGCTGACCGAAGACGAAATTCACCGGTTTGCCCGACTGGACATTGACCCGGAGACGATTACCTGGCGTCGTGTGCTCGACGTCAACGACCGCCACCTGCGTGGTGTCACCGTTGGCCAGGCGCCTACTGAGAAGGGACTTTCTCGCGAGACTGGCTTCGACATCTCCGTTGCCAGTGAATGTATGGCTATTCTCGCCCTGAGCAACGACCTCGAAGACATGCGCGAGCGCCTCGGCCGCATGGTGGTGGCCACCTCCAAGAACGGCGACCCGGTCACTTGCGACGACATCGGTGCTGGTGGCGCCCTTGCCGCCCTGATGAAGGATGCTATCAAGCCTAACTTGATGCAGAGCTTAGAGGGAACTCCCGTCCTGGTGCATGCGGGCCCCTTCGCCAACATCAGTATCGGAGCTAGCTCGGTCATTGCCGATAAGCTGGCTCTGAAGCTGGCCGGTACCGAGCCCGATGAGGACCACGACGCAAAGACCGGCTTCGTGGTTACCGAGGCAGGGTTCGATTTCACCATGGGTGGTGAGCGGTTCTTCAACATCAAGTGCCGATCATCGGGCCTGTCTCCCGACACCGTCGTCATTGTAGCTACAGTTCGTGCACTCAAGGTGCACGGCGGCGGTCCCGATATCAGCCCAGGAGCCCCCCTGCACGAAGTCTACCGCACCGAGAACGTGGAGATCCTCCGCAAGGGATGTATCAACCTGCGCAAGCACATTGCGAATGCCAAGCAGTATGGCGTCCCGGTCGTTGTGGCAATCAACAAGTTCGAGACCGACACCGAGGCTGAGATCAACGTTATCAAGGAGGAGGCCATCGCTGCTGGTGCCGAGGACGCTGTCCCGGCCAACCACTGGGCTGAGGGTGGAGCCGGTGCCGTCGACCTGGCCAAGGCCGTTCTGGCGGCCAGCTCTAAGCCCAAGGACTTCCAGCTGCTCTACGATCTGAACGGTAGCATCCAGGAACGCATCGAGCGCATCGGCAAGTCGATGTACGGTGCCGACAAGGTTGAGTTTAGCGAGCTGGCCCAGAAGAAGGTGGAGACCTACACCAAGCAGGGCTTCGCCAACCTGCCGATCTGTATCGCCAAGACGCAGTACTCGCTCAGTCACGACCCAGCCCTGAAGGGAGCCCCGACCGGCTTCACCGTGCCCATCCGGGACGTCAGATTGGCCGTGGGTGCTGGATATCTGTAAGTTTCCTCACTTCTATTAGTTTTTTGTATCTCCAATTGCTAATCCTCGACACAGCTACGCCCTGGCGGCTGACATCCAGACGATCCCCGGACTGCCCACGGCACCGGGCTATATCAATGTGGATATCGACCCCGAGACCGGGGAGATCGACGGACTGTTCTAGATGGTATTTTTTTTTTTTTCTAATTCGCTCGATTCAAATTGGATAGATTGGGGACTTGTATATACATCCACGGGTTTTCCTGTGGTCTTTCAACACATACATTACGAGGATAATCTGGCGTCAGATCGGAGCGGGATCTTTAGATGGAGACATTTTCAACACTGGAAGCAGCTCGAATTCAAGTCAATTGCATATTGTACATCGTTTGTTACCTTCTCTATTTCTCTATCTCTTGAAAGTAAGATGGTGCAATTCGGGACATCGTTTCCCGAAGTCAAATGAAGATCTTCGGTGAAGCCGCGGAGAGACGCTCCGAGCTCCGGGAAAGCTCTACAGCAGGAGCGGGTCAGTGGAGGGGTCTACGATGGCTCTGACTCGTCTAGAGAGGGAGATCGTGAGTCAAAAAACTTCTGACGACTTTCACCAAGCAAATTTAAGCTCTTAGTGAAAAGAAAAAAAGTCACGAGTCTCGTGACGTCCGGCTTCGGCGCTTCCAACGGAACAAACGAGTTAAAAAAGAGAGAACGCGCAGAGTTTCCCCGGACAAGGCTTTAGGCTCTTTCTTCTTCTTTTCAGCCCAAGCTATTTACTGCTACTACTCGGTAAACTCCTCCCATCCTATTTGCCTTCTTGCTCTGCTTGTTCCGAGTGGTCCGTTGCGCCGGCCTTCCCCCAGGAATTCGGGAGCAAAGGTTGGCCGAGTTCAACCGTGACGTACATCATAGCACCGAACTCGCTCCACTGACATCCTTTCTGCCGAGTATCGTACCCTCGGTTGTTTGAGACGGTGACCTGCGAAAGCTCCCGATCAGGAACTCCGAGCCAAACAGAAAGAGAGAAAATCCCGCTGACTACCCCAGTACAGTTGTCATCCACGATGAGCGTCCTTCGGTCCACTTCCGCTTTCGCGCGCCGGTCCCTTGCCCCTCCTGCCCCTCTCTCTATCTCTTCTCGTCTTCTCTCTTCTTCCTCTTCCATCTCTTCCAAGAGAACTATTTCTTCTGTCCCCCTTTCCCGCCCTCAAAGACTCGCAACTACTTCCCGCTGGTCCGGATCGACTCCTACGCTCTACCTTCACCAATACCGCACCATGGCATCCGAAAGCAAGATCAAGGTCAAGAACCCGGTGGTGGAACTGGATGGTGATGAGGTACGGAAATCTTCCCCCCTTTTTATAGTCCCCAAACCTTGCATTCGGGTGTATCACAAGCTCGGCCTCGTGGCTTCGGGTGGTGCATTTTCGTCTTGTCCGTCCATTCATGCGGGGAAAAACGGGCTTAGCATGGCTTCTCATGTGTCAATCCACCCGATGCAGGACGCTACCCCAACATCCTTGCCCGTTTAGACCCATTCACTAACCAGTGATCTTCGTGACTCATAGATGACCCGTATTATCTGGCAAGATATCAGGGAAAAGGTAAGTCTCGAAACTTTGTCCCCTTGTCCATGCTGGCCCAGACCATGCATGATCAGCCCGATCCCTGTTGCAGCTTGCAGGGTCCATGTGGTCCCATGCATCTAGACCGAGACTAACGTTGTTGTTTTTTTCTCTTTTTTTTAATAGTTGATTCTGCCGTAAGTGTTTTATAACGGATAGAAGTGATCTTCAGGCAGTGAACTAAGACTGCCCAATCAGGTTCTTGGATATCGACCTCAAGTACTACGATCTGGTAAGTCGGACTTGCCAATGACAAGCTTGGGATGCGTCACTAATCCTTCTCTCCAGGGTCTTGAGTACCGTGATCAGACCGATGACCAGGTCACCGTTGACGCTGCCGAGGCTATTAAGAAGTACGGTGTTGGTGTCAAGTGCGCCACCATCACTCCCGATGAGGCCCGTGTTGAGGAGTTCAAGCTGAAGAAGAGTACGCTATTTTGGCCTACCCGTACCATGTGTCGAAAACTAACCCTTGCTAGTGTGGCTCTCCCCCAACGGCACCATCCGTAACATCCTGTGAGTTTCAACGTGATCTCCAATTGACTGCAGCGTAAAATCAACTAACCATTTTTGATAGCGGTGGTACCGTCTTCCGTGAGCCCATCATCATCCCCGCCATCCCTCGCCTGGTGCCTGGCTGGAACAAGCCCATCGTCATTGGCCGTCACGCCTTCGGTGACCAGTACCGTGCCACGGACCGTGTCATCCCCGGCCCCGGCAAGCTCGAGCTGGTCTACACCCCCGAGGGTGGTGAGCCCGAGCGCGTCCAGGTCTTCGACTTCCAGGGTGGTGGTGTCGCTCAGTGCCAGTACAACACTGATGACTCCATCCGTGGCTTCGCCCACGCCTCTTTCAAGATGGCTCTCCTGAAGGGTCTTCCACTGTACATGAGCACCAAAAACACCATCCTGAAGAGGTACGATGGTCGCTTCAAGGACATCTTCCAGGAGATCTACGAGAAGGAGTACGCCAAGGACTTCGAGGCCAAGAAGATCTGGTACGAGCACCGTCTGATTGACGACATGGTCGCTCAGATGATCAAGAGCGAGGGTGGCTTCGTCATGGCCCTGAAGAGTGCGTACCTTCCCTTTCCCTTCGTGTTCCTTTATATTATCGTATCTAACATGTTTCTAGACTACGACGGTGACGTCCAGTCCGACGTTGTCGCCCAGGGCTTCGGCTCCCTCGGTCTGATGACCTCCACCCTAGTCACCCCCGACGGTGAGGCCTTTGAGTCCGAGGCCGCTCACGGTACCGTGACCCGTCACTACCGCGAGCACCAGAAGGGCCGCGAGACCTCCACCAACCCCATTGCCTCTATCTTCGCCTGGACCCGCGGTCTGGTGCAGCGTGGCCAGCTCGACAACACCCCCGACGTTGTCACTTTCGCCGAGGAGCTTGAGCGCGCCTGTGTCGACGTTGTCAACGACGAGGGCATCATGACCAAGGACCTTGCCCTCGCCCTCGGCAAGAAGGAGCGTGAGGCCTGGGTTACCACCAAGGAGTACATGGCTGCCGTTGAGCGGCGCCTGAAGGCCAACCTCAAGGCTCGTCTGTAGATTTGATTTCCATTTGGCATTTGCCCAATTCTAGATGATATCTCCTCCCATTAGATCCGGGAAATTGTGGTCTATCTGCAACGTATAGCGGACGGACGAATAAAATTGCTCTTGAATACCTTGCCTTTTACAGTAGAACAGAACTAGAACATATCTACGTAGGTGGACTCGCCCCTGCGCCTACGCTGCGCATGATGTGGGGGTGATTTCCTCAGATAATGACACTATAGCCTCACAAGTGGCGAACCCGAACCCGTCGTCGATCAAGTGGCAAACCTTAGAGCCGCAGCGGAAACCAAAGCCCCCAAGTCTATCGAGCAGCAATTCCAAGTGGGAAAAAGAGGTGATCCCCAGTATGCCGCATATCCACCGACTTCAATTCGCGATCCAGCCCAGCATTGCATCTCGAACCATACTTTAGAGACCGTTCACCGATACTGATGAACCAATCTCGGAACCAAATCCCCGCCATAGGGATTATGATCTGCTCTCCATCTGGTCAGTGTCTCCGTTATGTAATGAAGTTACTGGGGGATTGCCGTCTAGAATGCTCTCGGCACAACCGAGTTCCAAAGTGGGACTGTACTGAGATATCATATCATCTGGCACGGGTCCACAGTTTCATTTTCCACGAATCGAAGGAGGCGATTGGCGGATTTGGGTTTTGTGGGCCGAGGAATTTGTCAATGTCCTTGACGCAATGGGATCCTGGATTTCCTATTCCGGCGGTGCAGATGCCGAGATGCGTGGTTGGGCCAATACCATGGGACCGCAGTCTCCTACATTCGGAAAATCAGAGCGAGACGGGTCTCTATGGTGAAGAATTGTAGATTGCAGAACTTCATGAAGAATCGTTCTTATCGTGACAAGCTTTGGCGTATGTCGATCTTCTCAGTTACTTATAGTTCAGGATATCCAGATATCCACCATTTCTTCACTTCAGCGACTGGCCACTTTGATATCGTGGTTTCACTCTGCAGGCAATGGGGTGATGGTGCATCGATCGATATTCACCCTGTCAAACAAATGGAATGACACTCGCTTGTCTTTGATCACCTCGATACCTACTATTGGGCTTGGGACCTTCGATAATGCATGCCTTGCCTATCGCGACGGTCTTTACTGTCCTCGCGATCTTGTTTGTCCTGGTCCGGTTGTGGACGAGGATAGGACTGGTCAAGAGCCCTGGATATGATGACCTGTTTATCACACTTGCATTGGTATGTCTTTGGTTTCTCGACACTTGAGTAGAAACTGGAGAATCCCTCCCTCATCGAGTGGCAAGTGCATTACTAATATCTATTCAAGTCATCTTCCATCACCTTTTACGCATTGGTTATCGTCGGTAGGTCGATTGTCAACTGTCTTGAACAACGAGCGAAGCTGATTATCCCTAGAACGCGCAAACGGCCTCGGGACATCAAATCAAGACCTACCAGCGGATGTTAGACAGAACCAGATGCGAGTAAGTTGAGCTTTCGACGAACCTACACCCTGATACTGACCAATTTGCAGTATCTCTGGCTTTCAATACCTTTCTACAACCTCTCCTTGATCCTCTCCAAGCTCTCCGTAGTCGTGTTCTATGCCCGCGTCTTCCGTTACCGCAACTTCCTAATCGCCAATTATATCCTGATGACCTTCCTCATCATTTCAGGACTATGGATGGTTATTAGCGGCTTCGCATTTTGCGTCCCTGTAAGTCGATTCTGGTTTGGCAATCTCGCCCACGACAAACATTGCCTCCCTGTTGGACCAGTCTGGTACGCCAACGCCGGCATGCACATCTTCACCGAAGTCATGATCTTGATCCTCCCAATGTGCATCTTATCCAAGCTCAAACTCCCCAAACGCAAAAGAGCAGGTGTCATGCTCATCTTCGGCGTCGGCATCATCGTCATCTCCATCAGTTCCGCCCGACTCTACGAGCTGACAAACATGGTCAACCGCCACGATTATACAAAAACAAACCAAGAAGCAGCCGTCTGGTCCTCCCTCGAAACAAACATCTCCATTATCTGCGCATGTCTCCCACTCCTCTACCCTTTTATCTCCCGCTTCTTCTCCTTCTTCTTTCGTCCCCGACCACTTCATTCCTCCCCAGCAAGCAAACAAGCATCAAACACAACCCAACTCACGTCCTCCCATCATCCCTACAAAACATCCTTCTTTGACTCCGGAATCGGTCCAGACGGAGGTATCTTCTATAACAACCTCTTCTACTCCGGCCACAGCGGATACTCAGCCAGTATCGCGAAAGCGGACCAAGGGGAGATGAACACGAAAGGTGACCTGGAAAGTGACCCTGATGCCATTCGCGTCGTGCGCGAGCTTAGAATCGGGTCGGATTTCGTGGCGCCTAGTCCGACGCTCGTGCCTGATCGTTCGTCGGTTCGGAATTTCGAGACGGGAAGGAGTAGTGGAAGCGGTAGTGGGAGTACTTGGAATACCTCTTTTGAGCGGGATTTGGGCGATTTTGAGTTTCCGGATTATCAAGCTCAATGAACCCATTGTACTCGGAGCTGAAATTCGTATGGTACACTTTGGGTATAGGCACAGAGGTATATCTAGAGATAAGTCTCATAGCTTCAGCCTCAGCGGGCCGTACCCCATGCCCGGATTTAGTCGTGCATACAGCTAAGACCACCTTACCCGTTTTCTGAGACCACCCTTTGGGTCACGTGTATCACGTGCTTGCGACGTCGACACATTTATCGATCGGCTAAGAGACCTAGCAGTCCTCAAGTCCGAGAACGTTGTCCGAGCGAACGTGCACTCCTGCCTAAAGGGCAAGGCCATCCAATGGTACACCCATAAGCTAGCGCGCGATACCAAGGACATCATGCAATCAAGCTCCTTGGAAGCCGAGATGAGAGAATAAGGGGTTGATAAAAGAAAAGTAAATGGGGCCAAGGAGATGGCTTTAAGGCAAATGATTGGTAGTAGAATATTGGATAAGACTAGGTTCGTTCGATCTCTTGGATGTAGGTTGGCTTGGTTTAGCACCAAGTAGCGAAAAATAAATACATGAATAGCCTTCAAACTCCCAGTTCATCCTACACATCGTCGGCCAGATCCTCCAAAAACTGGCGGGAGAAACGGATGTCACCTTCTGGCGCCACTGGCGCCCGAAGACACAACTCGTTGAAGCGAATAATCAAGGGGGTTGCCCCTATAGTAGTGATGTTAGCAGCGGGCTGGTTGGCTTGGCGGGAGAGAACGACCGACTGGCGTGTTAGTGGTCTATAGCGGATGCGGTTATTTCGTAGCGCCAGAGTCAAGGAGGCTAGGTCGGCGATGACAGTCTCAAATTTTATCTCTAGGAGAGACGTACTTACCCTAATAAGGATAACAACTTTCACATCGCTAGACGAGTTATTCAACCACTAAGCTATATCTGCCCTCAGCTGTCTCCAGGTTTCGGAGACACCAACCTCGACTACCACAGACGGCCACTTAATATCCCTCCTAGGAGGGAGCAACTTTAGGCGGTAAGAAGCGTCTGCCTCTTTGTAGTAAGCTAGATACAAAGGTAAGAGTAGGATAAACATAAGGATAAGGAGTATCTTAAGTAAGGCTATAATAAAATAGGCAATAAGAATAGAAGTTGCTAATAAATGTTAAGCTAAAAGTAAAGGCAAAGTAAAGGTAAGATAAGAGCAATATAAGAGTAAGGTAAGAGTAAGAGTAAGAGTAAGAGTAAGAGTAAGAGTAAGAGTAAGAGTAAAGGTAAGAGTAAAAGTAAGAGTAAGAGTAAAGTAAGAGTAAAGTAAGAGCAAAGTAAGAGCAAAGTAAGAGCAAAGTAAGAGTAAAATAAGAGTAAAATAAGAGAGAGAAATAAATATTAAATTATACTCTAACCTTTAGAGTTATAGGAAGTAAGTAGAAAGTAGAATATTAATTCTTTCCTTATAATCTATGATAGTAACTTAACCTACTGATATCTAGCATCTTACTGTTAGCTTCGTTTCCCTAAGGCTTAGAGTACTTACCCTAGTGGTTATAGAGCTAGCGGACTATTGAACATAGGTAAGATAGGGCATGTTAGCCTTAAACCCCCTATTGGGGTCATATCTGCGGCGTATTCTTTCCTAAGCATAATTGACCGGTAGCAAAATTCGGCGATTCGTTCTTTAGCTTGTCGTCTACTTAGCTATAACCATGAATCCGAAAAATAGCTGCCGCTTAGAGACCGATAAGTGTATAGTAACGCTTCCAGAGCGGAGTGTAGGGAAGACTGTGGAAATCAATACGAGGAGCTGGGTGGAACACGGCTGGCTATATTCTAGGTAGGTAGGCGGAAGGTAGGATAGCATTGGTAAAACATTTGATATTTAGTATAGCGAAAAATAATCATGTTATACCACTTTGATATCTATCGCCTACTATACTATAGCCCTAAATTCCTTTATAGAATAGGTAGAGTAGCGTCTTTCCTCTTCATCGCCTGCTCAATCGCCTTTGCTACCGCAACACACCGTTCCTCGCCAAATCTTCCACCGACAACCTGTACGCCGATAGGCATGCCATCTACGAGCTCGACATCATCTGTGATATTGTCAGCACCCCATTCACAATCACGGTAAATAGAACACTTACACTGCTCCTTATTGAACTTGTCGCTAGCATTCCGCGGCACGTAATCAAGCCACTCTTTATCTGGGATATCCTTTTCTCTGGAGACAGACGTGACTGGAACAGTGAGGGCAGCATAACCCAGCAAGTTCCAAATGCTCGTATATCCAACATACGCATTAGACTTGACCCAAGTCCAGGGTTTATATCCGACCCAGGGATTGTTCGGCATGATAAGGGCATCGATACCAGAAGAAACCCAGCGATCAAGATACTCCGTCTCGTACATGTACTTATCAGCATTGAGCTATCATCCGTTAGCTTTGTCACTAAAATAAGACCAAAACATCCTACCTGGTGAGTTTCGGAAGTCGTCAAGATATCCTTCTCCGTTCCGACCAACATGCCCTCAATCAAAGGCTCACCCGTCATCTCGATCTTCTTCCGAGCCCCTTCGCCTCCGTCAGACAAGATGGCCTTTTCCCAAAGCTGATATGCATATTCATGGGAAGAAGCATCCCACTCGAAAACTATTTCCGTATATTAGCACATCACTCCACCAATCAATACACGTATCTCTTACCTTCGTGGCCAACTGCTCTCAAGGCAGCAACAACTTCCTGAACCGCCCTTTTGACAGGAGGTTGTACCTTGACCGCCCCATCATCAACCAAAAAACCAATCTTCAACCTCTTCGGAGTCAATGACGCCAAATTTCCCCGCCATGGCACTGGAACAGTATGCTGATCCAACTCCCAAGGCGCAGCACAAGGCAAAGCCTCCATATACCGCTCAATAGTCGCGAGACTACAACTCATCGGCCCTGCAACCGACCTCACAATATCCTGGCCAGGACTATATCAATCAGCCAAAATTCACCCCTCATCCTTTCATCCACAAAAGATAAAAAATCAAACACTTACCTTCCCCGCTCATACGGATGTCTCCCAGGACTAGGCGACAACCCATAAACCCCACAAAGACCAGCCGGAATACGAATGGAACCACCCAGGTCCGTACCAATACCCAAAACACTACCACGCGCCGCAACAAGAGCCCCCTCGCCACCCGAACTCCCACCCGAGATCAAGTTCCGATTGAACGGGTTAACGCACTGACCAAAAACATGGTTATAAGAGTCCGACATCATCATAGACTGCGGAAGATTGGTCTTCACGTAAAGTACAGCGCCCAGACGACGGAGTGTTCTAGCGACGGATTTATCGGCTGGTGCTGGGTTATTGGTGAGACCTACCCATCCTGCATAATTTTGGTTTAGTTTCCGGCGAGGAGTAGAGGGTATAGATACATACCGATGGAAGTGTCGACGCCTTTTATGGAAAATAGATCTTTGATTGAGACGGGCAGGCCGTGTAGTGGGCCGAGTGTCTTGCCTGTTTTGGATAGGTATTCGTCCATTTCCGTGGCGGTGGTGAATGCTTCTTTGAAGAGGATCTCGGTGCAGCATGTTGTTAGTTGGTGGGCCAGTGCTGCGCGTTTGGCGAATGCGCGAGTTAGTTCTAGGGAGGATAGGTCGCCGGTGGATAGTTTTCGGAGTAGGATGGTGATGTCGGTTTCTTCTGTTAGGGCTAGTTCGGTGGGTGTGAGGTGTTGGCGGATGTATGGGAGTGCGTTTGGTGCTGAGCTGATGGTGGGGATGATCCCGAGGCGCCACTCTGGTGGGATTAGAGATAGTTGTTCGGCGCGCTTTTTGGCAGCGAGGTCTTGGTAGGATGGGCATGCCATTATAGATTCTGAATTATAGATAATTCTGGAATGATAGAGTCGTCCAGGACGAGGACAGGTATATAAAGAACATAAAATGTGGATAAGAATCAAGATCCGCAGGGGTAGATTGCCTTCTACATCGGGAAAGGAATCTAAAGCTAGTAGATCGATCTGTTTCTCCACCTCAGCTCACACTGCTCTTCTCCATCCGGGTATCTTGGGAATTCGCACGACTGGCAGTTTCGCCAGTATCCCCGCAGAACCTCGCATTGTGCTCGCGTGCAGGCATTCATTCCCGTCAGAAATACCGGCATGGCTAGATGAACGTAGAACCTGGAGGTGGTGGGCACACGGGAGATAGCAAGGCAGACTCGGTCCACCAGTGACGAAATGGTGTTTGAATATATTGTCGATCTGTGATTATCGTTCCCCGCTCGGCTAAAAGCCAGTATCGACCCCGCGCAGCGGTATACAGCCATCGCCAGGCCACGTTCGCTCGAGTCGGTATCGAGAGCGAGTATCTGATCCATAGCCAGAGCGCTTAGATCGAGTGCATTATCAAAGGACCCTTTTAGTAGCCGCACGAATAGATCAAAGGTATCATCTGGACACCCAACCGAATCGAAAAACGCCGGAGTAAGAATGTCGCGGTGCCAATCGTCGAACATCAAGCCACTATCGCTCACAAGTGAACCAGTGACATCGAACCAAACTAGATACGCCAGTACATCTGCAAGACCGGGTATGCGCTGTGTGATGTCATCGAGCTCGGATTTATTTCGGCAGTGCAGATCAAGTAGCGATCGTGCGCCTTGGAGATGGCGATTCCATTTTCCAAAGGAGCCGCAGCATACTTCAAAGATGGCGAACGTAGCGATGCCAAATAGTGCAATTGGGTGCCCGGAGTCTATGACTTTGGAAAGGTTGGAGAGGGCGACAAGATGGGATAAGATGGATTGTTTGTTGTCGTTTCCTGTGAGGCGGGAGTGGGCAAAGTTTATTATGTGGGAGATGAGCTGAATTGCTTCATCTGGGAGGTCTTGTTTGCTTGATTCCATCTCTTGATAGTAGTGGGAGAGCATGTCGATGAAGCCGTATAGGTTGATGGAGGTCGCCGTTCTTGACGGCGAGACACATGTTGACACTGGAGACAATTTCGGGGATAGGCTTGAGGATGGGTTTGATGCGGTCTTCAGTGCTGTGCTCTCCTTATTCTCTCCCATCCATTTTACTCTCTGGGGGTAGCGGCACGCTACACCACTTTGCAGACATGGTTGACACCGGGGACGATTCAGATCGCATTTGATGCCTCTCGATCGACAACTTTGACAGTCTCGATCATGCCGGATACCACGAGGCTTCTTGATTCTCATCACGATGATGAATGTGAGAGAGCAAGCGTGGTGGGAGATACGAGTGCGGGGAATATACGGCGATTTACCGTTGATCATCTCCGAGAGCAGGGAACAGTGGGGCTTGTAAAACAAGGAATGTTGATTGTGATAGTGGCTTGCACAGCTAAACAAATCTACCTACTGCGATGAATGAGTGACAGATCTAACCTATGAAGAGCAAAAACATGGGGTCCAACAGCCGAGGACCCAAACCCGAGACAGTCAAAGAGGGACATTGGAAAAGCATTCAAAAAACAACACTCAAGGAAAGACATTCGAGAAAGTCATTCAAAGAGGGAGCAAAACATGGGCAGAATATGGAGCAATGGAACAAATCTATATACTTGGAACGCTCAATATCGCGTCAACGATGGCGATCAACGGTGGGACACGCCGGCTCGCCCGTGTGGAATTCTGGTCATGTCGTGGTAAGCCCCGTGAGAGTCAGCCTCCCTCTGGCATTGTAGGGATTTCTCCCGCCGATCACGTCGCTTGGTACTCGAATTGACTTGCTCCTGGCCTTCTAGGGCAGGATGCGTGCCGGATGGCTTCCACTTGCGTTTCTTCGATTTCTTCGGCTTTCCAGTGCGGCGACGGCCCTTGACTCGATGTTTGCCAGCTGCGATATGTGCCTTGCGGCTCGACGACCCATTTGACCGATGAGCCTTGAAGCTCACACCGGTTTCCACGGGTTTATGCAAGCTAGGTTGTCGAGGTCGAGAAAGCGACGTCATGCCCTTTCTTTTCTTGAAAAGTTCGACAGCGGCAGTGATAGAGACAGTCTCGGCGAGACTTTCGGCGAGACTCTCGGCGACAGATTGACCGCACAGCGAAGCCGCGATCACACTGGCGATGACATCAAGCTCTTCTTGCGTCTTTTCAAATGCATCAAGCGAGGGGGCGGTCGGAGGTCCTTTGGGAGGGTGATTCTCTCTGTTCACGAGTGACGCACGGCGGGCTACGCCCGCAAGCGAAGCGTGGACACTTGTCTTTACATCCGGCTGAGACTGCTTCGACGAACTTGGAGATGCTCCTGGAAGTGGCTCAGATGCAGAGGAAGGTTGAGTTCGCAGAACCAAAGGCTCGGTAAATGCAGTCGATACTCCCAGAATGTTGGAATGCATGTTGTGTGGATGGCACATATAGAGTCCACCAAATCGATTGTGCAGAAGCGGCTGTCCCAGAATTGGGAATGGATCACCAAGCGAGACTTTGGACACGATGTCTGGTAGCTGTGAATCTGGGATTGCTGGGATAAAGGCACCCGGACAACTCTTGGACCGACCGACAGCTGATTGGGGCGAGTCTGCGTTCCTCTCCGAAACGCTCTGGTGAAGAGAATCGACGCTGCTGGAGCAGTGGTGACAGATCACGTCGTATTCTCCGTTGCGTGGGATATGGATTGGCGTCACGGGCTGCAGTCCCAAGACCGTGTCCACGCCCAAGTTGCAATATATCTGCAACCAGGAAGGGAGTTCATCGATGGCAATCAAAGGAGCGATTACGCCTCCAGGGCGGAAGATGCAGAAACGCGGATGAGGTTGAAGGGGGGAATAGTAAGGTGTGTACGACATGTCGAATGAAAGGAAATAATGAGTGCGGTAAGCCAGTGAGTATGTGGATAAAGAGTGTATGCTTGTGGAATGAGAGACGGTCAAGTAAGACGAGATGAAAGCATATGGGTGAGGAGGAAGAAGAGAAGAAGAGAAGAAGAGGAAAGTGAGTTTGTTTGGTTATATTCTGTTTACACTTGGCCGTCGTGCCTTCCCAAGGAAGCAACAATGAGGTCATGAAAGGTGGAAGATGGAAGGAACAACAGAGAAGGAGAGAAGGTAAAGCAGTTCGAGGGATGACCTGGATATTGCGTAGTTCGAAGTCTTTCATCAGATACCAACATGAACCATCACCAGCCCTAGAGGATCAGCTTATAGATGGATCGATTAAACGTCCCTAAGTTGCACAATATTGAGACCACCACTTTTATAATGTCCAGTCATATATGTATAGACTATGTGTTCTCGGCATTATAAGTGAGATCAGACAAAATCCAGTCCAACAAAAGACCCAAGACAAAGGGCAAATCCACCATATCCCTCATCCGCAAAACCAAAGAGATTGAGGGTGGGCCAATCCCGCCAACAGAAATGCACCCATCTTAAACGTACGAAGGGAAATCCTCGGTCGCTGGTTACCCAGGTATATCAGATTCGAAAATTCCACCCAACTGCGGTACCTTGTTTGCACATGGCCGGTACTTCAGATCTGGCGGATATCGGATCCAGTTACAAAAGAGACCGATTCGCATTCATTAGCCGCCACCTTGATCAACTGGAGGCCTCGCTTGACCCGCACAAAAGTTGGCCACACAGGGAGAATAATGACGATAACCTCAAGACGTTCAGGTACAGGATGCGCATGGGCCTAGTGCAGCTCAAAAAGGCCATCGATGCCTACGCCAGCTTCTCTGATGATGTCCACAGATACATGAGTTCCCTGCAGTAGAATGAGATTGTACAGGAGGCGGATATCAAGCTCTCAAGAGATGAGCCCTTGACATACCCCGTCCCTGTCTGTGATGGGCCCTTTGGAGGGCGAAAGCCCCGATCGAGCGTTGTTCTCCACATTGCGGAGAATAGCTTCATGGATTTATATTTCAGTGCAGAACAGAGTGTTGTTGATGAGATTTAAATGTTATTGTGTAAGCATGTACTAAATAATTACTAGGTATCCCATACTTCGTCGTATTATAACTGACTAACTACATAACTAGTTACTTAGTTAGCGAGACACTATTCCTAGTAAATAAGCAACGAAGCCGAGGCACCGATAACATCCTTATCAGCTACGAACACAACCTTAACCACCGTCATCACCCAGTTCATCTCTCCCAATTCATCCCATCTAAACCACCTAGAAATCCACCATGCCAGAACTCACAGATCCAAACAACACCACCCGCTCAACGCCCACCATCCCAGCCAACAACGCAACCCTCCACATCGGCAGCTCAACCATCACAACCGCACCCTCCACCCAAGTCTGGACCGCCCTCACAAACACATCAACATGGCCCGACTGGAACTCCTTCGTACCCCGCGTAACCATCCGCTCACAGCCCGACCAGACTGACCTCCCCCTCTCACCCATCCTCCAAACCGGAACAAAAGTAACCTTTCACGTCCGCATGGATCCCACCTCCACCAAACCACAAGCTGCGACGGATGTCTCGCTCGCCATAACCGAGTGCGTCGCACCGAATACACAGACTGGTATACCTGGTCGGATCGTGTGGGTTGCTGATTATGATGCACCGGGTGCTATGCCGCGCTCGCTTTTGACTGCTGAGCGTGTGCATGAGGTTAGGGATGTGGAGGGTGGTTCGGAGGTGCGCAATTGGGAGTGTCAGGTTGGGTGGCTGGCTTATATGGTGAAGTGGATGTATAGGGCGAAGCTACAACGGAACTTTGAGTTGTGGGTGGAGGATCTGAAGAAGTTTGTTGAGGCTAGCTCTTGAGGTACCCGAGGAAATACTTGTTACGACAAATAGCCCGGTCACTATTCACTATGAACATGTTAATTTAATGGTGTCCCAGGATCGATGAGAATATGCAATATGCAAGCTTCATTTCAAAGTAAATATCCGAAAGAAATCTAACCCTGTATTCTGTACTCCATCCAAAGGGGTATAAAATCTAGCTAAAGTGAATGTTAATGCTCCCAAATGCGCTAGTAAATCAAGACATGCGAAAGCAAATGCGTATGCAAAAATCAAAAGAAATTATAATAAATAGCAGAGATCAAGAGGCCAGAGCCAGCCATTCCTTCGCAGAAATGCGCTGCGCAGGGTCCTTGACCACGGCAGCCTTGACCAGCTTCTCAACGGGTCCGTTGCGCGGGACACGAGTCCCGTTCGCGCCATTTCTGGCGAAATCAAGGATCTGGTGCCCATCACACGCCATCAGCTGGCGGCGCCTTCTGTCTCCGGGATACAGAAGCATGTCTCCCGTCGCAGCAGCAATCAGGGTCGCGGCTAGGGAGAAGACATCCGAAGCCGGGGACAGCGCCACAATGCCCGTGGTCAGGGACTTGAGCAGCTCGGGGGCTGTGAACGGTACCGTAACGGCGTACATATCTGTGATCTTGCCGTTGATATTTTCCGAGGCGTCGGATGGGATATCCAGAGCAGATGAAAAGTCCGCATAGAGCGGGTGGTAGGGAAATGCATCCGGATCGGTACAGTCATCTGTCGCGATGGGACGGAGCAGGATGTTCAACGGTTTGATGTCGCCGTGGATCATACCTGCATCGTTATGAAGCCAGGCTAGGCCACCGATCAACTTGTGTGCCAAGTCGAAGAACGAATCCATGCCCACCACAGGCTCGAACATTGTGGCTGTTGAGAACTCCTTCTTGCGCAGATCGGCCTGGTCTTCAATGTATGTTGACAGTACCAGTGGAACCGCAGCCATAACGAGAGCCTCAGTCGCAGGCTCCACGCCGTAGAATGTGATAACGCGGTCATGGTGGCCTGGGGTACGATTCAGCCGCGTCAAAGTTAGGGCTTCGGCTTGCAAGGCTTCGCGCGCATCGCGTCGTAACGGTGTCTTGGCGGCAAGGACACGGCTGCTGCACGCTGGCGAGCAGGGAGGAGTATCGGTGCCGATAGGCGGTGCGGGCGGTGTTGAGGTTGCTTTGTAGACGATGCTCAAGACGCCACGGCCAAACTCAATAGGTCGGTCATCGTCATCGCGACATATTGTAAGATCATCAATAAATCGCAGCGGTTTGGTTATAATTTGCTTCACTAGCGATGTTCTCTCCGGTCCAGCCTCCAATTGACTCAGGGAATCGGGCTCGGCATTGGGCTTGCCTATCGGGGTAACCGGTGGGGTAAGATGAGGAATGGCCGAGGTTTGCAATGATAGCTTATCAGCACCAGATCCGGTATCAAGTGACAATGGCATTGGTGTCGATGTCGGTGTCGTTGGGGGACTCATAACGTGTGTTTGCGGAATCGCGAGACTGAAGAGTCACCGAAAAAAAGCAAAGAGAACGCGATCAAGGCAAAGCACAAGGCAAGCTACCTAGTGCGCAATAACAAGCTTCTTCACTTGAGTCATTCACTGGGAAATATGACGCAGTGGCAAATAGGCAACGACACTCGACTTGGCCGCGAGGACTGGACGGATTAGTCGGATCCAAGCTACAATTTATACTTCATTTTCGGTGCGATTCAAAATAGAGACAAAGACTCGGGAATGTCGCAGACATGGACTGAGATAGGGCAAAAAAATGAAAAACTGAAAGACAAAACCCACCGCGGTCGATAGCCGGTCTCGACCAGACGGGAAATGACACTGACAGGAAAGGTGATCGTCATTTGGTTGGAGATACGACGGTGGCAGTGAATTAACAAGGTTGTGGGAAATTGGGAAATTACCAGAAGACAGTTCGCGCTGATCGGATCCACCAGTTCATTTCAACTTCTACACTAAACACCAAAAGCGGGATGATTTGTTGTTTTGGCGCCGTTTTCCCCCAATTTTCTTTTGTATGAGTCGAGTGGAAGCCTATTGGAAACTATACTGTGGCACTAACTATTGTACGCAACCCGCATGCGTTGTGCGGCTCGGCCGCATGCGTCTAAGTGACACATCTCGCAACTATAAAATGAAAGTATAAACATGGTATGAGGGAATAGTGACTCGAGTCCAATGAAATCATGACTACCCAAAGCTTAAGGAATCAACCAATCCTTTTCCACGTGCCTCAATCCTGTGGCCACTAACGGAGAGTGAAATCTGGTTTTGTTACGTATCAATCTATGCTCAATTAGGGTTCGGGTCCGCAATATGACACTCCACCCTTTGTGTACCTTGATTTTTTCAAGACGGGAGATGCCCAGGTGACGCCCGCATTGCACTACTTACCCTTGAACTCGAAAGGGTTTATATATTTTTTTGTATGTGTCAAGTTTGGTGTGTTTCGGGTTTACAAAGAGTCTTTTACCTTATCTTTCCGGTATATTCACGCTAAGACCTCTAACACCCTAAGACCCTCTTTGAATATCTTATGGAGACTGCTGAAAACATGGTAATCCTTGAGCCCAGGTGGGTTAGGGCTACGCGCTAGTGCAAAACGTACTTAGCATACAGGTGATCGATGTCTATCATGTCTAAATTATGTACATGGAGTAAGTTACACGTGGTGTCGATATTGTACAATCCGGGGAACCTTGGAACTAGCGCATTTTAAAGTCTTTCGCCGACCCAGTTCCGGCTGCTGCCCCTGTCAAGGTGCCCCCGAGCAGCCGTTTAACTTGCCTCGGAGAAACATCTGCGCCGCTGTTTTGATAATTGAGCAGAATGTCCCATATCACAGAGACGGGGAGGCGCCGTATCCGCGTATCAGAGAGATCGTAGTTGATGTTCTCCTGGAAGCAGTTGTTCGGTTCCAATGTAGGGTCCTCCAGTGCCACGGGACCACAGCCGGGTTTCTGTCGCTTCGTGACATACCGGGCAAGGACCGGGAGGTCTTTGACGATTTCGTTGGGAGTCCGTTCAGGCAAGATGACCTCGTAAAGCTCAGACAGGGTCAGATTAACCCGAGTGCTGAAAATCGACGAGAGGGTCTCAAAGAGCTCCATGAGCTCACTACGCTTCTCGTGAGAGAGCGGACTGAGTTTCTGCATCACCGAGGGATTGGCATCTGCTTCAAAGTACACAAATGTTCGCGGCAGGCGAGGGTATTGTTCCTCTGGGTCAATGCGCAACGCTTCGAATGGCCGGCGGTCGAAGAGGAACACAGAGTCGTCGAAAGAGCCGGTGTCGGCAAAGATACGGGCATCATCGGTTACGCGGTCATGGCCCCTCACGACACGGTAGTGGGTCTTTGCGATGATTTTGTCAACGGCGGCCTTGATTCCAGCATATCGTTTATCAGCCCTCTCGAGGTCTTTGGAAGACTGGCTAGGGTCGGCAGCTAGGCGCGACAGATTCCGACTAGCTTGGTCGGCTTCAAGCTGAGTCTTGGCGACCTCTCGGCGCCACCAGGTCTGTTTATTGTCGAGATTCAGAGCGTATAGGGCGGTTCGAGCGTCCTTTATGGTCGCCTTTGTCGGGTTTTCCTCTTTCTCCCCTGTCTCTATGCGGTCTAGCACGGATTTATGCCAGTCCACGCATGGCCGAGGGGCGTACTCTTGTGTCAGCTTCCCTGGCTGAGGACTGACGGGTGCCGATTCCAGTGGGGGTATCTCCCGGCCAGCTGGGGTGATGATGTTGTGTGCGGCGGCACGTTCAGCGGCTCTCTCCCTGCTGAGATTCAGCGGTTCCCATTCTTTCAAAGTAACCCATTGCTCATTCTCGTAGGTGCTAGCAACCTCAAACGTATGCTGTGACACGGTCTCTGTCAACATAGCTGCCCGCCTGCGGTCTATGACTGTGCGCGGGAGGACATTGCACTTGGCGTTTCCAGGAAGTGAAGCCAAGATTCGAACACTGCCATACATGTGCACTCCTTTCTGGTCCAGACAGCTCTGCATCATTGTGCTCCACCATCGCACCGGCGTAAAATGGTCTCTTGTGGTACGCTGCTCAGGTATGTTGGCCAGCACAAGCAGAGTGTCATTCTTGGGCAGCATTTGGCCTTCTCCCGTGCTCGAAGGCCCCTGTTCGGGGAAATGGTTGGCAAATATGTCGCTCCAATCGTTCAATTCGTACGGATCCAAGGTGAGAAGCTCGAAACCTCGTCCGCTCTTGACAAGTTGGTTGAGGTATTTGCCGTAATATTTTGTGCTCGGTTCAATGAGTACATGGCGACGAGGTTTGAGGAATTCGTTGACTTTGGAGGACCAGAGTCCTGTGGATGGCCACAGATCGAGGACGTCGACTGGGGTGTTTCGCCGGAGGTAGGGTGACAGTCGCTGGAGAATGTCAACTGCGCAGTAGATTTGTTAGCTCAGCGCTGCGGCTTCAGGCTCAATGTAGATAACTCCAACTCACCGGAAAGCTGGTCATTCACAATGTCTGGTTTGGCGAGCCTCCGTATCCCGACATCTATGTACACGTTCTTCTTAATAGCATTCGACACCTGAGCGAAGCGATTTGAGATCTGCCACTTGGCGGACATGTTCCAGTCGAACAGTCGCAATAGGCGTGAATACCGTCAAAAGGCTGAAAAGGGTTATAAAGCGAGAGCGAATTGATACGGGCACAAAAGGTGCATTGTGGGTGGCCCAGCGTTGAACGTCGAACTATGGTTGAGTCGTGAGAGGTGAAGCGCGCAACTTCGAATCTTTTGATTTCGATCTTTTGAATGTCCGAGGCGGAGTCGACCTTGCGGGTTCCGCAATTCATCCCGACACCGATACCCCTCCAATTCCACCTCTCGTTCTCCTTCGAAATCTGGCCGCCTGGATGCGGCAGCCTCGACGCTGATAACATCTGGACTTTTTCCCAGCTCGTACAGGTCTGTCCAATTTGCAACATGTCCCTCCAGGCCCGCGGGTGAAGAGAGGTCTTGATCTGAAACATCCCACTTCTCTGGCAACTTGGCTCCCTTTGACGAAACGACACTCGACATGGCCTCCAACGTCCCGGTCATTGGCGCTCACGGTAGCCCTCCGCAGAGCGTGGAAAACATTACGAAGATCGCCCAGGATTACGAGTTCAACGCGGCTGTTCCGCTACGATATTGGCTGAGAACTGCTGCCACGCTCATTCGCGAGGTCAGTATGATGTCCTTCCTTCATTTGTCCGTATTGAAGAGCTGACAGATCCTGCTTTCCTAGGCACAAATATACGAACGCGAAGGACACGACGAGCAAGCATACCTCCTCCTCTTTCGACATGCCCAGCTTGTCCTGGTGCATCTGACGAAGCATCCGGACGCCACAAAGGATGACAAAGACCGCAAATCACTCGTTGCAGCGGAGAAAGAGGTCGCGAAAAATCTTGTCAAATTGGAGGTTCTGAAGCCGCGGATAAAGAAACGATATGAACGCTACACTCAGTTGATGCGCGAACGTCAGTCGCGAAAGCTCTCGTCGGAACCTGCCGTTCTGCCCGATCAACAAGAGCGACCTGCGGATCCGGCACTAACTGGAGTCGCGGAGCCATTGGAAGCTGGAGAGAATCGAGACCTCGCTGTCAGATTAGCACAATCAGAGCTCACCCGCAGAGCCACTGTTCGGCAATCCGAGGGCGACGAAGGCCAACGGCGCGCTGCCGGGGTCTGGGGTAACTGGGAGACTACATTGAAGGCGGACAATCGGACAGGCGATCGTGACTTGAGTCAAAGGATTCAAGATATCCGATCCAACATCGATCACACACGACCTACCCAGAGGCCCACTACGCGTGAAGTGCCCTCGGGTGTGGGGTCAGTCACCACGGCCTACAAGTACCCAACCGTGCCACGGTCAAAGGCCCTGGAGACCACTGTTTCTCCTGGGCATATCGCCATTCGGGATAACAATGCCGAACGGCAACCACCTCCGGTTCTTCCACCCAAAGAACATATCGCACCTAGCAGAGCCACTTTCGTCGACGGCTCAGTGAGCTCAGAGGCTGTGCATCGTCCGCCACGTCCGTCCAAGATATCACCAGGCCCGCCTCCCTCCGCGAAATTACCATTTTCTGGAGACACGGCTTCCACACGCTCCAATCTGGATCCTTCCAGTTACACCTTCAAACCCTCTGCATACCTGGAAAATGGCACTCCCCTGCGATCTGTCTTTCTTCCGGCCAATCTCCGATCGCGCTTCCTGTCCCTTGCCGGTCCCAACACCCATCGCAATCTTGAGACATGTGGTATTCTCTGTGGCACTCTAGTCTCGAATGCTCTTTTCATCTCCAGACTCGTGATCCCGGAACAGATCTCTACATCTGATACCTGTGAGACGACCAACGAATCTGCCATTTTCGACTACTGTGACTCGGAGGATCTGATCATGCTCGGATGGATCCATACACACCCATCGCAGACCTGCTTCATGAGCTCGCGTGATTTACATACCCACAGCGGCTATCAAGTCATGCTTCCAGAGAGTATTGCCATTGTGTGCGCACCGAGCAAAGACCCCGACTGGGGCGTCTTCCGCCTTACGGACCCTCCTGGCCTAAAAACAGTACTTAATTGCACTCAGACCGGCTTGTTTCACCCACATGCGGAAGATAATATCTACACGGGGGCTCTGAGACCCGGTCATGTCTTTGAGGTCAACGGGTTGGAATATGAAACTGTAGACTTACGTCCCAAGGGCTCGCAGACTTGATGAGCTGTGTCTTTACGTCTTGAACCGAATATGATACCCTCGCATTTTGATCATGCTTTCCATAGGAGCTGGGATTTCCAATGCTATTTTTTTCTCTGTCGTAGATCCTAGTATGTATGTGTCGTACACCGTCTTCTCATAGCTTATACAAGGTGCACTTCGCCCACTTCCAGAAAATACTACTCTTCAGGCTTGTACGCGTCTTCCTTTCTGGGCGCCTTTTTTCTCTTCGATGCGGAACCAGCACTGGTTCTATCCTTGTTCGACGGCTCGGGGGAACGTCGATCCTTCTTGTCGTGATGTCTGTACGTACTGGCTTTCTATATATACCACCTACCAGTTAACACCTATGTGAATCCGAGTGCTGGAAACGAGAATGGTATTACTTACCAGAAGCCCGCGATCTTGAACGTCTCGCTCGTGGCAATGAAGGCGGCCCTGGTCCATCTCGGAGATTTCCTCACGATACTTTTCTGAAGGAGGGAACTTCTTGGACATGATTGCAATGCACGTTGTCTCTGGATGTAGTCAAAAGTTTAGGAACTTGAAAGATAGAAAAGGTAGCCAGTGGCCGGACTCGTCCATTATATGCACTGGTGCTCGGTGATGTAATACGTCAATCTGAGTTTGTATAACTAGTATTTTGGTCCGCCACCTGGGCACTGTTTCGTCATTGTGACTGCAGAAGGCGAGTCGGGAGTGTCGTTCGTCCTAGCGGAAGGCGTTTGTTTATCCGAGTCGAAAGCCAAGAATTATAGGGCTAGAGTACATTAGAGCGTGGTTGGTTGACAGGGGAGCACATTTGACAGCTCCGCTACTGGGCTTCCAAGGTTACTACTAGGCCTAAGCCCGGGGAACTCTGAATGTCTTCAAATGTGTCAGGTCACTAGATTTTGTGCGACCTTATCTCCATACATGGCGAATGATCTTGCAGCTTCACGTGAAGCCAAGACCGACTTCCCCACATGATAAGCGATTAAGTTCATCAGTCCATCCCTCATATCGCGAACCACGAAACACAGCTACATCATATCCCGCTACATCATACCCCCCCGACACCTGTTCCCCAGCTTGGCCTCAGCAATTGGCTCGAATTGCCAGTATGTCCTCCTCATCGCAGGGAGATCTCCCTTCAGAGACCACCACCACCTCCAACTCATCCAGATCCTCCTCTCACACGCCCCAACAAAAAGCCAGTTCTTATAGTCAGGCCGCCTCTTACTTCTCCTACCCAGTCAGCCACGTCGTCTCGGGTCTGTATCGTCGCCTAACAGACCCCAACCTCGCCAATAACGCACCCTCCACCATGCCATGGTCCATGTCATCCTCCTCGTCCGATGTCTTCACGCCACGACGGACAGTCTCGCCCTTCCAACCTCCACCCCTCACACCCCTCACCCTCAGAATCCCCAGAGGTCAAGATCTCCTCCAGCAGCAGCTCTTGACGCGCGCACTGGCAGAGGAAATCCGCCTACTAGTCCCCCCGCGTCTTCAACTTGTCGAGAACTGGCGCCTCGCATACAGTCTCGATCGCGACGGCGCCTCCCTAGCCACCCTCTACGACAATTGCGAAGAATTCTCCCACCGTAGCCCGCGGGCGGGCTACGTCCTAGTCGTGCGCGACTCCTCCCCCACCGGCGCCATCTTCGGCGCGTACATGACCGACCCGCCGCACCCCGACTCACAATTCTTCGGCACGGGCGAGTGTTTCCTATGGCGCGCGAGCGTTCTACCGCCCCCAGCCAGTCTCGGCCTTGCATTCTCAGGCGATGGGCCCCAGACTGAAGAAGCCCTCGAGCGCGCAGGTCTTCCACCTCCCCCTTCCGCAGATACTACCCACACCGGACGATGGAGCACCTTCCGCAGCGACGGCAAATCGAAAACCGAGTCCCCAACTCATAACCTCAATGTAAATCTTAAGACTAATCTTGCTGCTGCTAGTGGCGGTGCGCTGGCGCCTCCGTCGCCTTCATCTGTCGGCACGCCCTCCCGCAGCGGGGCGAGCACCCCTGAGCGTATTCGCTTCAAGGCATTCCCGTATAGTGGTGTCAATGATTATATGATGTTCTGTGAGACTGGGTTTTTGAGTCTGGGTGGCGGGTTAGTATATATCCATTCAATCTGTAACGTGACTAGACTGACGAGTATCTTAGTGATGGACGATATGGCCTCTGGGTGGACTCGGGCCTCGAGAAGGGCGTTAGTTCACACTGTCAGACTTTTGGAAACGAGCCCTTGTCTGAAGAGGGAGAGAAATTCGACATTCTTGGTGTCGAGGTGTGGTACGTTGGCGCGTGAGCGGCTACATCTGCACGCCTAGGGGCACGCAAGGAAACATATATAAAGTTGTTGGAAATATGGAGACAGAAGCAAATCCGGGCATCAAGAAACCTAAATACCCGATGCTTGAAGTGAGTGTCTCGTGAGGAAACGGTGGATTCATCGTCTTTGGCGCATCTTGTGGTTGCATTTACTTTCAAATACCCGAGCAGTGTTTTTGTCACTGCTCTCATCTTGGTTCTTTATGGACTGCTTATGTATCCAGTGAGCGTTCACTTTCCTTGGTGCTGCTTTTTGGTGTGATTTATAGTAGCAGCGCTCAGGTCTATATCCATACACATCACTTGGGTACTTCACTCCCGACAAGGGAAAATACTGTGTCATAAAGTTGGACCTGGGCAGTTCAATCTGTAGCTTTGCCCGAGAATTGAGTATTTTCTCAACCTCTGCAGACTGATAGTAAATGTCAAGTCCTCGGGACTCTCTAGGGTGTCCCTTGACCAACACAGACCGAGTCAACGACCTTTGAGAACTGAATATCAATCACATTGTAGATTTGCAGATCCAAATCGCACACCTGAAGGGTTCAAGACCCTCTATGCCGCGGCTTACGGCTAGATCGAATGCGGGTTGTCGAATGAGGTGAAGGACTGATTTACTAAGACTTGCAGATATTCGGACTAGTTGTTTCTGCGGCATCAATGTCTTGGGGACCTTTCCAAGGCTTGTTAATGAAATGATTTGGGATACGTCTTGTATTACCTAGCTAGCTACCTAAGCAAAAGAATCCAGGCCTACGGGCATTCGAAAAGATCAAGACAAGAGGTCGCATTACTACTTCGGCAGTGTGACGAATCCGCAAAGAATTATAGGAAGCCCAAGCAATGGGGAAAGAAAACAACAACAGGGGGTATGGGATGAAATCAAAAGACGTAGGAAATATCAAGGATCTAGGAGAGCCTGCACCTTGGAGGGGTAGGCCCTCTAGTATGGCGAGTTGACAATGTCCTGCTTTCTGAGGTTGCTCCATCTGCTACCGGTCTTGCGGGCGGGCGTCACCGGCCCAGCGATACTCTCGCGAGTGGGCTTCTGGAAACTGCGCTTGGCGACCATGTTGACCTCGTTGGGGAGGGCAACGATGACGTTCTTGTCGGAGTTGAATCGGAAGTTGTCGGCCATGACTTTCTCCTCGTAACGCTTGATGGTGTACGGGTCCTTACGGCCGGCGAGAACCTTCTTCATGCTCCAGGTGATGATGAAGGGACCGGTGGATGTGATGATGGAGGTTTCCTCGGAATCAACACCGGTGTTGAAGCGCGCCTGGGTGAAAGACAGCGGCTGCTTGGTCTCGTGCTGGAATTGCGCAACGTGTGCGGGCTGCAAGCCCAGACGGCGAGGCTGAGGCTTGGAATCCTTGGCGAAGGGCTTCTCGAATCCAAGCTTGCCTTCGTTCTTCCCGTCCTTCTGCTCCGCGTCAATCAGGAGGAGATAGGTACGGCATGTCGCAAGCACCCAGCGTCCATTGGCAGATACATCCAGGCCAATGATGGCTTCACCAAGGGCCGGGATGTGTGTCTTTGCGTTGATGCCCAGTCGGTCGAACATGCGGATGTCACCCTTGTTCGATGCAACAGCAATGTAGCCCTTCTCCGTCGTGGCCAGAGCGGAGAAGTCATTCTTGCTGGCATACTGCTTCAGATCGGCGTCGACCATTTTGTTGCCGGAGACACGGGGGTCAATGCGGTACAAAGCATTGGAAGATGCGCCAATGAATGGTTGAGCAGCCGTAAGTTGGGAGAATTTCTGCAATGCTTTGTTAGTAGATGTGATAGATATGGACTTTTGAACAAAAAACTCACACTATCAGGACCGAAGGTTTCCACGCGAATGTCGTCGTGAACCTTCCACTCATCGACAACCTTGCCGGTTTCGATATCCATTCGGAAAAGGGAGTTGGGATCGTCTCCATTCTGGAGAATCAAGTTGCGATCCTCTGCGTGCAACATGACCTTCTTAGGACTGAAGAGCTTGCCCTTGGGTGTCTCCACCTTGGAAATGTTGGTAGAGAACTCAAGGTTGTTGTTGGTCGTGTGCTTGAAGACACCGATCTTCGAGCCACGAACGACAAACGAACGGTCGTTCTTAAAGCCCACTGCAAGCTGAGAGTTGACGTTGCCATCTTCATCTCTGAGCTGCACATCTTCGTCCTCCTCGTCGCTGTCGTAGTGCTCGCTGCGCTGGCCATCGTCCTCGTCCTCGGACTCATCCTCATCCTCATCCTCTTGCTCTTCTTCCTCTTCTTCCTCGGGCTTATCAGCAGCATCCTCCATCGTCAGATCCTGGAATGCCTCGAGAACATAATCTCGGTCGGACTCCTTGGCCTTGGTCCACTTCACCTCGTTAAGCTGTTCCCACAGGGCCTGCATAATACCTTGCTGAAAACGCTCCAGAGAGGGCTGATCCTTGAATCGAAGCAGCCAGGAGTAGACCGAGCCATTCTGAGCATACTGATTGAAGATGAAGGAAATGTATTCAAAGTTGAAGACGGGGTTAATATCTGCCACAACGGCTTGACCCATCCAGTCCTTGTCCTTACCGCTGATCTGCAGCCAGTATTGCCAGGTACCGATCTCTGACACGTTGGCGACCACTTCGTCATCTTGCATCACGAACGTTCCGGTGGAAAAGTCATAGAGATGTAGCTCAGCCGTCTCTTTCGCAAGTTGTTCCTTGCTCTCAGGCGCGGGGGCAGATGGCGGGGCAGCTGTGGGGGTTTCGTAGATTTCATCCTGCTTTGCCTTGCCTCTGGACTGGACGTACTTGACTTCTTCCGCCATCGCGGCAGCAGAGTCTCCTGATGTCGGCGACTTCACAGTTGGAGATGCGACGGTGCTTGCGGAGGGAATAGGCCTCTCTTTTTGGTAGGCAAACTCCTGCAGTTCTGCCTCGGTTGCTTGCTGGCCAGGGCGGCGGAATTTGCGCTCGTACTGGCCCTGCAGAGCAGCAACCTCGAAAGTAGCGACTTTCTCAGACGGAACCGAAGTGTCACAAATGAACTCGTAGAGGTCACCCTCGTCACCGCTCAGATCATCCCACGCAAGGATCTTGATAACTCCGTCACGGACTTCGGAGCGGAAGTGCAGGCTCTGATCCAGCAAGAAAACCTTTTCGTCTTTGTCCAGACTGTCCCCAGCACCTTGCTCATCCTCGTCCTCTGCAAGATCCTCCTCGCCTTCCTCGTAGGCTCTCTGGATCACAAGCTGATACTGGTACTCCTGGCCAGTTCGACGGATTGTCGCGGCGGCGTCCTTGAAAATGAGCTCGGAAAAGCCCTTGGGAGATAGCGGTCGGACAAGATACAGCTGACCCTGGGGGATTTCGATGATTGATTCTTTGGAGGTGTCACCGAAGATCAGTTTGCCCACTACATTTACGACGTGAATATCAGCATATTTATTTCTTTCAGTGGCAAAAATGATGGTCGGTATGGAGGGGTTCGGCGCGGGGCACGCGTTTGTTTTCTTACCATTGCGGAGCATAAACATGGTCGCGAGGGGCAGCAACCGAGCAGGATGACTGTGGTGGGACAGGAAGGGGGCACAGTTGAGGGAAAGGTGACGAACGGGGGAAAGAGAAGTGAAATAGAAGCCTTTTATGCCACCGAAGGGACAACGAGCGGAGATGGAAAAAGAATAAAGTATGTTGCGAGAAATTCAACTCCGTCATTGACGGTGGCGCTGTGGCTGATGCTTATGTAATGGTACAAGGCCATGCTATGATATATCTATTCTTCCTTCTCTTCATCCTCGTTCTCTCGTTCCTCCTCCACTTGTTCGTTCATCCGCTTGAGAGTTGCCTCGTCATCCTCTTCCTCGGGGTCATCCTCGCCGGCATCCTCGGCATCCCCGTCATCCTCCTTTGCCTCTTTCTTCAGTTTCCCACCCTTTCGTTGCGGCATGACCTTCATAAAGGCTTCACCCCAGTCGCCAATCTCCAGCCATGCCAACATGATATCCACCACATGGTTTGTAGTCATCACTGCGCGCGAGGACATCTGGATATAGTCACCGATGGGGAGTTTGGCAGTCTTAACCCCAGCATCGAGTGCATGCTTGTAGCAGATCGCCTTGTGCCTATTCTTATCGACCAACCCGCCAATAATGTAGGCATCATATGGCCTGAGCTCCGTTAATGTGTTCGGGCTGTCGCTGCTGAGGTAGATGACTTCTCCGTCCTCGGGTTTGGCGTCGGTCTTCTCAGCAAAGGGACCGGCAAGCTTGCCTCCGCTCGGGGAAGCCATATGCTGCTTGGCGAGCTCGGCAGCATGCACGAAATGATCCGGGATGATCTTAATTCCCTTCCAGTTCTTGTAGGGCGTAAGCACAGTATCAAATCGCTCCTTCAGTGACCCGCCCCACGAGCTAAACATCAAGTGCGCGCGCCAGATTGCACGGCTGTTCTCCGAGTAACAGCGCGTGAGTTGCGATGCGAGCGAAATACGCTCTTTGTCATGCATCAGGTCATCGTAGTCGCAATCAATGACAATGGTCAATGGTAGTTGTGTTGATCGCTTGTGCCTGGACTTTGTAGATTCCCATTGCTTGCGCAATGCCTGTACAGCTTCCTCGCCGCCCGTTGCCCGTGCTTCATCGCACATTTTCCGCCGCCGTTCTTTCTTCGCCGCCATCTGCTCCCTTCTCCGTTCCTTGCGCAACTCGCGCTCTTGTTCGTATTTCTCTTTCCGGCGGAGCTTCTTGAGCGCGTTCTTCGACATCTTCGGCGTAGCATTTTCAGTTTCATTTTTGGCTGCAGGTTCGCTGGCAGCAGCGTCATCGGCGGCAGCTCCATTGCCGGCCAAGGGCTCCGTAGACTCGGGATTCGACTTGTCGGCAGCGGCGGTCTCGGTTTGCTGCGGCTCATCACCAGCAGTCACCGCACCCGTCATGGCGGGGCCAAGTTCTTCATGTGCCGGCTGCTCGTGGTCGAGCTTTGCCACTTTCCTAGGCCTCTCTTCATCGTCCATTGTGGCGACAGAGACTCGAATTCAAAGATGAGAAGTGGGCAACTTGTAGATCGGCGGGAAAAAAGTGCATACACGACGGCGGCCAATGGAGAGCGCCGCAGCCCACATTACTGTACAAAATCACGTGCTTAGATGTCACCAACTTCTCCGACGACTCCTCGCTTTGCAACCAGGAACCCCAAAACAGCCCATTTCCGTCATCATGCCTCAGGATATGCCCCCAATGGGGGGCTATGCCCAAGTCCAATACAAAGTATGCCATTGATGGGCTATTTCCCGCAATCCCAGCGCCTTCCGAGCACTCAGAGCAGTCGATGCTAACCTCTCGATTTCTAGCGGAACCTCCCCGCCCGCGGCTTCAAGCCATGGCAGTACATGCTCGGCATGCACGCTATCATGGTCTACGGATTCTACAGATACTTCCAAGGTGCCCGTGAGCAGCGGTACGTTTGGCGCAATGGCTCCCTCCATCGACCCGTGACACGGCCATTGGGGATCCGGAGATCGGGATTACAGCTAGAATCCCGCACCATATTCGACAAGAGACTGACGTTATTTCTTTATTACGTATAGTGAGCTTGCGCGCGAGAAGATCTGGTCTCGTTTGTACATCATGCCTGTCCTCCAGGCCGAGGAGGACCGTGACCAGGTTCGCCGCTACTACGCCGACAAGGCCCGCGAGAAGGAGCTCCTGGGCGAGGAAACCAAGCTCTACAACTCCGACCGGTACGTTCATCGTCCTCAATACGGGCTCGACCCGTGATGCACTGGTGGCCGTTGCTAACACTATTTGTACAGCTTCGTCCGCCCTACTTTCGGCTACCTTCCCACCAATGCTACCAAATAAACACACCTAGTGTCGCTGTCTTGCCATCATATCTTTCCATGACTGGCTATGAAGGGGTGCTCTCAGATCCCTCCGTTCTGTTGCAGGGCGTTGGAGGTGGTCTGTTTGGATAAGCATGGTCTAGAGACCATGGTGGCAGAAGTGCCTCCTCGACGGAATGCAGAAGAATGCTGTAGATATTATGTTTTCGAAGGAAGCTCTAGTTTTGTCTTGCAACACGTCTGTTTTCATTGTTTGAAGGCTCTAGCAGAAATCCCACATTGTATTCACGGTAGAAGTAAGAAGACAGGTGTAGAAGTACATACGCCGATTACGATATTTAAATGTGCTTGAGCACCTCTATATTGTTCCTTTGATTTTCTTATCCGTCTATGGGTATAGAGGCCTTTCTATAGAATGCTCAACGCGCCGCCGGGGGTAGTCGGGAAAATTTGCAAATGCCAAAAGTAAAATAAGAAAATGACAAGGTGCGCTCAGGATGCAAGTCAAGAGAACAAGGCCTCAAAAGCCACCCATGATTAAAAAGGAACATCAACACCGTGGGCTATTACCAAATCGTTGTTGCCGAGGCTCGAGGTTTAGGCCAAGATGCTGTGTAGAGTTGTGGGTTTCCAATCGGAGTACAATGTACTCAAGGAAAGGATCTTCGCTGAAGGAACCAGACATAGACAGGAACTGTCAAATCGATTAGATGAACTGGCGCGGGAGCAAACCGAGCAGAATGATGGGGCCGGCTGCTTTTATGGGGTGCCTGTTAGATGGCCAGGGTATCCAGCCAGTTCGAGACTACCCGAACATATCAGCGACGCCGGAAAGATCGGGTCCGTCATTTATGTCAACACGGTGGTTCTCCTGCTGGGTCTCCATCTCATTAGTCATGTAGCGCTCTTGCAGCGCAGTACGAGCCTTGCGGCGCTCCTCTCGAGAGCCAAGAATCTTTCCTTGCTCGGCAACACTGACACCACGGAGCGGCTCGAGCAGCTCTAGGATCAAAGCGCGCTGCTGGCGAGGAGACACGCAGCGTTGGAGGGCAGTCTCCGTGTAAGCAACCTTCTCTTCGCTGATGCCAGGCAATGAGAGGAAGGTAGACCGCGGGGTCTGGCTGACGGGTCCGTACAAAACCCAGATAGCTGCGATCAGTTGTGCCAAGTCCTTCTGCATGTCCACAAAATAAGATTCATGAACAGAGGTGATGCATGCCTGTAGAACATCAGTGCAGATGAACTCGCGAATGGTCGCCGTCGTCGGGCTGTTGTTAGGTGGGGCGAAGTCGGCGAGGATCGATCGCACCACGCGGGTGATGATGCTGCAGCAACGTGTGTCGCGCATGCGAAGAGCGTGTGTACAGAAGAGCATGACAGGCTCAAAGATTTCGGGCGATGAAAGAACAAAGTAGCGGATCGACTCGGATTGTTCCGGAGTCATTTGCGGAGCACTAGGATCTGTTTCTGTTCTGTCCGGGTCTGTTTAGGAAACAGCATTAGCACATACCGATAAGTGAAGTTCCTGAAGCTCTCCAGGAAACCTTGGAAAGCTTTGGTTTGGAAGATTTGCATGGACGAGGGGGAATTTCTTACCTCCTCGCTGTGGATCGAACAAGCTGGCCACCATGATGACAGCAGAATAGGTCAATTGACGAAGAACACTCTCTGATTTCATCTCATCAGTCAGATCTCCATCCGCAAGTCCGCTCTTTCCTTGTTCGATCAGTTCCCACTCGGTGGTAATCTTGGTGTCAATGCTCCTGAACAAAGTGGAGAGCATAGAAGGGAGGAACTGGCTACGGTACTGCACGGGGCAGTCATCAATCAGGCAGCGAGAGATATTGAGTAGAACTGAGTACTGGTGGGAGGAGAGATGCTCCGCATCCTTAAAAAGAGACTCAGACAGGGGCCCAGGAAGTTCAGCAAAACCGTAGAACTGGTGCCGCATTCTGCTCATGCTAAACAGCATGGAGTAACACGATTCACGAACAGCTCTGATTTTGCCTCGAACCGAGGATGCAAATCCTTCAAGGGTGGCCTTGGACGCAGTGATCTTGGCATAGAAATCATCACGGCTGCCGGTGGAGATTCCCGCTTGCCAGAAGCGATCCGTGAGTATACGCTCCACCACAGCCCGCATCTCATCACTCACAGCCCAGTTGGAGGGGTTGTGGAAGGCATGGGCGTGGCTGAGGAGTTGAAGCAGAGTGGGAAGAATTTGAGGTATCAAGTCCTGCCACATACCGCATGCCACTTGGTAGGCTGGAGCCGACTTCTTCAACTTATCGGTGGATACTGCTAGCATTGTCTTGGTGCCACGCAGAGGCAGCATCTGGAACTTCCGAGTCATCTCTTCCTGGACATTCTTTCCCTCGTTGTCCAAGATAACATCAGACCAGTCCGCCAGCCTGTGTGCTTGCTTAGCTTGCATGTAAGATCCGACATTCTCGAGTCCGAGCATTAAGCAGAACCCCTCAAATGATGAGCACATGCGACGGAATTCCGCATCCTGCCATGCTTCTCTGATAGGCTCGAGGAAGGATGTCAAGCGACTCTGGCGCAGATTCGGGTCAATGTTGTTTGCTCGTTGCCTGTAACAGATTAACAAATGGCCTTGCACAACTGAGTGGGCAAACAGTACATAATGATTACGAGAATTGAAGTCAGCTCCATCTTGAGCTTATCATCGACTTGGTTAGCCAAGGTGATCTCTGTGATCTTAGGCTCGAGCAAATCATAGAATGTCTGTACTCCAAGTTAGCAAATATAGTAAAACAGCGTATCTGGGTTGAATGTAGTTTACCGAGAAGTAATCGGCATAGCGAATCGCGAGGCGTCGGAGTTCGTGACTGGCTAGCCCGTGGAGTTCTTTAACAGCTTCTGAATAGACAGGATACGAGGGCTGATCAGGAAGGCGTGTCATAAGGATGTGCTCAAGCACCTTCAGAGCAAAGGCTGGGTGGTTGTCTAATGCTCGGGATGAAATGTCCACCACCAACTTGATCACTCGCTGTTTCAAAACTGGGTCTTCGAAGGATCGTTGCATCAATGTTGAAGACCAATTCTCCACGGCAAATTCCAATTCGCTCCGCTCCTGCTCGTCTTGTTGAGGTGCTTGTCCAAGTGACTCAACCCACTTGCTATATCCCTTGATGACGGCTTCCACGACTGCGAACTGGGCATCTGCACGCATGAGTGAAATTGCAGACTTGCTAAATGTTTGCATGCTGAACGGCTCAAGTCCGTCGTACAGGCTGTTAAGATTCTCATCTACTCTGCTCAGGATCTCACGCACCGCATCCTTCGGACGCTTCATGGTAATGGACTCGATAATTGATGAACAGTAACGACGATAATTCCCGACAAACACATGACGCTCGGGTGTAGTGTCGATGTCTTCAACAAGGAACTGTACAGTAGGATTTTCGGAGTCGGTCGGGAGAGATTCCCATCGGATCAACCGCTGGGTGCAAATGTTCAGGAAATTGGGAGTCTGGCTCACCACGAAATCCAGAGTGCCGATCCTTTGAGTCGGGAGAAGCTTGGACCAGAGGTGCAGTACCGGAATCGACACGCTCAAGCTCGGGTGCTGCATGATCATTATCATGAAGTTAAAGAACGATGGAAGATCCAAGCGATTCATTGTGTCTCGAAGGAATCTTTCGTCTTCCAGGCAACCTGCTATGTAAGAGACCATCTGTTATCAGAGTTAGCTACATAGCCAAAAGAAACTGGTATTATTAGTCTGTAGTACCTCCGAAAGCTTCTTGGATACCAGGTACTTCGGCTCATCTACATCGTCTGGGCCAACAATTGACCATTGGTATAGGCTTTGAAGCGTGTTGAGGTATTCGGCCTCGAAGATCAGGCAAACAAGACCATGTGAATCCTCGTTGCCCATGTTGTTTCTGCCGTAGAGCGCATGCAATGCTTCAATGGCGGCCTGTATTCACAAACGTTAGCACTCTCCAACATGAAAAAAAAAAGTCTGTTCCCTAGTCTTACCAACAACACCTGCTCATCCTGACAAGTCAATGCTCTGAAGATGCTGGGTACTGCCTGGGAGGCTGTAACAGCTTTGTAGATGGACCAAGACAGCGCTGATCTCAAAGCGGCAAGGGCTTTGACAGCCGCGTCCCGAGCCTGGGGCGAGCTCGACACGTTTTGAACGCAATTATCCAGGAACTCGCAAATGCGAACGAGCCAGCCCTCTTGGCCGCAGCGCAGTGCAGCATTGGTGTTCTTGTCGGGGTTGATCTGCTCAACAATCGTAGCCGGGGTGAAGATCTCTACCAGTGCCCGGTTGAGCTCTGATCCGCGCAACGAAGATACGGTATCTTCGCGGAAGAATACATCCTCGGATAGAGTCTCAATCACCGAGAGAACCAGCTCATTGTGTACCAGCGACGAACCCCAGAACTTGACAAGCGCAGCGTCCATGTCCATCCAATCCAAACCCCAGCTCTTCTTCGCGGCCTCCGACCATAGCTGCGGAATCTTGTTACGGAGATAGTTTGGGTCCTCGGGGCGAATGTTCTCGGCTAGCTGGAGGATCATCGACCGTAGGTTCGCGGATTCTTCGGCGTCAGTGAACGAAAGATGTCGCAGGACATGATCCAGAAGCGTGAGACCGAAGTATCGTACCACTGGGGCATGGTCGGCGCGTGAGGCAAGCAGGAATCCATTGCGGGCTGCTGCGTCGGTTGCTTTCAGAGACTCAACAAATGACAAGGCTTGTTTACGAAGCTCGTTCGTGGACGTAGGACTATGAATGACCTCGAGGGCTCGAATAATATCGGCCATGCCGGCCTCCGAGAGCTCCTCGGCAGCCATTTGGTCGGCGTGCCGAGAGCAAATGGCTATGAGCGGAAGTATGCGAGGGGCGCGTTTGGCGGGTGCAGAATGGCGGATCAGATGGAGGTTTGCGCGTCTTCTCGAGGTCAGTTCAGCAGGCCAATCCGCATAGTCTAGAAACACAAGCTCGAGAGAGGTCGCCGGGTTCGGTATGGCCGTTGACTGTCCGTGAGTTGTTTATTGGCGGAACAGAGCAGCAACGGCCATTCGATGGTGGCAATCAGCTCGCGCGGAGAAAGACGCGGTTGACGAGATACAAGGATACGAGGCAGATCAGAGGACGAAGCGAGACCGAGGGATGGGGAGATGCTCCAAGGGCGAGAGAGAGATCGAAGGTGTAGGCAGCGGCGAAGGAAGTTTGGTGAGAGAGCGGGCTGAGAATTTCTCCACGACGGGCTGATAAACACACCGCTCCCACCTTCTTCTCTTTTGCTCTCTTGTTCAACTTGCTTTCAGCTCATCTGTCTCACCTTTCACCTCTTGGACTACTTGGACCTGTTTGATATAATGGGAATAATTACAGCTTCCTCTTTTTCCAGCCGCCCATGTCATCATGCCTACCCCTCAATCGTCACCGCTTGTTTATCTTATCTCTCCTACTGTACGCGAAGGACCAATTCGTTTGCTGCACTTTAGAATGCTAATAATACCAGAGTAATAATAATGTTGAAAAGTATCACATAATCATGCACTGGCCTTGCTGACATTGGCCCATATAGGTGGTATCGTCCCTGGAGGGGTTGGTAAACTCGCCCGGTTGGCGCTTGAGGCCTTGGATTTTGATATCCTGCTCCCCTCCAGCATGCCACCACCGCAGTCGCTGAACCTTGATAGACTTGATGACTTGGTAGTCAAGCTCCCACTTGCCTCCGCTGACCGTAACGACTGTGTTTGCTTCAGGGAAATGGAAATCGGGGAGATATATCTCGGTCGGTGCGTCAGTCGAGGTACTCGACTTAGCAGTTAACCTCATGGTAAAAATGCAGTTTTGAAGATCAAAGCCGTGACTTTCAAGACTTCCACTGACGTAGATGGGATTTGGCCGAATATATGCCTCTGCAGCTCGGTAGCCCTTTGGCCGCGGAGAGAAATCGCTGGATATCGAAGGTGACGTGAGAGCCCGCTTGAGATTGCGTGGCTCGATCTGTGGCTCTTCAGCGCCGCTGTGGCTTTCAGAATAGGCAGGGGATTGGGGATTGACCGAGCGAACAGTGCCTCTAAACGGCAGTTCCAAATCGTCCCGGGAGATTATGGACAGATCTTCCCCGTTCCATCGGTCTCCCCATTCATGGTTGTTCTAAGACAAGTTAGCTTGATGAGATTTAACAAGGATTAATATGCGCACCTCTGTCGCATAGACCCACAAAGTGAATCCATTTGACGTGCTACCCTCCAAAGCAAAGTGGTTGGCATCCATGGCGCTTGTCTGGCTGCTATAATCGCCAGTCTGGTAGGCGTGCTTATCATCCATGTCATATGGGATACCGATTTCCGTAAAAAGGAGTGGGTGATTCCCCATGTAGTTTAAGCTCTCATCTCGGAGGAATTTAAGCTGATCGCGCAGACAGTTCCGAATGGCGGTCTCGCCAATCTTGACTGCAAAGGCCGGCGCCCAGTACTTGCCTCTAAGAACACCGATAACGTCAACGTTGTAGAGTCGGTTCCTGTTGCAATTAGTCTGCATGAAGATTAAGAAGAGAACGTTACCCACCAATGCTTAGTCAAAAGAGTTAAACCGTCATAATAATGAACCGCATGAACCATGTTAGGATCATCGTCGACGGTGCCCTTCAGGTCCGGGGGCACCTCCATAACGGGCGGTTGGCACATCATGATGGCCTCTGGCCAGATATCACGAATGGCATCTCGATATGCTCGGTAGTGGTCCAAGAAGTAGGTGTTGGTGAATTTCTCATAGTCCAGTTTGTTGCCAGTCTGGGGGACCTTTGAAAAATAATCCTTTTGCAACAGTGTGTCTGTGGATGGATCCCAAACTCCATGCTGAGCCCAGATACATTCTCCAAGCTTCCAACCAGCATCGCGTTTCCAACCATATTTACTATCGTCATGGTCGGCTGGCAGCCAGGCGGATTCGCCCTCGGGATCGACAAGCTCTCGACCAGTTTGATGCGGACCGAAGCCACCAAAGGCCCATGTTGTTTCCTCACAAGCACGCCCGGAACCTGTTAGCATAGCCTGGAATGCAGTTGGAGATGTTCCGAGCTGTAGCTGCTGTTCTGCTGGAACAACAGAGATATCCTGCACACCCACGAGGCCTCGATGAGGTTCATTCATGCTTTCCCAGCCAATAACCACCTCGTGCTCCAGATCACCGGCTTCATGAATCCTCTGGGCCAAGTATTTACAGGCTGAGATGAAGTGGCTTTGCAAATAATCTTGGATGTTCATGCCATTGATCACAGCCTTGGGTGCAAAGTCTCGTCCGGCCCAGAATAGAGTGAACATGGTCTGACAGACGAGACGGGTGTAGTTGGTACTCCAAATCATCTTCGGAAACTGAGAAGGATCATCATATGTGTTTTGAACGAGTGCTGCCTCGGTCTTCTTGAAACCCCTGGGATTCAAACCTGCAGCATACAGCGTCCACATCGGGGCTCCGGAACCCCCAGATAACCGCGACCACTCGTGAAGATCAGTAAGACGGTCGCCCAAATGAGCAAGCACTGACTTACCACATCCTGATGCGGATCCATGAAAACATAGAATTCATATTGTTTTGCTATTCTGAGAACTTCGATGGTGAACGCAATCCACTCCTGGTCATAGATGCCCGGGCCAGCATGTTCGATAGCCTCCCAGGTGAAGATATACCGAATCGCATTATAGCCCCATTTGCGTAACCTCTGGAAGTGAATGTGTGCATCTTCCAAGGAGAACGGCCGTCCTACGAAGGAAACGTCGTCGGCCTCGAAGAACTTGTCGGACACGAAGGAAGGGACATCTGGAGACTTGGGGTATTTGGCATCACCGGCAACGTTGATGCCTCTCAAGACAATTTCCCTGTTCTGCGGATCACGAAACGACTTTCCATCAATGTGTAGACGCAATACACCCATCGTGGACATTATCACGGAGCAGGATATGGACGGGTCTCGGATCGGTGATTCGGGGTGACCGGGTCGATGAGGAAGGAAGGGACGGGACACTAGAATGAATTCCGGAGAGCGAGTCAATGCACAACAAAGCTACTTTGAGTAAGTTGGCTACCAAGCTCGTCAATGAAGTCAAACAGTTGAGTTTGACAAGCTGAACGACCCCGGAGTGGTCAGTTGGCTCCGAAGTCGGCACCACAACGATCAAGCACAGTGAAATGGAAAGGGCCACAGAAAATAAAGAGAGCCGAGTTTGTTATGTTTCCATATGTTTCCATATGGGATGTGCAATGATAACTGTGATGTTGGAGCTGGGGAGAACAAGAAGATAGCGATAAGGTGACGAGGTGACGTATCGACGCTAACCGATCTACCGCCCGTCCTCCTGCTCCACCACACGAGATTCTCCCCGCTCCTTCATTGCACGGGGAGTCGGACAATGTCGAGCAAGGCCGCTTTGAAAGCTGTGCGAACAGCTTTGGATTCCAAGGACTATGAAGCTGCTGCAGAAAAAGCAAGAGCCCTCGTCCAGCAGGATCCTCAGAATTACCATGCGTGTGTTTTGAACCTTCCTCTAGCCCGGCAGTTCTAACTTCTAACCTTATTCTTCACAGCAACGTGTTTCTTGGCTTAGCGTACGACAAATTGAACCGGACCAATGAATCAGAACAGGCATATCTCGCTGCAACTCGTATCAAGGATAATGATCGCACCGCCTGGCAAGGATTGATTACCCTGTATGACAGACTAGGTGGTCCCAAACTGGGCGCCTATCGGGAGGCTGTCATCAAGCTCGGGAAGATACTTGCAGATTGGTATGGATTGGTCTACCAGACTTGAGAACCGCAAGCTAATATTTGTGAAGGGACGAGAAGGGACGCGGTCAGGATATTGTGGACAAATACACGAACCTGGCACGGAGGAGCGGCACCAAAGCTCAGTACAAGAGCGCCCTTGAGCTTCACCTCCCCAGCAGTCCATTGTACAGTTTCCTCGAAGGACGTCTTCCGCATCCTTCCCAAACCTACCTACGTTTGATCGATATCACCGAGGCCGAAGAGAAAGAATACATCAACCATGAGATTGCAGTTCGCAAGACGCGCCTTGGTGCGAAGAAGGATCAGGTCACACTGGAGGTAAAGCGGGAAGCTTTCAAGATTTACGGACTGGTCGATCTGTATCGGAGCATCATTGATTGGACCAACGATGACGCGATCCGGCGAGAGTATGAGGAGAAGCTGCTGCAACGCGCATGCGATGAGGTGGAAGTATCCTCTTCGGGTGAAAAGGGCGCAAAACGGAATGTGGCCCTCCAGCTTGCCCGGGATATGGTCATTATCAAGCATCCTTTCGAGCTTGCTTGGACAGTTTTCCTCGAGTGGCAGGATATCGAAACCTACAAGCAATGGGATGTTGGAATCCTACGGGAGTTTATCGAGTTCTTCCCGGACAATGGCCTTGCCAAAGTTCTCAAAGGATTCCTTGGCAGCGAAATATCGCCATTCGAGAAGGAGGAGTCACCAGAGGAGGACCTAGATACCGCATCTGTCAGTAAAGGAACTGATGTCACCGACATAACTGTCGATGTTGCTGCCCAGGACCGATTGATCCTAATGGCCGAGGGACTCGACATGGCTCGCTCCTCGCCCATCGCCCATCGGATCATGGCCGATCTGTATCTCATGATGGAAGAGTACGAAAGCACAGTTGACGTGGCCCGAAAGGGTCTGCTCAATGTCAATGAGCTCATCAGACGCACCGGCTCAAAGCTCACTCATACACGTGATGCATTGAATATCTCTCTCGCCAACTCCTTGATCTACCATCAATCTCCTCGCTATCACCCGGAAGCCAAGGGGATCTTTGAAGAAATCTTGAAGAGGAAGCCCAAATCCACAAATTGCCTGCTCGGTATTGGTCTGATTTTGAAGGTCGATGAAGATTACCCGGATGCAATCAGCTTCCTAGACCGTGCCCTGGCGCGTGATCCCTCGAATATCAAGATTCGTGCTGAACTCTTTTGGTGCAAGGCGCTGAATGGCGAACTGGAGGCGGGTCTGAATGGTCTCCAAGGTTCCCTCGTAAGCCTGCAGGAAGAACAGCCGCAAAGCCGAGGCTTCAAGTCTGAACTTCTTTATCGTATTGGCTATTGCCAATGGGAGCTGGATCCCTCTCCAGCTGCCAGGAAAGATCGCAATGGTGCCTATGCGAACTTCCTTGCCTCCATCAAGGCAAACATGAATTTCGCCCCGGCATATACCAGTCTTGGCTTGTTCTACGCGGAGTACAAGAAGGATAAGACCCGAGCACGCAGATGTTTCCACAAGGCGTTCGAACTGTCTTCATCAGAGACATTAGCAGCCGAGTATCTCGCCAAGGGATTTGCCGACCAGAAGGAGTGGGATCTTGTGGAAGTGGTTTCTCAGCGAGTGGTTGACTCTGGCAAGGCCAGGCCCGCGCCAGGTTCCAAGCGCAGAGGATACAGCTGGCCATACGCGGCACTTGGTACCGTGCAGATTAACAAGCAGCAATACGCCAAGAGCATTGTCTCATTCCAGGCAGCTCTGCGGATTTCTCCTAGAGATTATCATTCCTGGGTCGGTCTAGCCGAAAGCTACCACCACTCCGGCCGATATGTGGCTGCTACTAAGGCGTTTGAGCATGCGCGAAGCTTAGAGCCCAACCTTTCCAGCAAAGACAAGGAACAGATCTGGTTTGCACGGTACATGCTTGCTAACGTGAAGAGAGAGCTGGGGGAATACGACGACGCTATCGCAAGCTACGAAGACGTTCTGAGTACCCGGCCCAACGATGTTGGTGTGACGATTGCGCTTCTACAGACGCTGGCCGAGAGCTCTTGGAAGAGCTTGGATACTGGCCTATTCAACGATGCAGCTCAGCTCGCCTGTAAAGTCATCGAGGTGGCTCGCTCACTGGCCGTTGTCCGGAGTGAAATCTTCAATCTGTGGAAGGCAGTTGGTGACGCCTGCGCAAACTTTTCCTACATCAAAAAGAAGGCCGAGAAACTCTCAGTTGCTGACTGCAAGGCGTTGCTGTCTACTGAACTGGACCCCGTTGCTCTCGATATCATGACTGAAGTTGATGGCGTGGGTATGAACTGGCTTGAGTCTAGTGATATGCAAGATGTCACTTCATCAGATTCCTGTCTTTATCTATCCATTCTGGCACACAAGCGTGCGATCCATGTTTCCGTGCAAGATACACACGCCCAGGCTCTGGCATGGTACAACCTTGGGTGGGCCGAATACCGGGCATACCGAAACATCCAAGCTGGTGGAAACAAGAGCAAGAAGTCACGCAAGTTTCTGAAGGCGGCAATGCGATGCTTCAAGAGAGCCATCGAGCTCGAGGCCGGCAACTCCGAGTTCTGGAACTCGCTCGGTGTCGTTACCACAGGCATGAGTCCCAAGGTGGCGCAGCATGCCTTTGTGCGTAGTCTGCATCTGAATGACCGGAGTGCACAGGTTTGGACCAACCTGGGAGCGCTATATCTCCTTCACAACGACATTCAACTTGCCAACGAGGCCTTCACCCGTGCTCAGTCAACCGATCCAGACTACTCACAAGCCTGGGTTGGCCAAGGGTTCCTTGCACTTCTTTTTGGAGATCCAAAAGAGGCGCGCGGTCTCTTCGAGCACGCATTCGAGATCTCTAGCTCATCTATCATGCTTCCAAAGCGCCAATACTCGGTCACTCTTTTCGACCACCTTCTCTCTGACCCCACATCGTCCAACGAGGTCTCCGAGCTCATTCAGCCGTTTTTCGCCCTCCATCAGCTGTGTGCCCAGGACCCTTCAGATCTTCCGTTTATGCACATTTCTTCACTGCTCGCAGAGCGCATGGGCGAGATTGCCGACGCGGAGTCCAGTTTGGAAGTTGTCTGCTCAGGCATGGAGGCGGAGTTCGAAGAATCTGAATCTCCTGCCTCGCTTTCAAAGTTCGCACAGGCCAACGCAGACATGGCCCGCATTCTTCTCGCAGGCCGCGAATTCCAACAAGCCATAGAGAAGGCCGAACTTGCGCTTACTCTCTCCGGAGAAGAAGATGCCGAGAAGTTCGATCCCGAAGCATGCAGCAAGCTTCGTCTCTCGGCACACTTGACCGCTGGTCTCGCATACTTCTACACGCAGTCAATGGACCAGGCCATCGATATGTTCCGCGACGCTCTTCAGGAAGCGAACAACGCCCCGGATGTGGTTTGCCTCCTTGCTCAAGTTCTCTGGGCCAAGGGCGGCGAGGAGGAACGGTCAGTTGCACGACAGCAGCTCTTCGATTGTGTGGAGAACCACCCCGATCACATTGGCGCCGTCACTCTCCTTGGAGCCATTGCACTTTTTGATTCGGATGGAGACGCCATCGAAGCCGTCGCGTCCGACCTCCACAACATGATTACACGTGATGACATTGACATTCACGACCGTGCCAAGCTCCTCAAGCTCCTGTCTGCAATATCTGCAATGGGATTCAGCGAAAACGCTTCACTTCCAGAGGACATGCGACGGATCGGAGAAGCCACTGCAGCTGTCATGCTGTCTCCAGGCCAACCCCAGGGCTGGATGGAGTTGTCCGCTGCATCGGAGAGCCCGTATCCGGCCGAAATGGCCATTCAACGGGCCCTGCGCTGTGTCCCTCCGCACAGCAACCTCGACGCTGCAGACCTCAGTCAGGCTTATGCTAACACAAGCAAGACTGGAGATGCCTTCCGGGCAATCATGGTTGCTCCGTGGAGACGTGACGGATGGGAAGAGCTGGATCGTAGTCTGTCCAGCGAGGCATAATCAGCTTTCTGTATCAATGTTAGAAATGGGATGTGGAACCCAATCTGCAGTAAATAACTGCAAGGCATGATTACACAAAAAGATAGTAAAAATTTGCATACATACCTCAAGATCCATTTGCATCGTAAGAGACAAGTTGGACAGTAAGCATTTGTATGCACTTTATCGTCCCGGCATTTCCATACCCACTTGAATTGTGTTTATGCCTCTTGCATCGCAGTAATCCTTTCCAGTAGCCGAGCCTTACGACCTTCCTTCCAGGGCTTATCAAGCGCCTCAATCTTTCCACCGAGCAAATCAACACAGCCCGGATTCAGCAGAATCATTCCCCGTGCAACAGTTGCGTTGCGTAGCACAAGTTTAGCACCGATAGCAAGCTTCTGCAAAGTAATACCCTCAATGCGCTGCATTTCAATCGCCACTGCCTTGGTACCCGCTGTATCTTGAAGTATCAAGCGATGCGGCCCATATCCACTGCTACCCGACACGTTCGGAGCTTCAGAGTTGCCGTTATTCGTGCCACTGCCATTCTCCTGGGCCTCTTGATCTTCACCCACAGCAACTGTACGCACAATTTCGCGTCCTCGAACAGCTTCTCCGCGCTCGATGCGCTCAATTGCTTCGACCTGCCCCCAGAGGCTCGTCCCGATGTCTTCGATGTCCAGGACCTGAACGGGGATCGGTCCTTGGAGGCGCCGCTCTTGTACATTCGGATCGTAGATATCAACAGGCAATTGTGAGGACGCATTGGTCGACAAAGACTCTCGGAAATCGGAGGCAAGTACGCGGAACAAAGCTGTCTTGGTGAGTGCGGAGGCGGGGATGTTGCGCTGTGATTGTCCGGACGAAGCAAGAAACGCGTTGAGCCATGAGGGCGAGACACAAAGAGATTTCGTGCTCTGTATCTGCGCTGCAATCTGATCTGCACTCATTTTAGCTGTGTTTTGTAAAAAGAGTGTAAATGGGGAAGCAGCTCAGCTCGAACCGCAATCAGCACGGACCACTGCTTAACGCGGCTGATTTGGCCTCGCGCATCTTTCATTCACTCAACTGCCACCATGTCGACGCTCTCTTCTCCTCGCCCCTCTATTGCCTCATCGCGTGCACCATCTCCGGCCCCGTCCTCCCGTCTCTCTCTTGATACATTGAACACCAATGTCGGACCCAGTCTGAGCGCTTCCTCGACCCCATCCACCGCGCGAGCCCGCTCTCCCAACCCACGTCGCAACCGCTCCGCTCTACGAGACTACTACAATCTCAGGCCACCAGGTGCAGATGCTTTGAGTCCAGGAGATGCTCGTCGGTCCCGCAGTATCCCGCGCAATACCGATGCGGGAGACATCTCCAACCCGTCTACACTGGTCTCAGGGACGGAGCTAGATAGCATTGACTTCGACCCTCAGCGCTATGTCGACCACCTCCTATCTACATCATCACTAAATACAATCCTGAAGGCGGAGAATACATTGGTTGGAGATGTCCGCACACTGGATGGCGAGCGGAAAGCGCTCGTCTATGATAATTACTCCAAGTTGATTCGTGCCGTCGAAACTATTGGCAAGATGCGCCGCAGTATGGATGATCGCGGGGCGCCATTGACTATGACCAAGACGCTTGGTCCGGCTATTGCGTTTGTTGCAGAGACTGCTGGTGGGTTGATCAAGGAAGGGGAGGAACAACGTCAGAAGATGAAAGAGGCGAGAAGTGAAGAGCCGTCGAATAAGAAGGCCGAGAAGGATACTGTGAGGTGGGTGCTTTCTGCACCACGGAGGTTGGAGAAGCTCCTTTCAGAAGAGAAACGGGATGATGCCGAGAAGGATTGGAAAGAGGTTCAGCAATTACTTGACACTTGGGGTCAGGTCAAGGGTGTTGCTGAGGTTCGCGAGGCCTGTGAGAAGATCATGAACAAGCAGAACGATGATTGAGCTCCCGTTGACCAAGCTCATCATATCAAATTCAACTTGACATATACCAAGGCGCAAGTCATTGTAAATAGAGATACCCAAACAGCTTTATGGCATGTCACATATCATTTCTTCATCGACATTAATCATAATCTTAGCCAAAATTCAAACCTTGCCCGAGAGCACATCCCGACTCGAAAACAAGCTCGCCTTCAGCCCATACTCATTCTTCGACTTGATATCCAGATGCGTATAAGCATCACATTTATAGTAAATAGGCCGCGACTCCTCATCCACCAAACCCGTCTCAACAAGCGCCTTCAAAACACGCTTCACATCCGCTTTATCCGAAAAGTCACGCGTATACACGCAGATCAAGCGGGCCTGTGACGACCCGTCATCCGTCGCAACCTTGGCCGCATCGCCCAACTTGCCTTCATCCAAAGCAGTGACGACAGTCTTCCATGTCGAGTCAACATCGGCTACTGAAGGGAACAACATCCACTTGCCCGACGTAACGCCAGTTTGCTTCGCCAGGTCAAATATATTCTGTTCCAGAGTCCGACGAAGAGGATTCAGTTTACGGGTTAGACCGGCAGTAGATTTCGCGCCGGACTTTTCATGTGCGGCACGGAGCGTTGAGCTTTCTTCTTCGTAGGCATGCAGAAGTTCAGTTCCTTTCCTTATGAAGGAGGGGACGTTACCTCCTTCAGTGACGTGGGGTTTTGGACCCCACATCCAGATCCATGGCCCTGCTTCTGAAAAGGATGTCTTGGATGGGGGGAGACGCGACAAGAAGGAAGATACGGGTTCTTTGGGACCACGTCTGTCTCTGGGTCGGAATGCGGTAGATGGTTCTTCATCTATATCCATTGGCTCTGGTCTAATTTGCGTAGAAGCTTGCAGCTCGTGCTGTTTTGTCGAGAGGAGCCGTGGGTGGAGCTCTGACCAGAATGGCTCAGGGTCGTACGTTGCTGCTAGATGCTCGAGACGCGATTGTTCGTTATCGTCGCCTGGGTTGGAGTTAGCTGGTGAGGTTGCAGAATTGAATTGGGACTTGCCGTAGAAGCTAGACTCATCGGAGAATATATCATCGAGCTCGGTTGCACTAGACATGGTGACGGTCGTTTTGTAGGAAGATGTAGAGACAAGAGAGGCGGCTGGTAGCTGGTGGATAAGAGCTGGAGCTTATCGCTGTGGGGAAACGATGTCGCAGGAAACTCAATTCTGGCGATCTTCTAACTAGTTTTATATCTCCTCTTAGTCATGGCATTTTCAATTATTTACCTCTGTTTAGCTACTATTTCGCTCTACCTAGATATTCTTTGTACTTTTAGGCACGGCTTTGGGTACTAAGCTAAGGTACTACCAACCTATCTTCCTTTCAGCAGTTCCATACTGTATTAGACTATAGTGGGAATTTACTGAATGAGAACATCGCCCAAACACTAGGCGATTCTTTTCTTAAGGAAAAGTGTTGGTAAGAGTTAAGAGGAAGATAAAACAACTCAAATAAGAAGAGAAACAACCCAAAAGGAAAGAAGAAAGAAAATCGACGCAAAAGAAAAGAATTGCAAAGGCAAGGACAGAAAGCCAAACATGCAAGCCCTAAAGGCTATCGACCACTTACTCAACAACTTCAATGCCAAACCGCATGTTCACCATTAGACGACCCCCAGTAATGATACGCGAAATCTGTCGTGTGCCTAGATCAAATACACTGAGTACGAGGGCTACAACAAGCTTTCAATATGCAGTGCCTAGCAACCCTTGATACTGTGGCATACCAAATTCCCAAGTTCTATACTCGTAAGTCTCATAGTAAGGATAAGGACGCCATACTTTAAGCCCATTTTCCTTGGTGTAGAGATAATAATCAATGTAATCACAGGTGTCTGAGTTATGGACATTGTGCACATAGACGTGTCTAAGAGACTCAATGGGAAAATCTTGCGTGTAAACTGCCAGTGAAACCTCCGACATGTGTGCATTATCCAGGAGACTTCCGGAACGGACTTGGCGGATAATGAGCATGCCCTGCCTTACTCGTCCTCCCTAGTCAGCTATGTCTTGGTCAAATAACTCTAGGAAGGTATCTCGATAGATAGCGTCATGCATGCTTGGGTCAGCTTCGAGCAATCCAATTTCCACAGCGCCATCGTGGACTGAGTCTCTCCATTCACGGAATTCCTTGTGCAAACCGGGTGACTTCCATGTCAGGTTATTCTTCAACCTTCCAACCCTCGCATTGAAGGTCTTCCAGGGTTATCGTTGTTCTAGGGACGTAGCATGGTATATCAGAAGGCAGAGTAGTATTGCTGATCCATCTCTGGCGAAGAGCTCCTTCTGTTCTATAGTACTCTAGACTCTTAGAAGGGTACCACTCCGATGCAGGGCTAGAAGGCTCGCTGGAGGTCTCGGTCGGGCCAAAACGGGCTAGATGTCGTTTCGTAACTAGAGACTTAAGTGTGTTGCTCTAGATGGATTGACATAAACTCACTATGTTGGTATAATTGAACGGTGTAATCTCACGGTAGAAGAACGATAGGCAAGTAAGGTACGTAACTAGGGAAAGGGCGACGGTCTATAGTATAGAATAATTATATGCTATGACTTAAGACCCACCCCTATAATCCTGAGAATAGGAGAGGGAAGATGACTCTCGTGAATATCTAACTAATGTACTTTGAATCAAGAAACATTTCGAAATATATGATGTCAGATCTACTTGGATATATGAACATAGACTAATAGATTTCTTAGTTTACTTTTAGATTCCTCTCTCTCAGATATAAGTTAATGCTCACTTAATTCTTACTTAATTCTCACTTTGCCTCCTATCACTTCGCAGAAACCTTAGACAACCATCCAATTGGCCCCACTAAGCCCGTCAGCGCCAGTCCGCACGTAGGTGTTCCAACCGGATCGCCTTGAGAGCTAGTCGGTGGGTCATCCGCTTGCAGTTGATAGCTAGGTGCTTGATTGTAATAGCGGAAAGTAGGCGAAGCAGCGAGGAGTTCATAGAGTCCTTGTCAGTACCTTAGACGGTGCTGACTGTTGAGAGTATCTGATTTTGTTCGAATCGTGTTGGCTCGAATATCGCAAGACCAACTTGGTCATGGGTAGTGTTCGTGGTGTCATAGGTTACTGTTGCCGCGTTAGAGCGAACCTGAGTCCAAACATCATCCCATGGCCGACTTGGCCATCCTTGACCCTTCCCTTTCTCGAGGAGAACGACATAAAGAATATGGAGGTAGAGGAAGCGGACTTCATCTACTTACAAGTGCAAATTTCCTCCTTCGAAGAGGGCGTGCAACCAGATGCCAGCCAAATGGCTGAGTGCGATCGGATTATATTCGGCCCCTGATGATAGTGATGACAACGCAGAGCCGCATATGAACAGAGCCTCCTACTGACAAGACTACCGTCTGAGATACTCTGAAATATTCAAAATCGCTCTTGACAGCAAGCTCACTGACCTTGCCAAAATGAGAATCGCTTACCAGGTAGAAGGAATCAAGAGCTGCTCTATTTATTCAACACTGCGGGTCTTACCAACTACCAGTACTACCGAGGGACCCCAGGAAACCCCGCCCGAGAAGATCACCACCACACAGGCTATAGAGCAGCCGCAGAGTCTCCTACTTGCAAGACTACCGTTTGAGATACGCCTTGAAATATTCAAAATCGCTCTGGACAGCAAGACTATTCACCTTATACGGCATTCTGAGTCTAGCCGAATCCGTTGCCCTTGTCCTATGAGAGCGTGCAACACGCCGAAGCTTTGTCGACAATTGGGCAATAAGTCTCAATGTTACGCTTGTACGGTTGATTGGGGAGTTGGGGGAATCAGTGAGCGGTTACCTCCGTGGAATAAGTCTAACCTCCTTCTGGTGTGCAGACAAATGTGAGTAGGGCCCTTGGCTTGTCGTGAAAGCTGACAGCCTGGCACCATCCTTTTGAACGAGATAATATCGCTTACACGAAATATAAACGCCAGCTACAATGAAACTGTTAATATCCTAGCCTCCAACAACACTTTCAACGTGGTCGCACAGCATAGAGGCGACCTGCTTATCCTGACCGATATCCAGATAATGCTGCGGCCGTCTCAATACGACGCCATCAGATTGATAGAGCTATGTTACCACATAGGGAACAACATAAAGAAATTTGACGACTTCAAAAATCCCCTCTGGTTCATACGATGGAGAGATATGTGCGCCTGCCTCGAAGGTATGAGCGGTCTTCAGAACGTTCATATTTGGATGAACAATGAATACAGCTACAATAGACGCATGGAGATGACGCTAGAGGAGGAGCACCAGATCTTTGAACCATTAGTGAAGGTTACAAGGCCGGTCAGTTTCGAAGTCGAGGTTTCGTGGCCTGCAACCTCTGCTGCACCGAATGTTTTGGCAAATGCCCCGTTCAAACTTACGCGCAGGGTGGGGTTCAATTGTCCGTGTGAGCTTCAGGAAGTAAATCCCTATGTCCGTCAGGTTTCCAATGACAGGCTTGCGGGGGACAATCCATCTTGGACGTCTACTGGGGATGAAAATGAAAAGGAGAAGACCAGGGAGGGAGTAAAGAAAAGAAGGAATAGGATTTGGCGGCGACTAATTAGCCGCTAATAGAGAGATCGAATTGATCATTTGCCGCCGGCTATACCTAGCCATACCTACTGCACAAACTCGACTAGGTCCGACTTCAATTCTTTAGGCCGCTCAAGTGCTGCAAAATGACCGCCCTGTTCAATAATAATTTAGTTTCACCTTTCTCAAAGAGAAATCCCAAGCATACCTTCTTGTGTTGTCCCCAAAATACGAGATTGCCAATGGTCTCCACCCATGAGCGAGGAAGACGAGCGAGTTCCATGGGGAAGGAAGAGAACCCGAGAGGCTTCTTAATGTACCACCGAGTATTGGTGACTGGGATCGGCGGAGGTGGGAAGTTCTGAGTTGCGTTAGCTTTCATGTGCGAGCAATATCTTACTTGGTAGTACACACCTGGCGGTATGTATAGATCGACCGCGGGAAAGTGTCGGTGAGCCAGTACAGAGTAACTGACTCGAGGATATGGTTGGGAGGCAATGGATCGTCAACCCACTCAAGGAACTTTTCACCGATCCTATACAGATAAATTAGCATTTGCAATTCTAGTATTCCCGTCACTCATGCTCTCACCATGCGAGAAGAGCCACGGGGTTTGAAGAGATAACATGACCGATGGTACTAGGCCGGGTTCCGTGCTCAGTCACATATCCGGAGTCCATGCTCCTAAAGTTGTTCATTCGCTCAATGCCCTCTCTTTCGTATGTATCCAGACCGTCGTCCGTCATGCCTTCAGGGCGACCCATGAATGTCACGTTAACTTTTCCGTGTCAGCAATAATCGGTGTCTTGGCAACTATCAACTGAAAAACGTTGAACCCACTATGGACAGCTGGGAGGGAGTCAGTATCCAATGTGACAATCAGGTGACAGCTCAATACATACCTTTGCAGCTTTCATAGTCGACTCCCATGGCTCTGGCAATCCGACTCCCAATGTCACCACCCTGGGCAACATAGCCGCTCTCGAAGCCAAGATTTCTCATGAGCTGATCAAATATTCGTGATATATCCTCGGTGGTAAAGTTCTTGTCCAGCGGAGGTCCGGACGAAAAGGTGTAGCCTGGCAGTGAAGGAACGATCAAATGGAATGGTAGGGTACTGGGTGAATACTCCTTCTGGAATAGCTCAAGTATCGGGGAGAAATTCCAGGAAACTCCCTGTTGAAGGTAAGTCACAGTTACGATTGATAATAGTGCAGTTGCAATCTCACCAGGCCATCCATGGATCAATAAAATAGGAATCGCATCCTTTTTCTCGGAGAACAGCCCGACAAAATGAATTGTCATGTTCTCAACCTCTGTTGTCCACTGAGGAAACCTGTTAATTCGGTCCTCTGATGCTTTCCTATAGCACGTCAATATCTACTTTACTGGAAGACGATTCGGAAGGATTCGATACCATTTATAGGAGCGAAGCCACAGCTCCCGCATCGTCACCAACCAGTGCGTTGTGATACCATATCTACAGTCCGTTTGCGAGTTTTTGTATGTAGGCGGAGCGAGCTTCGCTAGCTTAATGAGAGTTTCCATCTCAGTCAGCCGGGCCTTGGGAATGGAGACCTCGAACGGGGTTGGAGTCACCCTTGCCGTGAATGGCAGAGTACTGAATTGTTTCGACATGGCGTGGTCTATAGAGCTCTGAATATTCTGGGTCACGCCCAGTATTTAACACGGAAATATCGAAGCTCACCGGGAGACCTCATAAGTCATGTGCTCGCGCGGGGAAACTTTCTGGGCGGCGATCAAGTACACACGCAATCCGAAGTGGATGTGAATATCAGAGAGTCAGAATGGAGTCGGTTTAGAGGTGTGCTGTAGCATGTAGTTTCAAGGACTCGGTTTGTTCTTGTAAGAGCCCATTGGCAGCAGCTTTCAGTCAAGAAACATCCATGATTTTGGCTAGCCCACAGCCGAATAACAATGCTCAGACTAGTATATAAAGCACAAAATAGTAATAGAACTCCATCTATTCCGTAGACTAGTCGAGGTCTTGACGGTAACTGCATCGGTGGATTCTCACCGCCCCGCTTTGGTTCCATACACATTTTTCTGGGTCGACGACCAACTCTAACGCCAATTCAGCTGAGTCGAGCCGGAACATCAATCGTATTGGCTTTTGCTTCTATATTATCTTTCGGCTTCATATCTCAGTTGCATCACCCTGCGTTATCACCTATTCTTGTATATGACTAGATCAAGCTCCAAACCCCACCACCCTTGATCGATTCCGATATACATTGAGCTATTAAGCGCTCAAGGCCACCAGAATGGCCGAGAACGTGCAACATCCCAGATCTGCTACGACAGTCTTCTTGGACCAGCCTCCAAGCTGTCTCGAATTCTGTCCGAATATACCAGACCATTTCATGGTGGGCACATACCTCCTATCAGAAACAAAGAAAGCCGATGGAGAGATCCAACAAAGCAAGACCGGAAGCGTGCAGCTCTGGAAACTGGATCCCTTGACCAACGCATTGTAAGTGATACGAAGTATATTGCATTCTTCATTCTTCGTAAGATTTCCCATTAACAAATCCCCCAGAACCCAAGTCCAAAGATTGGCGCTACCATACGCAGTTTTCGACCTCCATTTCCACCCAAGAGAAAGGAGCAAGTTCGCCATTACCAGCAGCACAGGAGCAGTCGCCCTATTCAGCGTCTCAACTGAATCCGCACAACCGACCATCAATCCTATCTGGACAAAACAAGTCCACGAGGATACCTCCATCCCAGCACTCTTCCTCGCCTGGACACCGCAAAACTGGTTCCCTCAACCCAAGGCAGATGGTTTCGCGGTCGCGTTCTCCGATAGCCGAACAGCAGTTTTCGGCACAGAGAGTGATCTCACAGAGGAAGACAAAATCACAGAATGGGGTTCGTTTGAAGCCAAACAAATGATCGAGGTCTGGTTCGTTGCCCTCGCGGCTATTAGAGGAACTGCTCAGACAAAGGATACAATCCCTTTTATGTTTACGGGGAATGATTTTGGATCACTACATACGCGCCGATTCGAACAACATGGCGAGGAACCACGTGATACTGAAGAGCCGCTTGGGCAGATGCTACTTGAACATGATGACCGGGCTCGTCATCACACGGCGGGCGTCACGAGTGTCCTACCGCTTCCTGTTCCAATGGTGGATGATGCTCCTGTTTTGTTGACGGGGAGCTATGACGAGAGCTTGCGGGTGTATCACGCTACACGACGAGGAGAAGTGCTCGCTGAAGAGTGTCTCGGTGGTGGCGTATGGCGGCTGCAACTGCTACACTCGACAGAAACCGGCTCTGCGGGTTCAGAGCCTGTGAAGAGGAGTTTCCTGGTGCTGGCTAGTTGCATGCATGCTGGATCTCGAGTTGTGCGAGTCACTCAGACGCAGGAGGGTCAGACTTCGAAGTGGGGGATTGAGGTGCTGGCGGAGTTTACGGAGCATGAAAGTATGAATTATGCGAGTGATGTGTGGAAGGGCTCTAAAGCTGAGACAGCCGATGCTGCATCGGAGTTGGTTTGCGTCTCGAGCAGCTTCTACGATCGCCGCGTGTGTGTTTGGAGAGTGCAGGTATAGCATATAGCAGTAGGATCTGTTCCTACGAAATGCAGAGAACGCAAATCTCTAGGCATGATGGTTGCCATAAACCCGCTAGATCAAATCACAATGCAATAGCGACAGGTATACAAGTACATCCACACCCGACGATCAGGGCCAAAAGTAAAAGAGTAACCATTCATATCCAGTAAAATACCGCCGTACGGCAATTAAACAATCGTCTCCAGCTCGCGAGCGTAGCCAAGTGTATTCTCAATCACCGTGCCACTGGCCACCAAGATGTCCCTCTCAGACCGTGTGGCCGCCTCCGGCTCGACAGGGAAGTGTATCCGTCCATCACGAAGGATCCAGCCGCGCTGTTGAGCGAACTCAATAACTGCACCTTCCGACTCCAGGAAGAGAAGGTTCTTTGCGTTCGAGATGGGAAGAGACGGATAGGCCTTCTCCGAGCAGTCGGCGATTTCGCTGCGAATGGTGCCGATAAGGACCTAACAATCATAAGTTAGCATAAAAAATTACACAGAAAATCGGCTTTCAGATAAAAGTCGCGCAACTCACGTTCGAGAAGAGTCCAAAGTCTTCCGAGGGCACACGCTCGGACTTGGTCTCCCGCCACACTTTATCATAGCTTCCCTCCATCAAGTTACGCTCCAGCTCAACGGGGTATTTAATGTATGGGTTGTCCTCAACACGGCCACCCTTCAAGCTGGCCTCCTCCACCAATCCCTCGAGCACGGTGTGGAAGTTGGCGCTATCACCCATGCTCAACAGCAACAAGAGGTACAAGCCTGTGATCTTGCTACGCTGGCTGGTCTTTGAGTCCACCTCGGGTGAGCTCTGGCCCGGCACACCGGCGTGCCGCTCGAGGTCGTAGAACGGTTGCAGTTGCTGGTAGTATCTTGTGAAGGTCTGCGCGTCGGTCTGTCGGATGGAGGCGATGGCGCCCAACTCGAGAACTGTCCGGGCGAGGGCGACGAGCTGGGGAGGTGTGGAGGGAGTAGGGATCAAGGCATTTTGCAGGAGAAGGGCGCGCTTGGCTTTGCTGAGGAGGCTGTTGGCGGCATCCAGTTGCTTGTGCTCCAGAGCATTTTGGAGCTCTGGGACGATTGTCTTGAGATCGGCCATGGTGGAGAACTGGGGAAAGGGCAGTATTGGAGAGATATGGTAACGCTAAGCAATCAAAGGAAGCCAAATGATTGCAGCAGCGAACAAGAGGATATCGGAATGCTGAGTAGGATGATGAGAGTTGGCGAAGGCCATGACGGAGCTGCCGTGGGCGGTCAGCTTCGCTGCACGTGACCACATCAAGCATCGTCGACCTTCTTATATCTACACGAATTTTATACAAATTACTTTTATTTCATCAAGGATATGCCTTTGACCCTCGAGCCCTAATGCGCGATCAACGCATTACTCCGTGTCGGGGGAGAGGACTAGCTCGGCCAATGTTGGGAAGAAGGGCGTTCCCAATCCACTCCCCGGATCCCACCCTTCTGTGGCATTCCAACTTGCGAAGGGGACATGCGGTGTGCTAAAATCTGTTTGACTTGTTCCAAAACAGCCCCGTGAACCTCCACTTGTAATGTCCGTAAGCCCAGACTTGCCGAGTACGTATAACCAGGGGTTGAGGAATCCCATGCGAGGCTTGCCTTGGGCAAGACGAAGCGAATTCAATTGGGACACTATCCCAGCAAATACTGGTCCCGCGGCACTACCTATTATTAGCAGAGGCTTCATGTCAGAGCTACCAATGTGCATACCTTGTTCCACTGATCTTGAACCATGTCTCTTGGTCGCGAATGATAAAGTACTTCGCTTGAGCGGCCACATCTGGAATCCCTCTGCCATGTGGATTATACAGACCCTTCCATTGATCATCATCCAGCCGATCAAGATAGCTTTGCACCGCTTGATCTTGGTATGCCGGCCGAGGGAACAAGTCAGAGAACCCACCCCCAGAGAAATCGGTGGCTTCTTCTGGATTACTTCCCCATGTTCCACCAACGGACGTAACAAAGGGACAAGAGGCTGGGAATCCTGGAATGAATTTGGTTCTCTTGGCTCCATCATTGCTCTGGCATGAACTTCCCACCCCGGAATCTCCGCTGCTGAAGATGACCGACACCCCTCGGGCACCGAGTTGAGCAAACAAACTACACACGGCGCGGGCATATGATGGAGGCACACTTTGCTCCGATTCTCCGTAAGAGGTGGAGAGAACTGCTGGGAGCTGGTCACCTGGCAGGTCGATGAGATAGTGAAGTTGTTCTAGAAAAGGCTCGTTTCCCGAATTGCTCGCATCTGGCTGATCTGCGTCGGGTATAAGAGGAGCTCGACCGCCGGTACTGTAAAACGTCGCCAGTGTGCCGTGGGCCATAGAAACGGAGTACTGTATATCTAGGCTTGCCTCGGTAGTCATTGTCGAAGAGTGCTCATCATTCAGACCGCCGTTAATGGTTACCACAGTGAGATTGTTGTCTGTCTCATCCGGCAGAAATTGGCGATTGAAGTAATTGAAATCACCGTGACGGGCATACTGGCCCAGAAACCCTGAAATGCCGAGTCGATTCCACACGGAAGGCGTTGCTGTTGAGTTGTAGAGGCCATACAGCTCTCGGAGACAGTCTGGTCTGATCACTGTTCCACAGTCTGCCCTCAGATCTTCTGGCGTGGCGATAATTGGCTGGTCGATTGGCAGGGCGCTAAGTGTACTGAGATCTCCAAATCGTGTTGTGGGTTGAATCAATTGAATATGAGGGTGTATATCCTTCGGCACGGAATAGGCAAGCGTTCTAATAACAGTGCTATTCGTTGCATGGTGATGGTAGTAACGGTACTGTGCACGCAACATATGCTCTGCTTGAGAAGCAGATACTTTAAAGGTGACCCAGTTGCCATTGGCCTCGACATTTTCGGTAGACACATTTTCCGCATACAGCCAAGCTAGGATCTGATCTGATATGGCAGTTTCAGGACGCAGAAGATTTTGAATTTCTTCTCGTCCCATGTGCTGTCCGTAGCTCGGATGACCCGGGGTTGAGAGGTCGATCACATTGTGCTCGAAGATTGCCATGTTTGGCTGGCTTATGGAAAGGCGAAAGGTCATAAATGTCGAAGGCAAAGGCCTGCTCCCTATCGACCATCCTTGTGGTACTTCTTCCAGTTGCTCCACTATTTGGTAGCTGGAGCCAATTGATAGGACATGATGGATGAGACAAAATATGCTGATTAGAGACTCCAGACCAGGAAAGGTGATTCTCATGATGTTTTGCGCCAGCAGTGACTTAAGAAATCCAGTTAAAGCGACTTTTCTACTACCTGGGGAGTCGACTTTGCAATATTAAGTGGAAAAAAACCCCACTGGAACTTTAAAGCACTTTGTTGGATGAAAAATGCCCGAATTTTGGACATGTAGGCAATGCGACTAAATATCTTACGATGGTCTAGGGCGACGGATGTTGATTGGAAGAGCCAGAGTTCCTTTTTCGGGTCTCAATAAAGTCTCAACAGGAGACCTTCAGAATCATCTCTTTGATGACTTACGCAGTCAGTGCGTAACCTAAACAGTCTGAGCAACAATTTTTTTTGGCCCGTTCACTTTTCTATCCCAGACTGAAAGCGAAGAAATGGAGTCGAATCTCAGAGGCCATGCTATCAAGTACAGCGGAGCCGATCATACCCGCTTTCCCCTCCTCGTATTAGGACCAGTCAGCACTAGAGCTTGACCTACCTAGCATGAAATTAAGTCGCATTTGATCAGATCAAAAGCCTAGTATAAGAAAAAAAAGCCATTTCCAATAGAATGGTAACCGTCGAATGCCCTAAGGTTGGAATGCAATGGCGAGCGCTTACTGATGGCTGTTTTGACCCACCTCACTGAATGCCGAATCCCCTCACCCAAGTGACCGAACTTCTCACCATCTCGCTATCTCACCTTCTCACATTTACCAGTATGCCAAACACTACAATTGTGCTGCCATGTCCCGGTTCAGCGAAATCCGGCGACGTGCCGCAGCCAATTCAAGCCCCATCCGAAGCGGCCTTTGTCGCAACCTTTGGAAGCCTGCTGCCTCGAGCATCTTATCTGCAGACACTAAACGGCAAGGCCGCATATTACGAGCTGCCTCGCTCATCTCCCATGGTCACGGACCACAAAAGGCCCATTTCTCGAGTGCTTTTCGTACACGGCGTCCAGACACCCGCAATCGGCCTACAGCCATTGGCAAGTGCCCTATCTTCGCGTTTCCCATATGCTCAATGTGTGCTCGTTGATCTATGGGGCCATGGCCTCACAGAAACACCAGTTGTGCCACACGAAGCGGCACTCTTTCATTCATTGCTAGAGGCTCTGATGGTGCACCTCGGGTGGGACGATGCCCATTTCATTGGTTATTCATTTGGCGGGTCAACGACGGCGTCATTTGCGGCTGTAAACCCCAAACGCGTCGCATCCATGGTGCTGGTTGCCCCCGCGGGTCTACTCCGTGCTGCACAGTTTGATGACTTGCAAAGGCGTTACTTGCGTGGTGGCGAGGGATTGGAGGAGGAGGCACAGGAGTGGATCTTGCAGTTTCTGGAAGGAGGCCAATTGATTGTCCCTTCGGATTGGAAGGAAAGAGTTGGACGAGGCGAAGTAGTTGCCGAGGCAGTTCGAGATTGGCAAATGAGGGAGCATGAAGGGCACCTTGCAAGTGTAGTGGGTATTTTCAGAGATGGTGGGGTCCTTGATAAACATGCCGAATTTGCCGAAGCGGCAAAGAAGGGAATTCAAAGCCTATGCGTCCTTGGAGAGGTGGATGACTTGTGTAGCGTCCAGGGCTTGAATGAAGTTGGGATGCACAATGTTGCTGTCATTCCGCAGGTGGGACATGGAGTTGTGAGAGAACGGGTGCCAGAGGTTGCTCGACTCATCGAGGATTTCTGGAACAAGCTCTGATGGCTAAACGTGAACTTCTCATAACTTCTCATAGAATAATACATGCAGTACAACGTCTACTTGAGTCAATTTAGATGTATGTATACGGCAGTATTGTAAAACAGAAAAGTATCTCAACTATAAGCACCAAAAGTTGATGCCTTACTGCCTGAAAATGCATACGGATCATCTCAAGCTCCGAAATGCTGAGACGCCGGATGATCGACGTCACGTCACCGTTCGTGTGCGCTCACCAGTGAAAGCGAAGGCCTGATTCTCCACTATCGAAGACCCCCTCATGCGTATACGTATAACCGAGTGCTGGAGTGCTGTGGTACCACCGACGACGTGGGGCTGAGAGAAGTGTAGCTGCGTTATACGGAGTTTTCCAGAGTGCATGGGACCGTTCATTGGCAACTCTCGAACAAGTTCTCTCAATACGTTTCCCTGTGTTTGTTTAAGAGTATCCTTTGAATGAAGCAGGATACCCTACGTGAATCTTACTCAGTTGTCGTAATGCGGGGTGGCATGATTCGCTGAGCTTAAATCGACGTCATTCCTACATTCTCGTGATATACTCAAACTCCCGACTCCAAACTCCAAACTCACTCAGTTCATCATCATCCTCCTCCATCCCCTCATTCACCATGGCAGAACCAGAGGTCCAGCACATGCGCCGGATGTCGGCAGAGAACCAGACGATCTCCAAATCCGAGATCCCCTTGAAGGAACGGTTCTTCCGATACTTCCAGCATGAAATCACCGGTACGTCTCTTCCATGTCTTTACATCAATTCCATTGGCCAGGGGGGATTGTAATTAATACCTTTATACCTCTAGCTCTCCAACAACAAATGGACCGTCTTGAGGATACATCTCTCGTTGCTGGAGAGCGCGCGGATGCAACTGACCATTGCCTCGCCGGGATCGTGCGGCTATCAAATGAGGTCAAAGATGCAGCTAGCTACATCCCCACCTACGACCAAAGAGTCTATGCAGAGGTTCGTAGATTGAAGATGTTGATAGTATAGCTCCAAAGCTAAATTATCCGCAGGCCATCAAAGCCTTGCAGGACAAGCTGAACGAAACCCGTGCCGCCTTTGAACCTCGATCGAAATTCAGCTTCAAGACTAAAAAGAACGCATCCGCCATGTCTCTGAGAGACGCAGCAACACTGGCTGGGGGGGGGCCCCGCACTATCCCCGGATGCAGCTCGCCAGGAGCATCGTCGGTCGGGTCATCTGCGAATAACAGCCCGAACTATCCCTCGACTCCGTTGAATGAACCGGATAAACAACAGCAGGAGAGACCGGAGCTTGCACCGACATCATTCCCAGGGACATTCGCCAGCGACAACGATACGAAGCCTCCCTCCGATGCCAAGGCCGCCCCGCCCTTTGCTGCTACCGGCGTAACTTCCGTCTCAGTGAACAATCATAGAGGACTACACATCATGCTGCCATCGTCTGGATCAGTGTCTACGGTCCCCGCGTCGATTACTTCTCTACATCACTGCATTGTCGACATGTCCATTCCCACCGCCAACAGCAAACCCTTCGCAGGCTTGACTGTTAAAGACGTCGATGAAAGTCTTTTGATTTGCGGCCAGGTTGGTGGCCCTGCCCACATCACTGGCGTGGAACACAGTGCCATTGTGGCATCTTGCCGGCAGTTCCGCATGCACAACTGCAAGGATGTCGATGTCTACCTCAGCTGCTCGAGTAATCCTATCATTGAGGATTGCTCGAATATCCGGTTCGGCCGGATACCGAAAGCCTATGTGAGTGTTTTTTGTTTTCTTTCACCTGGTACAGTGCTCTAATTCCTTCTTCAGGCTTTCCGCCATGACCGTCCGGATCACGAGGATCGTTGGAGTCAGGTCGACGATTTCAAATGGATCAAGCCGGAGCCCAGTCCCCATTGGAGTCTCCTGGATCCAAGCGACGCGATTCCCGAGGAGGTATGGGCGGAGATCGTTCCCGGCGGGCCGGGTTGGTCGCTGGATGATATTCTGCATGCCACAAAGCTGGTTAAGTGATAGGGGGTCTTCGCTTTTACCCTGCCATTGTATCAATGTTTCTATCGTTGCGGAATTCGTCGTTGTGGAGTCAAAATTAACAATACGTCTTATCTAACCTTCGAATCAATGTTTTCTGATCTTTACTCGAGCCGATACTGGCAGATTACTGAGACTTTTACTTCATTCAAGTCTCTGCAGAACTGAGATAATGGGATTCCAGTGATCATTTGTACAATACTGTTATCCGATATGTACCGGTAGAGCACACATAACACAGAAGTAATCGAGTGAACCACCCTCTGCGTGTAGGACTTTAAAACTCGACTTTGAAAGCCAGAACCTGACTGTCAAGATTATGTCCAGAAGTATCCTTATAAGGAAACTGGCCAAAGTTCATATACCCTGCGAGAACGTCAGAATCAACACAAGCTATCATCAAGAAGACAAAACTGACCATCCTGGGTAATAAAGTCGTTATCACTGAAACTAATCAGGAAATACTCATTCCCTCCACCAGCAGGCACAAGAGCCAGAGACTCCCACTTCTCATTCAAAAGCCACTCATCCTGCGGACCACCGTTATGAAGACGGAACTTGCCCAGCTCCGTGTTAACATTGAAATCCAAAAAGGGACAATACTCGGCCGGAGTGATGTCCGAATTGAGCACGCCCTCGGAAGAAGCAATAGCACCAGTCGCGGTATCATAATCATTCAACCCCTTCAAATCCGTGGCATTCGCCTTCTTGTTAAGCACGGAAAACACATCCGCATGTCGATACACAGACAGACTCTCGTCCTGTCCGCGGCCGAAACCGGAGTCACGCGCCAGGACTAGGAAGTCGCCTGTCGGGAGCTGGTGGATCTCGGACTGCGCAGCGACCTTGTTCGCCTTGCTGGCGTGTGATGACGTGTAATCGAAGTACTTGGGCAGCATGACAACCCATTCATGGATGTATTTTGGCTTTTCGCCCGACACGTCGTAGGCAATCATCCGAGCTGACTGTTTAGTCTGCTTTTCAGGTCCACCTTCCTGGTCGAGGGCCGACTGCATAAGCGCGTAAAGGGTCTTGCCATCGGGGGAAACAGTCAGGCCTTCAAGGCCTTGGTTATCTGCACGGCCTGTCTCGGTGTCTTCGGGGATAATGACTTCGTCTGGGTTGTATAGAGGTGGCGTGTCGGAGCTAAAGCTGATGGTGTCGTTACGTCGCGGGAGGTATGCTTGTGGAGGCTGGATGGCTAGCTCCATGCGGCCCTCGGCACTGAATTTGTAGATGTATGGTCCGTACTCATCGGATATCCAGAATCCGCCATCTCTGGTGTCTAGTGCTAGTCCCTCAGAGTCGATGGATATTCTGCGCCCGCCTGGACCGGCGCCGCCGAATCCATTGCCTGTGTAGGTTGCTACAGGAAGAGGCGGGAATCCGGGGTATGAGTCGTATCCGGTAACGTCAGCGTCTAAGCTAGTGGTTGGCTCGCCATCTGGTCCAGTCAGGAGGACCGTGTCAAGATATTCCAGACGGATATTGGGGTCGGAGGGGCTCTTGACCGATGCGTTGGGAGCTAGCTTGAGCGAAATGGCAAACTTATGTATGCGATTTTGGAAATTGAGTGCCATTCGTGTTCCTGGTGATCATGTCAGCATAATGGTTGCTTTATCTGTATAGTTGGAACACACCAGCCGCGATCAGGGCTCGCATAGACCGTGCCATGATAGACACCATGTGTCTTGCGCCAGGATGACTGGTCAATGGCAATGGAGCTACCGATACCACCAATCGTGTCGCCGTACTTATCTGTCGCATTGGACGGAAGGAATCCATAGCCAGCCAGACCGGTATACTTGTAAGTCGTGTCGGCACATGTAGTCTGGTTGACAATGTCCACGGCGCTCGCAGCCACGGCCAGCAATGAAAGCACCAGAGTCGACCTCATGATGGATGGTTCTCGCCGTCACAGGTGTCACAGGCGACAACCCCGTGCTGCTTTGTGCGCGCGCTCGACTCCGACATCGCATGGCCGGGCTGATACTAACCGGGGGCCCAAGGGACCAGGCCACTCAACGTGCGAGGAAGTGCAATCTCATTCGCTAATCGAGGCTCCATCGCCCGAAATCTTCCGCGGCATCTTATCAATCTGCAATGTTTTTGTTAGTTAAGTAATGAGTGGAAAACGTCAACCCCTGCCGACCTGGGGTTGTTTAGCCCTTCGTGGTGTTCCGACATGCGAAGCTCGTCAATCTTTCTCTTTTTACATTCTCGTTGCTCGCAATTGAATCGATGAAAATATTGCTATTTCTTAGTATTACATAGAAGTCGGCGAAAGCATTGGAAAATTAGACCTAGTCGGTCCAGGTAGTCTTCAGTCCATAATTTTTCGCGTCCAAACCCAAATCCTCAAAGATGGTGTTATCGCCTGTAGATCGAGTTAGCGACATGATTTAATAACCTGACACAGGTGTGTGATATCAAGATCTTACCCTCCAGCGCCTCAATACGATGTTCATTTTCCTCTTCCAGATGCTCCACTTCCTGACCCGGTTCTTGCTCGTGGGGCTCCTTGTTCCCTTCGGCTGTCGCGGCTTTTCCCAGCGAGTTCTCTGCCTCGCCGATCATCAGGAACTGGGCGTTGGGATATTCGATGAACTCAGGCTCCAGGGGAACCCATCGGAGATCTCTGAACTTCTCCAGGACTCTAGTCAAAAATAAAACCCGACGATCAGATAAGTCTTCTAAAATATGGTGGAATATAACTTACGGTTCAGGATATTCGGGTCCCTTCGGTAGCTGCGCAAAGCCCGGTCCAGGGAACTTTGGATTCTTCGCCTGAACGATCCAGCTGCCTCGCTTGCGAAGGCCAAAGGTCTCCTGGACTTCATCCGGCTCGGCGGGAATGGTAAGCACGTAGGCCAGGTGGGATGCCCGCTTAGTTGACGTGAGCGCATAGACACCCTCGGCGTAGGGTCTAGCCTCTACGACAGTTCGTTCGCCTCGAGTGGAAGTCTCGTATTTCCTGGACGCGATAAAGTTCTCCTGTAGGTCCTTCATTGTCTGGCCAGCCTTCTCCACGAATCCCATGTCTCTTTCCCGGGGCGTGGTGGGGAACTTCTTCTTCGGGAGTATCATGAGACGGCACCGAGCATCTTTGTCGACTGGCCCCTGGTTGTGATCGAGTTCGGCGCCAAGAGGAGTAGGCCGAAGCACGAAGAAGCTTCGGGCAACATCACCGGCGCCCTGGGGATCATCAACGTTGACGCGTGGACGGAAGAAGAAGTAGATGATTCCCTTTTCCTGAATGTTGGATGACACAATATTTTCTCTCTCTCCAGATTTGTGGACCCCCATTTCAGTGTCTGCTTCGGGCTTTGTAGGTTGTTCGGTTTGGTTATTGGTTTCCTCCTTTTCCTTGGTTTCCGGAGCACTAGGCTTTGCTTCCTGTTCAGCCTCGGGCTCGCGTTCCTCCTTTGCCTTTGTTTCCGGAGCACTAGGCTTTGCTTCCTGGTCAGTATCAGGCTTGGGTTCCTCATTTGCCTTGGTTTCCGGGGCACTGGGCTTTGCTTCCTGTCCGGCTTCTTCGGTCTTTTTCTTCTTGGTCTTGGGAGCCTTTTCGCTGGGGGCTTTACGCTTTGGTCCCGCAGATGCCTTGTCAGAAGGTTCGGTCGTAGAGGTAATAGCCTCCTTCGCCTTCTGGGCGGCTTGGCGTGTAGAGGCTCGAGCAACCATGGTGATCGACAATGCAGATAATACCCAATGACAATGTATCAATTGAGTATATCGACATGTAAAACGGAGAGGAAGGAGCCATCATCGCGGCTTTTATGGTGCGCGTTTGACAGTCATGAGGTACGGATGACGTCACATATATTCCAGTCACGTGACCTTGCACAGCTACATTTGAACTAGGCAACATACAATGAATGAAATACGGAATGAGAGACGAATATTCAATCAATGTCCATTTCATCCGTCAATGCACATTCATCAGGTGTGCCAGCGCTGCTAGCATCGGTCGAATGCGGGTCGGAGCTTGAGCTGCCGATGGAGCACGTCTCACGGAAATCGTAGAGAGACGCGGTGCGAGTAGCTTTGGCGGCATCCGACGGCAGCTTACTGCGTCTTCGTCGTCGTTTTGAACCGAGACCAGGCACGGGTGCTTGTTGCTCATCTGACATGGCCCTGGAAGTGGACCTATGAGACGACGAGTTCTGAACATGTCCGGATCCGCTGATATTGGGGGATTTGCGTTTTCGGCCTCTTCTTTGGGCCGGGGGCATCTTGACGGTGAATTCCTTGTCGGAAGAATGACCAATACCATTCATATAGTCTGTCAAGTCGCGCTGCCACCGCTCGAACGAATCCGGTAGACGAGGTAGCTCTGGCCTTTGAGCAATAGATTCTGGCTGGTCATCGGGTTCTTCGATATCGTAGGGCCGAAATATCTCAATTGTTGCATGTCCAAGGTCTGCATCCATGCTTGGGATGTCGTCGTGGGTTGGCGTCGAGGGTCCCGAGCCATTTAAGCTATGACCACTGCCGTCTGTTGGAGCATAATCAGCGGTATTGCTGGCCGTGGATGGTGAAGACTGCGAAAGCTCAGGTGTTTCATGTAATGGACTATGGATTCCCACATAGTCCATACCGAGATCTTCTTCCATCATGCTGTATCAGACGTCGAATGTCGATGTATATACCCACGTCTCAGGAGACTCCGGGGGCATCACGTCGTCGTGGTAAAAAGGTCGCTATGCTTGGAATGGATGTATATCCATGGCATTTCGGAATACCGAAATTCTTTATGAACAATGGAGGTCACCAAAGGAGATCGAGAAGGAAACGGAGAGGGTCATCACATCACGAACTTCCAGATGTTTCCAGCGGGGAGATTCAGATCACCAATAATAGACGCTCATTGCACGACATCCATCCACTCCCCCTTCCATAATTTACTATAGCCTATGACCCTTCCATCAACTACCAATATTCAAATATCGGAGTTCAACAATTTAAAGGAAATCAAAGTCTATATAGATCGATGCTTAGTTCAAGACAAGGTAGCGCGGACCCCTAGCTCACCGCCTCTGGCATGATTGGCTGCCGCCGTTCGCTAAATAGAGTCCACGTTTAGTTTACCTTGCTACGTCTACGTCTTGCTACCGCTCTAGCAAAGGCATCCACGACTGCAGCTTCTACCTTTCTTTTCCCCCGGTGGATGCGGTGGCTGTCTCTGTGATTTCTTCATTTCTCGCGTGCGGAGCTTGCTACTGTACAGTGCGGCTCCGGCCAACTCTTCAAAATGCAGTCCTCTCCAAACATGCTCACCAAGGTACGCCCCTCGGTCGCTGCGAATGCTTTCTGTCTTATCTCTACACTCGTCTTTTCGCATCATGTCGGTCAATTGAGTCCGCTGACCCTCGTTCCTCGCGCAGTTTGAGTCCAAATCCTCCAGAGCCAAGGGAATCGCATTCCATCCCAAACGGTCAGTCCGTCCCGCGGGGACAAGTTACACATTGAAGCAGCGGCACTGACCCAAACACAGGCCATGGATTCTCGTCTCCCTGCACTCCTCAACTATCCAGCTATGGGACTACCGCATGGGTACACTGATTGACCGATTCGAAGAACACGATGGTCCGGTCCGAGGCATCGATTTCCACCCTACCCAACCCCTGTTTGTGTCCGGAGGCGATGACTACAAGATCAAGGTCTGGAACTACCAGACTCGGAGGTGCCTTTTCACATTGAACGGTCACTTGGATTATGTGCGCACGGTGTTCTTCCACCCCGAGCTCCCATGGATCCTGTCTGCGTCTGACGACCAGACGATTCGAATCTGGAACTGGCAAAACCGTTCTTTGAGTGAGTGATGCTGGAGCCTATACCCGCCGTATCCGCTACTGACAATTGATCCCTAATAGTTTGTACCATGACTGGCCACAACCACTATGTTATGTGCGCGCAGTTTCACCCCACCGAGGACCTCATCGCCTCTGCCTCGCTGGACCAGTCCGTCCGCATCTGGGACATCTCCGGCTTGCGAAAGAAGCACTCCGCCCCGACCTCGATTTCTTTCGAAGACCAGATGGCGCGAGCCAACCCCAACCAGGCCGATATGTTTGGAAACACCGATGCTATTGTAAAGTTCGTGTTGGAGGGCCACGACCGCGGAGTGAACTGGGTCTCATTCCATCCAACATTGCCCTTGATCGTCTCGGGGGGTGACGACCGACTAGTGAAGCTCTGGCGGATGAGCGACACGAAGGCTTGGGAGGTTGATACTTGCCGTGGCCATTTCCAGAACGCCTCCGCCTGTCTGTTCCACCCTCACCAGGACCTCATCCTCTCCGTCGGCGAAGACAAGACGATTCGTGTGTGGGACCTCAACAAGCGCACCTCGGTGCAATCTTTCAAGCGCGACCTCGATCGATTCTGGGTAATTGCTGCCCACCCCGAGATGAACTTGTTTGCTGCGGGTCACGATACTGGTGTGATGGTGTTCAAGTTGGAGCGTGAGCGCCCGGCCTCCGCTGTCTACCAAAACCAGCTGTTCTACATCACCAAGGAGAAGCACGTCAAGTCTTACGATTTCGTCAAGGGCGTTGAGTCGCCCCCAATGCTTTCCTTGCGTAAGCTTGGTTCTCCTTGGGTGCCTCCGCGCACCCTTTCCTATAACCCGGCCGAACGTGCCATCCTTGTCACTTCGCCGACCGATGGTGGAACATACGAGCTGATCCATCTTCCCCGGGATGCCACCGGAGCGGTTGAGCCTACCGATGTCAAGCGTGGCCAAGCCACATCGGCTGTCTTCGTTGCCCGCAACCGTTTCGCTGTCTTCAACCCCTCCTTCCAGCAGGTCGACATCAAGGATCTCAGCAACTCCACCACCAAGACCATCAAGCCCCCAGCCGGCACAACGGACATCTACTTCGGTGGCACTGGTTGCCTTCTGTTCATCACCGCTACCTCGGTCGTTCTCTTTGACATTCAGCAGAAGAAGCAGCTGGCCGAGGTCACTGTTAGCGGCGTAAAGTACGTGGTTTGGTCCAATGACGGTCTATACTGTGCTTTGCTCAGCAAGCACAATGTGACTATTGTCACCAAGACTCTTGAACAAGTGAGCACCCTGCATGAGACTATCCGCATCAAGAGCGCAACCTGGGATGATGCGGGTGTTCTGATCTACTCGACGCTGAACCACGTCAAGTACTCGCTGCTCAATGGGTATGCTACAAACCACCCAGTCCAATTTTAAAAGCAAAAACTCTAACCTTCTCTCGACAGTGACAATGGAATCATCCGCACTCTTGATCAGACAGTATACCTGGTCCGTGTCAAGGGACGAAACGTGTACTGCCTTGATCGGAACGCCCAGCCCCAGATCCTCCAGATCGATCCCACCGAGTACCGATTCAAGCTCGCCCTGGTTAAGCGGAACTACGACGAAATGCTGCAGATTATCAAGACTTCGAGCTTGGTTGGTCAAAGCATTATCTCCTATCTTCAAAAGAAGGGCTACCCGGAGATTGCCTTGCAATTCGTTCAGGACCCTCAGACTCGCTTTGACTTGGCCCTCGAGTGCGGCAATCTTGAGGTTGCCATCGAGATGGCCCGTGAATTGGACCGTCCCAACTTCTGGAGCAGACTTGGAGCTGAGGCTTTGGCCCATGGTAACCACCAGACCGTCGAGATGACCTACCAGAAGCAGCGGAATTTTGACAAGCTTTCTTTCCTCTACCTATCTACTGGCGACCAGGAGAAGCTTTCTCGGATGGCTAAGATCGCTGAGCACCGTGGAGACTTCACGTCTCGTTTCCAGAACGCCATCTACCGTGGTGACGTCGAGGACCGGATCCAAATGTTCAAGGAGGTCGACCAATGTATGTTTCGGCCCTGCTGAAGGTACCCCGCAACAAGACTGACGTATTATAGATCCCCTGGCTTATCTAACTGCGAAGTCTAACGGTTTCACTGAGGAGGCCGAGTCCATCCTCGAGGCTTGCGGCCTCACCGAAGACCAGATCGCTCTGCCTTCAATCGAGAAGCCTCTCAAGGTCCCGCGTCCCATTGTTCCGACATTCAAATCCAACTGGCCTGTCAAGGCTGCGGGTCACTCTTCCTTCGAGAAGGCCTTGCTTGGTGAGGTTGGTGTTGCCGAAGAGGAAGTTGGTGCCGATGGCTTCGAGATCGAGGAGGAGGAGCAGGAGGCCATCCTTGCCAAGGATACCTTGGACGACGACGAGGAGGATGCTTCCGGCTGGGATATGGGTGATGATATTAATGTCGAGGAGGACGTTGAATTTGTCAACGTCACAAGCCCAGAGGCTGGTGCGGGCAGCTCAGAGGCCGATCTGTGGGCTCGTAACTCCCCGTTGGCGGCCGACCATGTTGCCGCTGGCTCCTTTGACACTGCTATGCAGCTGTTGAACCGCCAGGTCGGTGCTGTTCAGTTCGCTCCTCTGAAGAGCCGATTCATGGAGATCTTCAAGGCGTCTAAGACTTACCTCCCTGCAACCGTTGGGTTGCCACCTCTGGTCAACTATGTGCGGAGAACCACCGAGGAGACAGATAGCCGCAAGGTTCTTCCCATTATCCCGCGGGATCTTGAGACTGTAGCCAATGTCGACCTCCAAGAAGGTTATGCAGCCATGCGTGCCAACAGGCTAGAAGATGGTGTGAAGATCTTCAAGAGTATCCTGCACACTCTGCTTGTCAACACGGTCTCCTCCGAGGCTGAGGTGGAGCAGGCCAAGAAGATCATCTCCACTGCTCGGGAATACATCCTTGCTATGTCTATCGAGCTCGAGCGCCGTACCCTCCCCACCGACGACCCCGAGAACCTCAAGCGAAGCCTGGAGCTGTCCGCCTACTTTACCATTCCTAAGCTTGAGGTTGCTCACCGGCAACTAGCTTTGGTGGCTGCCATGAAGTTCGCTTTTGCCAACAAGAATTACAACTCTGCCCTGGGCTTCGCCAACCGGATGCTGGCCAACGGAGGCTCCTCCAAGCTCCTCGAGCAGGTGAGATATCCCTATATCCCTTCTATCACCCATTGTTTTCATTTACTGACTAATATACACAGGCCAAGAAGATCAAGGCTCAGTGCGAGCGCAACCCATCGGATCAGATCGACATCGAGTTCGACCAGTTCGCCGAGTTCGACATCTGTGCCGCCTCCTACACCCCGATCTTCACCGGTTCCCCCTGCGTCACTGACCCCTTCACCGGTGCCAAGTACCACGAGCAATACAAGGGCAGTGTCTGCCGGGTATCCGAGGTCACCGAAATCGGCGCACCGGCCAGTGGCCTGCGTCTGTTCGTTCCTGGCCAATATTAACTCCCCCATGATGAAGTCTGACGGTTTCCTCCACCTTTTTCTTGACGAAGTTCTAAATGGGTTCTTGGCTCCATCTTTTGGCACAAGAAGTTGTGTGTTTGGCGGCGCTATACTCCAGGACCTCAAAAATCCCCTGCAGTTCCATCCCCTGCCTAGATGTCTTTGTACTCGAGATTTTAATTCTTAGCGGTCTTAGTTTGTATGCAATTGTTTCTACGCCTTCACCTTGAATCGAGTTCATAGACCTTTCACAAACGGTCCAATATAGCGTAATCGTAGTATGCAACAGAAATACAATCTATACACGCCCTCCAAATGCGGATACTGTACAAAAGAGGAGAGATCTAAAAGGCTACCAACGCCCAAATCACAAAACCATGAATATTCAAGCTTCAATCGCACCGCCCATCCTTCCACCCGGTCCTCCACCTCTCCTCCCAAAACCGACAATCAAACTCCTTCTTCCCCAGCTTCCGATTCACCTCATTATGCGCCTCACAAAGCCACCATCCAAAATCCTTCCTGCCACTCAGCTTGGGCTGGTTCCGTGCCATCCACGTCTGGAAATCGTCCGCGCATACCCAGCACGGGTAAAGTTTAGAAAAGAACTTCAGGAACCCGCGCATGTTGTCCTGGTGCTCTGTGTTTGCGTTCTCCGGATACGTCGCAGCCATCGAGTGCAGCAGGGTCCAGGTTGAGCGACCTAGTTGTTCGACGTCTGGTGGGCATTCTGGAGGAATCGTGCTTGGGGAGGTAGTTGTGGGTGTTGTGTTCGTGTTGGACGGGGAGCTGTCGGATTTGGCTTGCTTGGTCAGGTTGCGCCAGGCTGCGACGGAGGTGCAGGTGCGGCAACTAGAGGTCCGTTAGTTTCCGCTTTTGTAGATGCAATGCAGTTGTTATGCTGCGTACGGCTTGCCGTCTTTGTCGAGGACAACGCCCTTGGGTAACGGGGCCTTGGAGTCACTGTCTGACTCTTTGCGCGAGCTTGCGGGGGTCTGGTTGGACAAGTCTGGTTGACCTTTATTGGAGGTCATGTGCTCTGGTTGGACCTCGGCCATTTTGCAATGTGGAATTGGGCGTTGCTCGGGGTGGGAATGAGGTTGTGCAGAGGAAGAAGTTCTTCAAGATGATTTCTAATACGCGGAGGCGCGGAGATCCGGAGATCGCTGGCCGTTGATCAGGAACCAACTTTAGCTACCCCGATTTGACTTGGAACGTGCATAGTATGCCTCAACTTATCCTAGACGCTAATTGAAGTATCTGGTCTTTTGGTCTATGCAGATATTCCCTTGTTAGCATAATACCGCGATGCAATTTTACAAAATCCCCATAACTACATTTTGCCTGACAGATCCTTCGAGAAAAGTCGGCGCCGAGCTCCCTTCAGGCAGCCAAACTTCTCAATATTTCCCAAGCAGTTATTGTGTGGAGCTAGCAAGCCAAGCTATTACATGTCCATGGCCGTTTCGGGGGCTATTCCAAGCGGATTGCGCAAAGTGGCTTACTTGCGCTCTCGGTATACACGAGCATTGGCTCCTCGATTGTAGCCGAGCTGTCGCTTACTATTTACTATTTAGTTTGTGTTGACAGCAGAAAGCGAGTGTTGCTGCGAGAAAGGCTTTACAAAGCTGCCAGAGACCGACTTTGTGTTATTGTGAGAATGAGGCCAACCGAAAATGTGAGTCTGGAAATAGTAGGATTTGGTGCAAGATACGGAAATCAATTTGATCGAATCCTTATCTAGGTATTCGCTTTCATTCGATTATCAAAACGGAGCGAGGATGCAATAACTAGATAATACTAGGACGTTGAAATAGGACAGTTCAAGGAAAAGAATCTATGTATTCTAGAACCTTCAAAAAAGGCTAAGCAGTTCCAACGTCCGATAGGCACCAACTACATTGGGTCACTATACAGTCCGGTGTCCGAAGAGAGCGTCTCGAAGCGTTCAAGAAAAATGCACCATAGGATAATTGCTTCCTAGAGAAGCCAACTCAGCCACACACCACGTTGTGGATGACCTCTGGATGAAGACTGCTCGCGGGTTAATGAGCACAACCTAGAATATGCTCTCGAGCAGTATGAAAACGGCATATAATTCGAATTTCGGCACATCCTAGGTAAGATCACAACCATCATCATCTAGCATTGAGGAGCATACTAACCGAGGCACATGTAGGCCAAATATCTGCTTACATGCATAAAATGCATCTGAAGTACGGTGTTATTACGGCATACGTCCGGACGATCTTTCTTCAGAAGGTGGAGGTGAATCGGCAAACGTTAGGCATATCTCCGTGGAGATCATCCACCCATAGGCGCTCCATCTATGTAGTATATTACGGAAGATAGGAGGATATATAAGGAAATATACAAGATAAGAAGCAAAGAGAGGGTAAAGTAAGAGCAAAGAAATAGTAAAGTAAATAGCGAAGTTAAGATAAAGGAAGGGCAAAGCAAGATATATAGAAGTAGAATTACGCTCTTCGGAGTTATAGACTTACTACTTTTTAAACCTATCCCTTATCTATTATCCCTCATTAGTTAGTATTTTCCAGCTTTGAGCCGCAATAGGCGTTATGGCAATACCGATCATCTTCCGGGGTTTATTCATAAGTGTCGCGCACCTGGCCAGAGTTCCTTTGCATATATTGTACATATTCTTCGCCCGATGATCTTGGCGTCTCACTCTTGCCGTCCAGTCCCCACCTGTAGGTCTCCTTCGTCCCACAATGAGGGTTACAGCAAGCCCTGTCTGCCTCCGGAATTCGTTCGCGGGTGTTGCGATTCCGTAGATGTTCACTTCGACTCTTATTGTCCCGGCTTCCCAGCCATGTTTGTGGTGAATGATGGGATGTTCCGAAATAATGAAAGGAAATATGGCGAAGAAGGGAGAAAGATAGGTAAAAGGTGTAAAAGGTGAGTTGTAACGTAGACTTTATATCTTTTCACTAGTGCCTATCTACCTTGCAATCCTCTTCACTCTTTACGTAAGTAGATTTCTATCTTTCGCTAATATCTATCTATCTTATACTTACCTTTTCTCCTTACGTCAGTGAATTCCTATGTTTAGCTAACGCCTATCTACCTCACTTGTCTTCTATCTTTGTATCAGTAACACCAGAATATCAACTACGGCTCTCCTCACCCGCTCCAGCTTACGGGTTCCCCCTTCGAGTACGCCTATGCCTCTCCGATTGTCTCTCAGACTGTCCTTAGAGAAATGGCAGCAGATATGGCAAGTTTGCACCAAGGAAAACAACCCGAGATGAACGATGAGGCGGGAAACCCTAGCAAGGATAGCCGAAAGAGACGGCCACACGGGAACAGCGACGATGAGAGAAAAATTGCGGAAGATGGATTCATGCAAACTAACCACATTTACTTCCATGGCAAGATATACCCGCTCCTTATAGACCACTTATCCAGACTTTCACGAATATTAGGGAAGTGGCGTTCATGCCGGGCGACAAGTTCAATGACATTAAGGCCAGTGTTGGATCCACGATGGTTGGATCTGCTCCTGCTTGCAGAAGCATATCAACAGCCTTGGATTTACGGTTGCGGGCGGCAGCAAACAGGGGGGTAGATCCCATACTTCCACCGCGTGCATTGACGTCGAGCTGCCCTGAATTAGACCTGGTAATGTCGCCGAGCACAGATAACAAACCAAAGGACGCAGCAAAATACAGTGGCTGTGTCATTTCAATGACCTCGACATCCGCCTTAGGATCCAATACTTGCACCCACACACCAAAGTTCCCTCGACGATACAAGTTCTCGGTCTCAAAGAATCGCTTCAAGAGACTTATCTCAGGCTCGGCGAGCTGACGACCCGTAGCGGTGATCTCATCATGCTGCTTGGCATGTGTTGACCAGTAGTGTGCCGCGTATTGCAAGAGTGGGTATTGTTTTAGGCGCGACAAACTTTCCTCAACAGAGGACGTGTATCCGATGTTGGAACTCTCGCGGCACAGGTATCCAAGACATCTTCGCAAGAGTGTGCAATGGGCAGTTGTATCATCCAGACTGAAGTAATTCACGTGGGACTTGCGAATCCATTCGGACGTCAGGACTTCTTTCAAGGTCGGATGGACACAAGTGACATATCCTGACTGGTCTATCGTTATCAACCCTTGGCTAATATGTGATAGGTCGTTTGGAGAGAGCAGCATCATGTCTTCGTTGAAGACAGTTGGGTCCTCGTTGAGTACAAGGGCCTCGTTGAGCTCGGCCAGTGTTAGGGTCTTTTGCGCGAAACTCAGCCAGAAAAGAGCCTCGCGAATAAGTTTTCGGTCATTTGAGGCTATCCTTGCCAGTGTGTTTGCATAGGCTTCCCTCGTTGTTCTAGGACGATTCCGAAGAGTGCCTCGCACGGATCTTGCAGTTCTTTGTGTGTTCAGGTTGTCAAGTGAGAATTTGACCCAGAGAAATCTGACACAAGATTAGATCACTTGACTACAGTTTAGGGCCTCGAATACTCACGATCCACGAGCGTATTTCAGCAAGGCTCCTTCGATTTCCGCTTTTGGCTTCGGTGGCAGGATTTTCAGAGTGTCGTCCTGGTTGATTCGGTACTGTATGAACGTATTGATGTCACTTTGGATCATTTCCGCATTTATACGGAGCACTCTCTTATACGAGAGTCTTGAGTGCTCAGCAGATGTTGCCGTGACAAGAATGCGAATATTCGGACAGTGCTCCGCAAGGCCGAAAAGAAAGCGCTCCATGGCATAATCGCAAACGCTTTCGTCGATTGCATCGATTAACAAAAGGGTCGGTTTTGTCCCTGAGGCGCATTTGAAGATTGCTTTCTCAAGAGCAGCCGCGACAGTCAGGCCTGATTACGGGCAACGCGTTCATAGACAGGTCGGATTTCATCCAAGTTGGAGGGGTTAAAGCCAGAAATCTGGGCTGCTAGTGATCCTAGGATGTTTCTTCGCTCCAGGGAGCCCGGGTCGCTGACTGTGCAATAGAAGTAGGTCAAATTCAGATTTGTGTCGTGTGCATCTTTCAGGAGCTTTTCGACTGTCTGTGCACTAAATATAATAAGAATTGGGCTATCAAAGTTGGAAATTACCTACTCACAAGAGTGTTGTCTTTCCGGATCCAGCTAGAAGTCCAGTTAGATAAAAATGCCAAAGGTCTTGAGCGGCGTCCGTTGGCGGTCTCAACATACATTTACCCTCAAGGAAGAGGATCTTTTCAGTGGGGTGTTCATCCCCTAAGAATTCCCTCAGATGGCCTTCAATGAACCACTTTCCTGTGCCGATATCCGGTGCTTTGGATGCTTGTAATTGGGCGTCTGCCGGGTTAACAGGCGCCAGCCATTGGATGAGTGTCTTGTTCGCCAGCTCCTTTCGCTCTTGATTCCAAATGCGCAAATCCTCGTTCAAATTGTGAGTTTAGTTGCTTAGCTCGCTGCTATTCGAGGCTCGGTCCGCCGTGAGAACCAACATCAACCACGACTTCAGCCTTTCCAATAGTGCCAAATAGCCATCAACTTCCTCTTTAGTGAAAGGCCATTGCACCTTTTGTTTCAGACGCTTGGACTTAGTTTTGGGTTTTTCCAAGCCTCTGAGCAATGACTGAAGGAATTCACTTGTGGTGAGCAATATAACATCGCGACTGGATGCGTCGGGCGATTCTGCCTGCTGCCATTCGGGTATATTTTCCAGCGTCTCGGTAGACAGGTGCGTCAGGACTCCCCGTAAAGCAAATAGCTCTTCGCTTAGCTTTCGGATCTCCGACTTTGCACGCTGCACAGCTTTGGCGTAGCTGATCAGACTCGATATGATCTTGCCAGCGTCCGCCTTCAGATCGGCTATAGAGACGCGGTTTGGCATAGCTGCAAGATAAGTCGGCAGGAGACACAGTCACCCTAATTGAACCCATAGACAGCCTGTGTAGAGTAGGTAACCGTACCGTTCCGTTTGAGACCTGGATCTTCAGCAGAACATATCAGATTCTGAAGCGGGTACATAGTTAAACTATGGGAAGGAGCAAATCCCGGTCTTTGTCAGCCTTTCGCAACTCCAACCACAATCAACAACCACGCGACCGGTTGCACACAAAACTGTGTGCTCTCAATCCTTCTCTTGTCGCAAAAGCCTCACCCTATCGACAAGCAAATATCCTGTGTCGGGTCGCAACTCTCCGCAAGCCCCGCGATACCTACGCGTCCTGCGAATCCACGCGCAGACCGAGACTAATAATATAACCATGGCGCCACGGTATAAACTCTCCGACTCCGAGTCTGAACCCGATGAGCCTCTCGTTACCGTTCCCTCCGACAAGGCGCTAGAGCAAGGGCTACGCGATGAAGTCGCCGCAATATTTCATAAGGGTAACATGGAGGACTTGACGGTCAAGCGCGTGCGTCTTGCTGCCGAGAAGAAATTGGGTGTCAAAGAAGGCTTCTTCAAGTCTACAGGTGACTGGAAAGTGAGGAGTGATCAGATCATTAGAGATGAAGTGGTGAGATTTTACCATTCCTTTGAGACGCGCCAACATCGCAAACAACGCTAATTTGCGATTTTGGGTATGAAGGAAAACAATGAAAATAAACCAAACGAAGAAGAAGATCAGCAAACGGAAGCTCAGATTACTGAAAAGTCACCTTCATCTCCCCCTCAGCCCAAGAAGGCTGCTCCCAAGCGACCAAAACGCGAAACCACACCCAAGCCGAGGAAGCGCCAGAAGACACAAACGCCAGTCTCGGAAGAAGACGAGGAATCAGACCCATCTGCAGATGAAAGCGAAGAAGAGGTCGCAAAGCCTCAAAAGCGAAAGACACCCGTGAAGAAGGGTCCCAAGTCGAAACCCGCCGAGGACGAATCGCCCCAAGCTTCAGACGTTCCGGACGAGACTCCCGATGTTGCCAAGCAGACTGTGGAAGCCACGAACCATGATTCGGAAAGTGAAATGTCTGTGGTCCTGGATGAGGAGCCCAAGCCTGCGCGCAAGAGGTCAAAGAGCACCGAAACTGCTGGTGAGAAAGAGAAGAAGGTCGCGCCGAAAGGCAAAGGCAAAGGCAAAGGCAAAGACGAGGAGCTCGACCCGGACCAGGCAGAGATCAAAAGATTACAGGGGTGGCTTGTCAAGTGCGGGATCCGCAAGATGTGGTGGCGAGAGCTTCAGCCGTACGAGACTTCAAAAGCGAAGATCAAGCATCTTAAGCAGATGCTAGAGGATGCAGGGATGAAGGGCCGGTATTCTCTGGACAAGGCCAAAGCGATCCGTGATGCACGGGAACTCAAGGAGGACCTGGAGATGATCCAACAGGGGGCGAAGAAATGGGGCACTGGCGGAGATGACAGTAACGAGGAACCCCCGCCGCGTCGAGCTGCTCGAGGCCGACAGGCGCTCGCATTCCTGGAGGATGAGGATGAGGATGAAGAGAGCGATTGATATTAAGTGCTCGTGGAGCTGCGCATCCAGCAGTGGCCCAGCAAATAACCCGCGTTATAACATCGAATAATGACCGTGTCCGTTGAACCGTTTATACATTATCCTCGGGGTGTCACACGATGTAAACTCGTTCATTTGGCGGTTTTGGTCCCACTCATGCGCTGAGCGGCCAAGCTGAAGACAGCCACGGAAGAGATAAAGAGCACGAGGTTGTAGAACTGTCGTCAAAGTTAGAATGTTTCATGAACCGGCAATCGGGAGGCGTCGTACAGCTGTGCGGGAGTATTCGTTCTCTTCGGCCTCCGTCCGGGCCTCGACGAAGAGGCGTCGCAAGTTGGGGAGATTTGCCTGCAGATGCATTAGCCTTGGCGGTTATCAAGTAACGGGCACAATCTACCATGAAGACCAGTAGTGCGAGAGGTCAGAGAGACCGGAGAAGCGGGGAGTTTAAAGGGAGGTCGAGAGCATAAAGCGGGAAGATCCAGAGCCCGCCAATTTGTGGACAACTTTCGATCGCCCAAACATCCTTTCCTCCACTTCATCATCTCGTTCCTCCTCAACTCCCCCCACAACCCATTCGTCCTTTCTCGCCTGCACTCGCCAAGTGGGGAATGGTTTGAACCTACCATATCCGATCGCTACCTCCGCCTCCTACCACGTCGCGCGACCGTGACAGCTCTCCGTTCCCCGCAGTCGCCCAATCTCTCGTCAACTTTCCAACTCTATCCCCGATTGCCATTGGCGGAGGCACGACCTTGTCGTTGCTGAAGCTTCTTTTGCCTCAGCATGGCGATGAACAAGATCCGAGGCGCCTTTGCGGTGCCCCGGAAAGGAGAGACGTTTGAATTGCGAGCTGGTCTTGTGTATGGACGCCCCCTCGGAGAACATGTGGCCGCTTTGCCATGATGAATGACCAATGACGCTAACCTTTGGAATAGTTCCCAGTATGCCTATGAACGGTACGTCAGTTTCCGAAGTCGCAGTCGAATCGGTGGTATAGGGAGATGACAAGACATGGCTGACAATCCGACAGGAAAGAGTCCATCCAGAAGACAATCATGGCCATGACCCTGGGCAAGGATGTCTCTGCTCTCTTCCCCGATGTGCTCAAGAACATCGCGACTGGCGATCTGGAGCAGAAGAAATTGGTCTATCTGTACCTCATGTGGGTATCCTGCTTTGCTGGGAATTAATGCGCACGCTGATCGGACTCTTCTTTCAGGAATTACGCCAAGTCGCATCCGGATCTCTGCATTCTTGCCGTTAATACCTTCGTGCAAGACTCCGAAGACCCGAACCCTTTGATTCGCGCCCTCGCCATTCGGACCATGGGCTGTATCCGTGTGGAGAAGATGGTGGACTACATGGAGGAACCGCTTCGGAAGACACTTCGCGACGAGTCGCCGTATGTCCGCAAGACGGCTGCGATCTGTGTGGCAAAGCTCTTCGATCTCAACCCCGTCATGTGTCTCGAGAACGGATTTCTGGAGATGCTGCAGGAGATGATCGGTGATCCTAACCCCATGGTAGTGGCCAACTCGGTGACTGCGCTTTCGGAGATTTTCCACACGGCCCCCGAGACCCAGGCCTTGCAAGTGACTCCCAACACACTACGGAAGATGCTTATGGCGTTGAACGAGTGCACAGAGTGGGGACGAGTGACCATCCTCTCAACCCTGGCAGAGTACCGGACAGCCGACGTGAAGGAGTCGGAGCACATTTGCGAGCGTGTCGCGCCTCAATTCCAACATGCCAATCCCAGTGTTGTTCTTGCGGCAGTCAAGGTCGTCTTTTTGCACATGAAGTTTGTCGGCCCGGAGCTGGCAAAAACTTATCTTAAGAAGATGGCCCCTCCCCTTGGTAAGTCCCAAACCAAGTTTTTCTTGTGAAGGCATTTCACTTATCAGTGGCAGTGACGCTGGTATCTTCGGCCCCCGAGGTGCAATATGTGGCTTTGAGAAACATTGATCTTTTGCTGCAGAAGCAACCTGATATCCTTAACAAAGAACTTCGGGTGTTCTTCTGCAAATACAATGACCCCACATACGTCAAGTTCCAGAAGTTGGAGATTATGGTGCGGATAGCCAGCGACCGTAACGTTGACCAGCTCTTGGCCGAGTTGAAAGAATACGCTCTCGAGGTCGATATGGACTTTGTCCGACGTGCCGTAAAGGCCATTGGTCAGGTTGCTATCAAGATCGAGAGCGCCAGCGAAAAGTGTGTCAACACGCTGTTGGACTTGATCAACACCAAGGTCAACTATGTCGTCCAGGAGGCTATCGTCGTTATCAAGGATATCTTTCGAAAGTACCCTGGCTACGAAGGCATCATCCCATCTCTGTGTAAGTGCATTGACGAGCTGGATGAGCCTAATGCTCGAGCGGCTCTGATCTGGATTGTGGGTGAGTATGCCGAGAAGATCAGCAACGCCGGTGATATCCTGGGTGGATTTGTCGATATGTTCAACGAGGAATTTTCTCAGACTCAACTGCAAATCCTCACTGCGGTGGTCAAACTTTTCCTCAAGCGGCCCGAGAAGGCCCAGGGCCTTGTCCAGCGGGTTCTTCAGGCTGCCACTGCCGAGAACGACAACCCCGATGTCCGTGACCGAGCGTATATTTACTGGCGTCTGCTTTCCAACACCAGCGATCCGAACGCTACCAAGAACATTATCCTTTCGGATAAGCCTCCTATTGTCACCACCATCTCCTCATTACCACCAGCTCTCTTGGACCAGCTCCTCCAGGAACTGTCTACACTTTCTTCCGTTTACCACAAGCCTCCGGAGCAGTTTGTTGGACAAGGTCGCTTCGGTGCTGATGCCGTCCAACGAGCCGCCATTGAGTATGTCCCAACCCGCTTACTTTTCCATGTCGATGCTAACGTTTTCTCCTAGGGAACAACTTCAAAACGCGCGCGAAAACCCCTTGGCTGCTGCGGCTGCAGCCGCCGCCGTCAGCGGCGAGACGCCATCTGCACCGGCGCAAAATAACGTCGAGAACTTGCTGGACATTGATTTCGACGGTGGCGCCCCGGCATCCGCACACCCAGAGGCATCGGGTGGCATGTCAGGCCTCGAGGGTCTGGCGGGTACCCCAGTTCGGGTGCAGTCCCCTGCTGTCGGTGCTCCTACAGCCCAGACAAGCAACAATCTCGATGACTTGCTGGGTGTGTTTGGGGATTCCGGACCTGCACAGCCGTCATCGAGCGACGCGCATGGCAGCGGAGCTGCCGGTGATCTTATGGATGGATTCTCTGGTCTCGACCTGTCCGGCAATGCGCCTCCCTCGGACAACCAGCCCAAGAAGTCTAACCAGGATATCATGGACCTGTTCTAGAGTATTAGGGTATAGCTGGTTGTATTTCTTATAGCCCTGTGTTTCACAAGCGAGGATCTGAACAGAACTAGAACGGTTGCTCTTTTTACGTGTTTAATCTTTTCCTTTCTTATTTGCATTCCTACACTGCCGGTTTACAAAAAGGCTTTGCATGTACATGTTTACCTCGGAAAATTTTATCGTCTATAACTATCCCCTGTCCATCTAGGCATGTATGTAGCATGGCATGGCGTGCATGATGCATGTCAGCCACAACGGAGCCAAGGGAGATAAACTCGTTAGCTCCGGTGATGGAGTAGCGATGCCGAACCCAGTGTGAGAAAATCCACCTGGACACTCGGGCTCCACAACGGAATTGGCTGAGACTAGGAGGGATCCAGATACGCGATCTGTGTAGAGCCAATTATGGCCAGCCTTTTGAACCTGGAACTATCAAACACGTTTCATTTGTGCAGTAGCAAAAGCCGAGAATAAGCTTTTGCAGTGCACACCCACTTCCCTAGTGCATACTAGCTACATAGTGGATGACTTCGATGCCGATTATCATCGGGTTCGTCTTCGTCCCGGCCGAGATTGTTATCGGCTCGCTTACCAATTTTTCAACCCATTTTGATCCCATACAATGTAGGTGGACCTGAGCCCCGCTGTTAGGGTCGTGTATAAATAGAGCAGTAGCCCCGGGAAAATGCTAGAATTGCCGGATCTCTTAACTTCAACCTACAAAGCACAATGGCACAGACCGACTACAAGTTCGAGGGCTGGATGGGCCTCGACCCCAGCGCCATCGAGGGCAAGATGGTCTGGCAGGAATTTGAGCCCAAGAAGTGGGAGGAGACCGACGTCGATATCAAGATCACACACTGCGGTATCTGCGGCTCTGACATGCATACCTTAAACTCCGGCTGGGCAAGTTTCATACATCCATTCGCCGAATCTATTTACTAACTTCTTTTCAGCGGCCTGCTGATTACCCCTGCTGCGTTGGCCACGAGCTCGTGGGCACTGCCGTGCGCGTGGGATCCAAGGTCACCGACATCAAGGTCGGAGATCGCGTGGGTGTTGGTGCGCAGAGCGACTCGTGCCAGGGCCGTCAGGGTGACTGCGAAGAGTGCGCGATGGGCCTGGAGCAGTACTGCAGTAAGAAAGTCATTGGCACGTACAACAGCAACCACTGGAACGGCGACAAGACCTATGGTGGATATGCGACATACAACCGTTGCCCGGCACACTTTGTCGTCAAGATCCCCGATGCTATCTCTTCGGCTGCGGCGGCGCCTATGCTGTGCGGTGGTGTTACTCTGTACAGCCCGTTGAAGCACAATGGCTGTGGACCTGGCAAGCGCGTCGGTATCATTGGCGTCGGTGGTCTCGGCCACTTCGGTATCCTCTTTGCGAAGGCCATGGGCGCTGACCAGGTTGTCGCTATCTCGCGCAAGTCCAGCAAGTCTGAGGACTCGCTTAAGATGGGCGCGGACCTTTACATTGCGACTGACGACGAGCCTGATTGGGCGACCAAGTACTCTCGGTCTCTGGATCTGATCGTGTGCACTGTTTCGTCTATCAAGGTGAGACCCCTGTAGGGTTGAGTGTTGGATGAATTAAAGTGCTGACATGCAGCAGATGCCGCTGACGGATTATCTGGGACTTCTGCGCACCGGCGGTACCATGGTTCAGCTCGGTCTTCCTGAAGACGGCGGTCTCTTTGCCCCCGTGCGCAACCTCATGCGCCGTCTGAAACTCGAGAGCTCCCTGGTTGGCAGCCCGAACGAGATCCGCGAGATGTTCCAGCTGGTGGCGGAGAAGAACATCCAGCCGTGGATTGAGGAGATCCCCATGAAGGACGCCAACAAGGCGATTGTGGACATGGAAGCTGGCAAGGCGCGCTACCGCTACGTTCTGGTGAACGAGTGAATATCCAATTGATTATAGACATAAAGATAGACGCTAGAGATAGATGAGACAAATGAAATGTATAGAGCCACGCACGTGACGCCGCTGTCGGAGACGCTAGGCCCGATTCGGAATACGTGATCGGAGTTCAATGCTCCCCCGCCAAATGATTCACCTTTCTTCTTTTCTTTGGTCTCACATCGTTCTCTGCTCTCTTTTGGTCAATTGGATACTCTCTTGGCCTCGCAACCATGTCCCCAACTTTGTCGCAGCAATACCTTAGCACACGAGGTGCCGAGTACAGAGTGAGTAGAAAAAGTAGTGGGGTGGCTCACGGCGCATATAACTCTCCGCGCATATGCCGTATACCTACAATATTCTTTACACATGGCTAATACATATGGTCAAAATAGCTCTCATTTGAGGAAGTCGTTCTCAAGGGCCTCGCCAGCGATGGCGGCCTTTTCGTTCCCGAAGAAATCCCCACGTTGCCCGCTTCGTGGGAGACCGAGTGGCGCAACCTGAGTTTCGAGGACCTCGCCTACGAGATCATGAGCCTATATATTTCAAAGGACGAGATTCCGGGCGATGACCTCAAGGATATCATCAAGCGATCATACGCGACTTTCCGCCACCCCGAGCGCACCCCGTTGTTCAACCTGGATCCAAAGCAGAACCTCTACTTGCTTGAACTCTTCCACGGCCCAACTTTCGCATTTAAGGACGTGGCGCTCCAGTTCTTGGGCAATCTCTTCGAGTACTTCCTTGTGCGGAAGAACCAGGGCAAGACTGGCAAGGACCGGTGAGCATGACTCATAGCTTTCAATCAATACAAAAATCTAACCTATCTTCAAGTCACCATCTCACAATCGTCGGCGCAACATCTGGTGACACTGGCTCCGCGGCCATTTATGGACTGCGTGGCAAGAAGGATGTCTCTGTTTTCATTACATTCCCTAATGGCAGAGTCTCAAGCATACAGGAGGCTCAGATGACCACTGTCTTGGATGCCAATGTGCACAACCTCACGGTGGAGGGGTCATTTGATGATTGCCAGGATATTGTCAAGGCGCTCTTTGCTGATAAGGATTTGAACTCCACCCACAACATCGGTGCTATCAACAGGTAAGATCCTGGTCTCTCAATAGAGACTTTTTGTTCCGATGCTAATATTAACAATAGCATCAACTGGGCCCGTATTCTGGCGCAGATGACATACTACTTCTACTCCTACTTCTCCTTGACCAAGTCACCCACTTACACTGAGGGATCTAAGGTGCGCGTTGTCGTACCGTCCGGAAACTTCGGTGACATCCTTGCCGGCTGGTTCTCAAAGCAGATGGGCCTGCCCGCCGAAAAGCTGATCATCGCCACCAACGAGAACGACATTCTGGACCGTTTCTTCCGCAGCGGCGGTCACTACACCAAGAAGGCCCTCGATGCGGTCTCCGACAGCGTCAAGGAAACCCACAGCCCGGCCATGGACATCCTGGTCAGCAGCAACTTCGAGCGTCTCCTGTGGTTCCTCGCCTTCCGCAGCGACAACGGCAGCACCGCCGACGAGCGCCGCAAGCACGCCTGCGAGAGCGTGAGCAAGTGGCTGAACGAGCTTAAGTCGCAGGGCGGCTTCCAGGTGCCCGGCGCTGTTCTCGACGGCGCCAAGGCCGATTTCGAGAGTGAGCGCGTTAGCAACGACGAGACTATCGCTACTATCCGTGACACATACCTTTCTTGCAACGGCTACGTCCTCGACCCCCACACTGCTGTTGGCGTCGCCTCATCGCGCCGCTCCATCCAGCGCAACCCCGGCGTCAGCCACATTTCCCTGTCTACCGCCCACCCGGCCAAATTCGCTAGTGCTGTTGACCTGGCTCTGCGCGCGGAGAGTGGATACGATTTCACTACCATCTTGCCACAGGAGTTCATCGGTCTTGAGCAGCGTGAGCGCCGCGTTATTGCCGTTCCCCAAGGTGCTGGCTGGGAGGGTGTGCGCGAGATTGTCAAGGCTGAGGTCGAGAAGGAGCTGCAGGGCTCGCACTAGGTATATCTTTGACGAGGTTTATTGCATAAAAGATCTTTTTGATTTGTCTGCTTGGTCTTTTCCTTTGACTTTTTGGGTCAACATCAAAACTCAGTGTACAGATAAGCAGTTATGACGAAAATGTTTTCAATTGCATTTGGTTTCATAAGGTACCTAGGTACATACATACGCGCAGATCACCTTTAAAATACAAAGTCAAAATTAATATCCCGCTTCATTTTTCAGACCCAAGAACTCAATAGGCAGCTCATTCGATATCGCTCCGCAATGCCGGCTACTTCGGCGGCATAAACTGGGTTGATTCTTTGATATTTTCTCTTCTAAAGAGGCATCAGGCGTGGGTGTGGTACACCTGGGCAGTCCATCCAAGTACCGCCTGGGAATGGTACCTTGGGAGATTTTCAAGCATTTTACCTGACACGCATGCGGAGATGTTAGATGCAGGCTTTCTTCTAAATGTACAAAGTTCCACCTGCCCATTACCTGAAGGAATCTACTAGGTAGCAGGAGTACTTGAGATAGCCTTCATATGCTGGCAGTTGCATTAAAAAAATAGAAAGAAATATCCAGCAAAATGTATTACCATTAGAATATAATATAGATCCGACTGCTAGTGGAAAAAACAAAATCTCGAAATGACCAAGCAACTCTTCTACCCTCCGGCCCTGTCAAGACAGAGGAAGACCAAGCGGGCCTTTATCGCACGCAACAGCCAGGAAAGCACAAGAAAGCAAGTCCCTGAATCCCCGCAATCTCGGTCCCCACCACGAAGACCGAAAGAGCGAAAGCAGGAACTGGACTTTTTCAACAGGTTACCACCACAGGGTGGATCCCGCTTACTCAATAGCTACCTGGTTTACAGGAGAGCCATGAGACCGACAATACCAGCCAGCAGGCCAGCAGCGGGCTTGACAGCCGAGGCAGCACCAGTGAAGGGAGCGGAGGTGCTGGGCTGGGCAGAGGGCTGGGCCTCAACGGGGGTAGAGGGCTGAGCGCTCTCAGCGGGCTGGGTCTCGGCAGGGGCAGCGGGGTGGGAGACGGAGGGCTTAACGGGGGCGGAGCTAGCGGGCTGAACGGGGGCGGAGCTAGCGGGCTGAACGGGGGCGGAGCTAGCGGGCTGAACGGGGGCGGAGCTAGCAGGCTGAGCCGGAGCAGAGCCAGCGGGCTGAGCGGGAGCAGAGCTAGCGGGCTGAGCGGGAGCAGAGCTAGCGGGCTGAGCGGGAGCAGAGCTGGCGGGCTTGGCGGGAACAGAGCTAGCGGGCTGAGCGGGAACAGAGCTAGCGGGCTGAGCGGGAGCAGAGCTAGCGGGCTGAACGGGGGCGGGGCTAGCGGGGTGGGAAGGAGCAGGCTTCACAGACTGGGGAGGAGGAACCACAACGGAGGTGGACTTCACAACGGGGGCAGTGGGAGCCTTGGTAGGGGGCTGAGTAGCATTGTGGAAAGTCACGGGCTTCTCCTCGCACAGGGTGCAGACAGTAGTCGAGGTGAGGGTGATGGTGCTAGTCTGGGTGATAGGCACAGTGCTGGTCACGCTGCCAGAGGTAACAACAGACGAGGTGACTTCATATGGATGTTAGCTAGAAGCTCACTCAAAACATAGATATCCAAGTCTTACCAGGGCAGGTGGTGGTCACAATGGTGATGGTCTTGGTGGTACCAGGCTTCACCGGGGTGTGAGTGGTGGTGGGCTGCACCGGGGTGGTGCAGGGGCTAGTGCTGAACACCGTGGTGCTGGTGGTGGTAGGGGTCGAGGTAGGGGTCGAGGTGGGGGTCGAGGTGGAGGTGCTGCTGGTGCTGGTGGTGCACGGGGTGGACCAGGAGTGACCCTCAGTAGGACGTTGCCACTCCGTACCCCAGGCCTCAACCTCCTTGTGAGGAGCGGGCTGAGCAACACCGGCGAAGGCCGGGCTGGCAGCAAGAGCCAAAAGAGCAACGTTGCGAATCATTTCGAGTATTGGAAGGAATTCCTTGAAAAGGCTTGGAAAGATTAAAAACGAGCGAAGAAGGTGAAGGAGGAAAAGAAGGAAGGTTCGAGCAGCGAGATGCTGGCTTATATGCCCTTCCGACGAGTCCTCAAAGTCATGACGGAAAGGTCTGCCATGGTTGCTTCTAGGAGAGCAAAGGCTGCCCTGGTCCACATCGAGGCGACTTTTGGCTGAAAGCAGGAACTGTGACAGCTGCCCGTGGATGGTGGAGGCACCTATGGACTGTGATAGGACGAAAATAGTGGACAATGATACGTCGATACGGTGGTATAAGATGCAAACGTGACATCCTGCAGTATCATCTCAGGGAAAAGTCTCCCAGGGCTCCACAAGATGTCCCAATGCGGAAAGAAATTGTACAGAAAGGCTTCCTCTCATCGATCAGATACGTGGACAGGTGAGCTTAACAGGACTGATATTGATTGGGAACGTCAAACAGCTTGTAATCTGAGAGCTGAAGTTTAGCCAAGAAAAGTTGAATTGCACATATACTGGACTCATCGTTCAGGGCAGACTCAAGACTGAACAAACGCATTGACAAGAGCAGGATCAGATGCGGCAGTGTAGTCAGGACGAATCCGGAAGGATGGCCAAAGCTCTGATCAGAGCCCGACGGGAGTGGACGAGTAGTTGCGGATGAGATCTATTATTCGCCAATCGCGGCGATCTCTCAGATTGGGTATGAATCCACTGAGAGGTCAGGCCATGCAACAGAGTGGCAGCCAAGGCCTCAGCTACAAATTGGAGTGTCTCCTCCGACGCTTAGGAATGCAGATCATAGCAACGGGTTGCAGATCATCTCTTTCCATTGGCCGTAGCAACAGAAAGGAATGCGAGATAAATGGCTAGGCAGGTCGAGTGCAAGCAGAATTCAGTATAGGAAGTGATCGGTCATGTTAGTGGATGGAGATCGATCTGACAGCGGTCATAAATGTCCAATGGTTGCAGATCCATGACAATGTAACGTGAGATGACCCCGGATTCTAATCAAGAATCCACCGAGATAGAGCGGGTCTGCACCAAAGACTGAACTCGGATCTCCAGCATATTCCAAAGCCGGTCAGGGAAAAGGAAGAGCAGAGTGGACCTTGTACCTATACACAAGTTTAGACACTGGTCGAGGTCTTAGTGTCATCCAAGGATCTGCGATGGGTGGTAGGTACTGCAGAGATTTCCCGGCTGCAAGCGGTAAGTGGTAGACAAACTCGAGTAAATGGCTGTCATGTCTAACTCAGATCATCAGCATTAGATGAAAGTTGGCTGAACTTGACTGTTCCGTTTCCGGCATGATTGATATCCCTCACGTGACTAGGGTTTAGGGCGCGACGCGTCTTCACGCGTTGTCGCGGCTTCCTGTTTGGGCCAAGACGTGCCTTCCCTCATTGTTGTATTTACAACTCCAAACTGCTCAATTGCACACCATGCCGCACTCGGTGTCGCCTGCTGGCTCAGCTGATCGAAACGATGAAGAAATGACGGATGCCCCCTCAGCGCCTGCCGCCGAGGGAGGTGTCAAGTTGGAGGACCTGTTTGACGGCGATGATGACGAGGAGTTTCCGGCTTCAAGTGCGCAGGACGCGAAGATGGAGTCATCACCTCCTCCGGCGCCAGCAGAGTAAGTCTACGGATACTTGCTTCGACGCAGCAGGTTACTGACTCAATGATTGCGACAGGCCCGCTCCTGCCCCGAGCGGCGTTGACACCGACGTTATGCTCATGTTCTACCAGCGCCTTTTCCCATTCCGATATCTATTTCAGTGGTTGAACCATGGCATTGTGCCGACCCGAGACTTCGGCAATCGAGAATTTGCTCTGACTCTCCAAAACGATGCCTACCTCCGATACCAGTCCTACCCCACCGCAGACATGTAAGACTACACGCCAGCCTTTCTACCGTAATTTCGAGCTTATTTTCCTTTTCACAGGTTTCGCAAGGATATCCTCAAAATGAACCCATCTCGATTCGAAATTGGTCCTGTATATAGCACAAACCCCCGTGACCGCAAAACGCTCCGAGGCGGCCAGATGAAGCCTGTATCCAAAGAGCTGGTTTTCGATATCGATATGACGGATTACGACGATATTCGAATGTGCTGTCAGAAAGCAAACATTTGCCACAAGTGTTGGGCGTTCGTGACGATGGCCATCAAGGTCATCGATACCTCCCTGCGGGAAGACTTCGGGTTCGAGCACATTCTCTGGGTCTACTCCGGTCGGCGTGGTGCTCACGCCTGGGTATGTGATCCGCGTGCGCGGAACTTGCCCGATGATCGGCGCAGGGCGATTGCGGGCTATCTCGAAATTCTCCGCGGAGGTTCGTCAAGCGGTAAAAAGGTGAACCTGAAGCGACCACTCCACCCACATGTTACGCGGAGTCTTGAACAACTTAAGAATCACTTCGCTCAGACTACCTTGGTCGACCAAGATACTTTTGCTAGTGCTGAGCAGGCCGAAAAACTCCTGTCATTGCTCCCGGATAAATCCCTGAACGAGGCCCTGCGGAGGAAATGGGACTCCTCTCCAGACCGCCCCAGTACCAGCAAATGGGCGGATATTGATGCTTTGGCAAAGACCGGAAAGAGTAGTACTTTGAAGCCAGCTACTCTCCGAGACGCGAAGCAGGATATTGTTTTAGAATATACCTACCCTCGTCTCGATGCCGAGGTCAGCAAGAAGATGATTCACTTACTCAAGAGTCCCTTTGTCATTCACCCTGGCACTGGCCGGGTTTGTGTGCCGATCGATCCCAAGAAGGCTGATGACTTCGACCCTCTTTCCGTGCCTACCGTGATGGAACTCCTCGCGGAGATCGACGCCTACGACGCGAAACATCCCCCGGGCACCCAGGAGGCCGAGATGCCCGATGTGGAGGGCAGTGCGATGAACTCGGATGCCAAGGGTACTCGCAAGCTGCAGGATTATGAAAAGACCCGCTTGAAGCCATATGTTGATCACTTCCGGTCCTTTATTGCCGGTCTGCTCAAGGAGGAGCGTGTGGTCAAGCGAGAACGCGAAGAGACCGCCCCGGCAGTGAAGGCTGATCCGATGGAATTTTGATCTCTTTTAGTGTCAGAGATTGTCGACTTACGACCTTATGTATTGCTTTTCTCCTTCATATTTCCTGGTGGCTCGGGTAGCTTTCATCCAGGCGTTTTTGGTGTTTGTCATGAGCTTACATTCCACTGTTCTATAATCATTTGAATTTGGAGTCTCAACAACTCGGATTTCAACAAACCAAGTTTCTCACAACCATGATCACTACGCTTTTCTAACAGACGGGGCTGAGCTTCTCGGCTCAACTCATTGAGCTCATAATCATCCTAGGGATCTCCAATGAGACGCAGATACAAGCGGGGAAAAGAAGTAATAATCTCAAGGGTATGTTTTGTATATTTGAAATATTGGTACACGTTCGGTCAGATGGGCTGCTAACACCATCACAACCATTTGGCTTGGAGTATTACAACGTAAGGAAAGAGAGAGAGAGGTGAAAAATATCAGCCATGAGATTTCAAAAGTCCATAGCGATTCCTTCAAAAGGCGGTTGGATGTGAGGGTAACGGGTCAAAATCATCACTTAAGCAGCAACGAACTTACGGACGTCTAAGATATTGGTTAGCAAACTGACCAGCCAGGACCGTCATAGCTAAACGTACTCTCCAACCACCGGACATACTCCTTCTGCTCCTTGAAGGCAATGTAGTCGGTGACCATGTTCTGGAACTCAAGGTTCAGACCACGCTCCTCGAGGTAACGGCCCCAGAAAGCGAGCAACTCCGGGTCGAGGTTCTCAGCGGGAGGGCCAGCGTAGAGGCTCTGGCGGGCCCAGTCTTTCTCAGCGGTGTGGGCGTTGGCAACATCGGCGCTGGCGAAGTGGGAGATCTCCTCGATCTGGAGGTCGCCATCCTGGATAACGGCCTGGATCAGAAGGGCACCGTTGGTGGGCTTCTCGACAGTGACGTTGACGCGAGCGGGGAAGGTAGGGGGCAGGATCTCATCCTCATTCTCGGCCTTGTTCTGCTGGCTCTGGAACTCGCCCTCGTCGCCAAGAGCGTCGTCCTGGAGATCCATCGGGTCCTCGGCAATATTGTTAATATCGGCAACGGTGAAGGTAACGCGAATTCTAGATGGGAAGATAAGTCAGTATCAAATAGAGATTTTCCAGTCGGGGACACATACGTCTCGTTGCCAAATTTCTTGGTCAGGACAACCTCCTGCTCGCCCTCAACATCCTTGACCTGCCACTCGCCATTTTGCAGAGTGTACTCAATGCTAGTCTGCTGCTCACGCGCATCCTCGACACCGGAGGCCTTTTCGTGCTTGGCCTCCTCCTCAAGCTTTGCGATAAGCTCGGCGTCACCTAAGAAAAACCAGTCGAACGTCAGCAAAATTCCCTTCTAAATTCAACAGCGAAAAAAAAAATCGGCATCAATGGAATTCATTGTAAATCGTCCACATACCCTCACCAGCGGGCTCCCGGAAAATGCTGGAAGTGGAAAAGGCAGCGTAGGCAGGCTTCGTGGCGTGCTTCCAAGGCTGAACGAAGGGCTTAGGGAGAACGGCCGGACGCAGCGAGGTACGAGCGACAGAGCGCGAGAAGCGCGGGACGGAGCGGGTAAAAGCACGAAGGGACAGCATTGTAGATGGGGATGATGGTTAATGGGTTGAGATGAAGGAAGAGAAAAGAAGCTGAAGCTCCGATGATGTTACGCCAAGCCCGGCCATTTTCTGGCACCGCCCGGAGGATCTGCCGCTTTTACTGTACTGTACTTCACTTCATCACAATTGGAATAAATTGATACTATTTGCAGGACTTTTATACTCGTCCACGTACCCATATGCGCCAATCGTCCACATTCACATAAAAAAAAAACCAGGATATCCGTAATCATGAGATGCTCTTGGGCGGGAAACTTGAGGTCTGCTTCGTTCCTTCTTGTGTCAAGCGAATGAATTTTAACGGGCTCAGACCTGACCACTGTCTATTCCAGTGCTTCACAGCAATGAGAACATCTGCGTCGCTCAAGTCCGGCATCCAGAACCCAGTCTTGAATTCCTTCTCCTCGGTTTGTGTTCGCTGGGTCAAGGCTTCCTCTCGCCGGGTAGGCGGCCGACCTTTACGCCGCTCTTGTTGGAGCTGTGCCATCTCTTCCTCGTCGCGGTTGATGTACCTACGGTGTGTTAGTCCATGTCTGTAAGTGGGCATACGGAATTCCACATACTTGGTAACTATCTCGGCTAATTCAGTGTCGGAGAGGGGATTTTCAATCGTCTGAACAGCTTCGTAGAAGTAGCGAATCCGGTCCACTATGAATTGTTAGCAAATTCATACTCAAATCTCGAGGAAATTCCGTACAGTATGGCCGGCGGGCTTGGTCAACGTTCGCATTATGCTTGATCAGACGTTCGTCACGGGCACCAGCACGGCGCAACCGCTGGGCATCGCGGCTGTTCTCGTGCATGGCACCAATGGCACCACGCTTCTTGGAGATGTGCTTCTGCACCTTTTGGAGATTGCGTTGAGGCATGGCTATAATGTTATTGTCACTGCAAGATTTCAGCGCAGCGCAACAATTATTTTCGAGGGCCTGCAGAATCGAGCGGTAAGTGACTGACTACCGCCTTCCCGTTTCTGCCCCAAATCGCGTCTGCGCGTCGAGGGGAAAAAACGAGAACAAACATTCCCCAGCGATGGAGGTATTTACCCGGTGATTCTTTGCTCTTTGTTTGATACTATCTTCATGTCCTTGCTTGCGACGCGTTGGACTTTATAGTCTTCTGGGACCGAATGTTATTGCTTCTCGAGTAAATACAGGACCCGCCCGTACCTCGACCGGTACCCGCCATGGGTATCAAAGGTACGTTACCATGGGCAGAGGAAAGGGGGGAGAACTAACAAGAGTAGGACTCCACGGCCTCTTGAAATCTATTCAAAAGCCATGTCATCTCAAGAAGTTCAGTGGACAGACTCTCGCGGTAGACGCTTATGGCTGGCTACATCGCGGTACAGTCGCTTGTTCCGTGGACTTGGTCCTGGACAGGCCGACGAGGAAGTGAGCAAACATGGCATAACTCCAGTTGTTTGACAGGAAGCTAATATTTGTGACAGGCATATTGATTTCGTCCTTCATCGAGTTCGGATGCTCCTCTATTTCGGCGTCACGCCGTATATCGTGTTCGATGGCGACAACTTGCCTAGCAAAGCAGGCACGGAGCAGGATCGGCACCGCAAACGCCAGGGGAGCAAAGCTTTGGGATTGGAGCTACAACGCAAGGGCAGAATTCCAGAAGCCTACCAGGAGTTTCAGAAGGCCGTCGATGTCACGCCCTTGATGGCCCGCCAATTGATTGAGGAATTGAAAAAGATGGATGTACAATATGTGGTGGCGCCTTACGAGGCTGATGCAGAGATGGTCTACTTGGAGCAGCAGGGTCTGGTCCAAGGGATCATTTCAGAGGACTCCGACTTGCTTGTGTTTGGAGCCAAGAGATTATTGTCCAAGTTGGATCAGCACGGTGATTGCATTGAGATCAACAGGGCAGACTTTACTGCCTGTCGCGAAGTGAGCCTTGTTGGATGGAGTGATGCAGACTTCCGACGAATGTGTATTTTGAGCGGATGTGATTATTTGGCGAATATCCCTAAGATGGGACTGAAGACTGCGTACCGGAGTATACGCAAGCACAAGACGGTGGAGAAGGCATTGCGCATGGCTCAGTTCGACGGCCAATTCCACGTCCCCGCTGACTATCTCGCGAACTTCAAGCAGGCTGAGCTTACCTTTCTCTACCAGCGTGTGTTTTGTCCCAATGCTAAGAAGCTCGTGACTCTCACAGTTCCCGAGGAAGGTGTCAATCTCGATGAGCTGCCCTTTATTGGAGAAGATGTGGATCCAGAGATCGCGGCTGGTGTGGCTTCCGGGGACTTGGACCCGATGACCAAGGAGCCGATTGTGCTGAAACCGTTGGCTGCAGGTAAATTGCCCCTGGGGATCAGTCGTCGTCAGACACTGGGTTCATCTTCAGAGCTGAAACCCAGCAAGTCCATCAATTCGTTCTTCACTCCGAAACGGACCCCTCTGGCCGAGCTGGACCCGAACAGTCTCACCCCGTCCCCAAGCCAACAACGCCTCCTGGAGCGGAATGCCAACAATTCCTGGCAAGCCAACTCAGCACCCTTACGCTCTAGCACGGCTAGGTCTACCCCTCTTCGCGCCTTTTCAGACCAGGGTCTCAGCCCTATGGTCCGCAGTGTTGAACGGAATTCGTTATTGGCGAATGCTGCACGCGCGTCGACATTACAGCACACCAAGCGGCAAAGACTTTGCTCGGAAACTGAGGATGATCAGCTACCAGCTCGCTCGGACCATCGCAGCCGGTTCTTTGCTCCCAGTACTGAGCAAGCCAGCCCCAGCGGCCTGAAGTACAGCCGGAGCAAGAAGCAACGGAAGTCGACTCTGGGTGTCTTCTCAGATGAAATTGCGGAGGATATATTTTCCAGTATTCCTGATCCGACTTCCCGGGACGAGGCCGGAGAGACCCAAGCGGAGACCGGTCAGAGTGGAGCTGAGGCCCCGTCTGATCCCCAGATTGTTAAAAGTGGACCATCCGTGGAGAGCCAGGCCAAACGGGCCGAATCCACTTCTGAGACGACCGAGTTCGATCAGGCTCTCGATTACCATGTGCAACGGCAAAACTCGACGATCATGTCAAAGTACGTGTTCAACTCAGGCACCAGCCCCGAGTCGACATCTCGCTCGACCCCGACAAGAATCCCTGTGATTCAATCTGGGAACCGGCCAGCACATCTGCCTTCTCCCCGTACTCCTGGCTGGACTGTTCAGAGGAAATCTCCTCAGCGTCAGCGTCTGACCCCGTTACAGCGCATGGGACAGGCCGCTCTGAGTCGGTCGAATACTATCAATTTTCCTACCAAGCTTCGAAAAGCCGACCCTGTGTCATCTGGATCCGGCGACTCCCAAGGCACACCGACATTGCCACTTGTGCCGAATCATGTTGCACATGGGAGTGAGGACCACATTGTGCCGGACAGTGAAGATGAAGATGAAGACGAGCCGTGGATGTCAGGCACCACACCACTAGATCTCAAGCGCTTCTCATTTGCGGCGAGTTAAAAACTATGCATATTTTGGGACTGGGACAGGAGTCTTGGAACAAATCCATTTGGAGGGTGCATTTTTGTTCTGGTCTGTATCTGACCATGGTCTGTGTTGAACTGCACGTGGTCATTCAAGAGTGGACAGGGCATTTCTATTCATAGGTACCATTGGGTGTAGCATTTAGTTTTCATTCAAATCAGCGATTAAACACGAATTTCCATAATCTCATGGTTGATACTTGCCTACTCCGTAGTCTATTCTGCATACATAGAAGCCCGATAAACTGGAGGCTGGGGAGCGCAGACCCGCCAAATCTTAGCGCCGATTATAATCGGCGCTAAGCCAGATCGGGTTTGGTTCCAGCGCCATTGGGCCACTTGCTTTCCATTAAGGGAAGGCGGTCTGTGACGGTTTCCCGGGAAGCGGGAAAGTAAACAAATGCGGTTGGCCCAGCCTCCCAGATTCCCATACATCGTCTCCATCCCCAGCCTCCAGAGCTTCATACGATTCAAGCCTGATCAAGCCTGACGTGGTTTTTCTGAATTGCAGCTACGATCATTTCTCCCCTTCCTCCTATCCATTCCTTCTACACATTCCTCTCCTTCTACATTTGTCACCACCTGCTATAAGCAAGATATTCTGACCGGTCTTGAGGCTTACTAGGTGCGATCCGAACTTGAAGACATAATCGTTAACCAATTGTCTTCTGGTGTGCTTTTGACTTCGACTTGAACATCATCAGAACAAATTCCATCTTCGTTCCTCACATCTTGTCTCCGCATTCCTCCTCCACATTCCATTACATCTCGACGTCCCCGGCCGGTCAACGGCCAGCTCGTTCTCGCTGAGCACAACCACAGTCGCCAGACGGCGTATTGCCAAGCTTTGTCTCTGCTCTCGCTTCCAGATACTCCTTCTCGGGGAGCTGAGAAGTGAGTCGATTGACGTGCGGCAAAGAGGCGGGCCAGTTGCGAGGCCTCCCTGGTCGCCATGGCGATGCGTTTTGCAGAAGGATGGGCCCGTACGTGATGCGCAATTGGAAAAAGCGGAGATAACAATAGCTGACTTGATTTATAGGATTCGTTCCCATGATCGGGTACCATCATGTGTTGATGATTATTATTTCTATCGCTATTATTTTGCTATGTAAGTTTTGACATTCCTCGCATGGACTCCATGTGTCTGGCTGGAATGTATCTAACGATGCGCAGCTCTTCTGTTGGCTGGATGCTCCTCGTCGTCTCCGCAGATCCCTGATATCTTCTTGATCTCAATGTACTATGAAAAGTACCAGCCGATATTCGACAAAGCGCAGGTCGACCCTGGTGTGGTGACGGCCATGTCCAACATTGTCGGCGCTGCAGAGATGGAAGTTCGTGTGGGGTACTTTGGTATCTGTGTTCAGCCCGATGGTGGCTCGTTCATTTGCAACTCCAACGCTACGGCCCTAGCCGAGATTGTCACTGTGGACCAGGATCCACTCAACTTGATCTGGGTTGCCTCCACATTTAAGGATGCGGTAGTATTCCCGTATCTCCTGTAAGTCAACCACGTGTTCTCTACTTACCATTGAGCAATGCTAACAAGTATGCAGCATTGTCGCTGTGGTCCTCGCCTTCCTCTGCTTCATTCTACTCGCAACTTTCCCCGGCTGGCACGAGGAGCGCGACGATTCTGGCTCCGATGTCGAGGTGAAGCCTTTTCCTTCGCGACCCGTATCCCAGGCCGCACTCGCCCTCATCTTCGTCTCCTCCGTGTTTGTGCTCGTCTCAGTATTATGGCAGCACACGGCATCTGTGGCAGCGAGTACGATCGCCCAAGACATGGGTAACGGCAGCGTGAAGAGCGGCGTCGGTACTTCAGCAATGGTGCTGGGTTGGTTCGGATTTGTGCTATTGGTCGTCGTGACTATCGGTCTACTCGTCATGATCCTTAGCATCAGTCTGATCCGAAAATTGACCGATGAGGAATGATCTGATTTGACCATCTGATTTTGACGCTTTTCTTTTTGATTTACGCCCCGCATCTATCTTTTCTCTTCTTTACTCTTATATCCGACGACACGAATGGGAAATGAATAATATCTACGAGCACATGGCAATGGCTCGCGACATGAAATGGTATGGACAATGGAATACGAATCAGGGACATGGGCTTCTATGGGAAATGGGTTTGGACATCTGGATCACGCACATACCTGATACCCTCCCGCTTTCTCAACTGCTAAAGCAAGTTGCCAGGGAAGCAACACTGGCTATCCCACCGATGTGTCGGGACATGCTGAGTTGGCAAGAATGAATGTAATGGAATGTCCTTTTTGTACAGCCGGTGTTCATGGGAAGTCTTTATCTGTTTTTACTTTTTGATTGCAAAGCGTTTCTTCGCCCATGTACAAAACATGTTCTGCTTTTGGACTATCAATGTATCTCCGGCTCTGCCTGGTTTATTCACTGGTCATATTACTTGCATAGATATGTGGTGTTGAATGGCACATACTAGTTGGTCCCACACAAAATGGTACATGAAATCACCTCAAGATCTTGATACGTATTGTTTGTCCTCGACTTATTCCTCCAATATACTTCTGCACATTTCACCCTATAGCCGTAACACTCCTTTGATAGGTGAGGACATTAATAGGTGAAGCTTCCTGGATTAACCTTGGATCCAGCAAGCTACGTCATGACTTCAGCGCCTTGGACAATGAAGCTTTACAAAGACATGCTCTACTTACTAGGTTAAAATCTACCAATTTCCAGATTTCTAATAACTACTGCCATTTGCCTCTTATTAACCGGGAAGTTAAATCCTTGTAACCGTGGTGTTGCCACATCGATCACGTATGCGGAATTACGGAGAAACAAAAGTCGCCTGGAGCTTCCAAGGTTAAGCTTATTTCCGACTTGGACAATTAAGTCATCGACTATAAATCCACGGTAATTTTGCCATGGAAAATAGTATCTTATTCAGTCTTATTATCCTGTGACTCTCTGTCAAGTCTCCTTTTCTAGCAACTGCAACTGCTCAATAGGGAGCACAATGGAGACCCTACGAGACACGGCATTTGGCAAACTAGTCCGGCTAATCAGTCGTCACCGATGGATGCAATATCCAGAAGAGCAAGATCCATCAGTTTGGACTGAGTATCTTAAAACAGAGACTGAGACTGAAAAGACGGAAGAAGAGCCTTCTACGCCTACGACTGAAACTGAGAACCCCGAGGACCTGGAGGCCTTCGGTATCTATTCACTCAGGTCGCAATTATCCAGTCGCTCGCGCCGGATATCCTATGCATCAACTCTCCAGAATGGAGGTCCAGATCCAACTAATAAGCAGCCCCTTGTGATTAGCTGGCGAGGTCCTGATGATCCCGAGGTATGTATCTTGAAGAACTATACATGAGCCGAAAGCTGATGATATGTAGAACCCGCAGAATTGGAGCCTCCGAAAGAAATCTTGCGTTAGTTGTTTGATCTGGCTACTCACTTTTGCCATTTACATCGGCTCTGCGATATACACTCCTGGTATTCCAGGAGTATCTAAGCAGTTCGGAGTGAGCAGTGTCGCTGCTACATTGGGCCTGACTCTATTCGTACTCGGCTATGGACTCGGTTCGTCAATCTACATCTTTTCAAAAGAAACCGAACTAATCATCTTCAGGTCCAATGGTCTGGTCTCCTCTTTCCGAGATCCCCATGATTGGCCGTAGTCCAACATACGTTTTGACTCTATTCGTCTTTGTATTTTTCCAGTTCGGCGTCATCTACGCCCAAAACTTCGGCATGCTTCTCGCCTTCCGCTTTCTAACTGGCTTTATTGGATCCCCAGCACTGGCCACCGGCGCCGCATCAATGGGTGATATCTGGTCCTCCAAAGTCCGAGACTACATGATCGCCGTCTGGGGCATGTTCGCCATTTCAGCACCCGTCCTAGGCCCAATGCTCGGCGGATTCGCCGCATCCGCCGAAGGCTGGACATGGACTATCTGGCAGCTTCTATGGGTCTCAGCATTCACTTTTGTCTTGCTATTCTTCTTCCTGCCCGAGACCTTTGCACCGAATATCCTCGCCCGTCGAGCCCGTCGTGTACGTCGCATCACAGACAATTCTCAATACATGGCCGACGCCGAGATTGAAATCAAGGAGATCAAGCCAATGGTCAGTCCTCGCATCTTCACTCCAATCAATCAAACCTAACGAACTTACAGGACGTCCTCTTCGAATCCCTCGTCCGCCCCTTCCAACTCTGCTTCTTCGAGCCCATCGTCCTCCTCCTAAACCTCTACATCGCCCTCATTTACGGCATACTCTACATCTGGTTTGAAGCTTTCCCCATCGTCTTCTCCGAAATCCACGGCTTCAACCCCGGAGAAAGTGGCCTCGCCTTCATGGGCATCCTAGTCTCAACCTGCTGCATCACCATCCCAGGCTACTTCTACTGGAAATACCGCTACCAATCCCGCCACTTCGATAAAGAAGGCAACATCGCACCCGAATATCAAATGCCGCCCGCCGTCATAGGCGCCTTCGCTCTTCCCATTTCCCTCTTCTGGTTCGGCTGGACAGGCAACTTTGCTAGCGTGCATTGGATCGTGCCGATCATCGCGTCGATGTTTTTCGCCCTTGGTGGTTGTTTGATTTTTAATTGTATATTTTGTTATCTTGCACATGCGTATCCACGGTATGCGGCTTCGGTGTTGGCGGGGAATGATTTCCTGCGCTCGTCATTTGGGGCGGGGTTTCCTCTTTTTGCGACGGCGATGTTTCATAATTTGGGCGTTGGGTGGGCTTGTACTTTGTTGGGATGCTTGACTTTGTTGTTTGTTCCGTTTCCGTTTATTTTGCTGTTTTGGGGGAGGAGGATTCGGATGGCGAGTAAATATGCGAGGCATGATATATAGTGTGATATGCAGACACCATGGTACTCGGAAACATCAACACGTCGATGCTATCCACGAGGCTCTCCTCGGTGATAGGGATATTGGCGAGGTCACTATTGACGTGAAAGGCAGTGTGTTGCGACTATAACGGACAGGATATTCCGTACTTTGTAGCAGCAATCAAGGCCGTCGAGGTATCGGCCAACCTCGATATACTAAAGTATGTTTCAAGCCTGGACTCGTTCTAGAGATTCAATGTGATACGATTATGAAGAAACTTAGAATAAGACATAATGACACATTTTGGAACACTAAAAGGACCTGGAGTAATCCCTCAACGCCAGACCCCATCTTGGTGACGCACCAGAACCCAATGCAGACAGAAAAATAATAACTTTCATAAAGCTGAGCTGAGGTCTGCTATTATCCTTGACACTCAACGTGCTTCAGTAGTCCATTGCGAAGCCGCCACCTGCAGTACCGTCATCAAGAGACTTGTAGTATGGGTTCGACCCGCCCCGACCCCGGCCACGGCCTCCTCGCGCACCTCGTCCGCGCCCATTTCCACGGCCTCGACCGCGGTTAGAACCCCTACGGGGACCGTCTTCGTAGTTATACCGGTTGTTCTGGTATGGGTGGTAGCCATGCGACTGGCCTTGTGGTTGCGCATAGCCTTCGTAACCGTTGCTCTGACTGGTCCGGGGGTACAGAATTTCCTCGTTTTGATTCTGGTATTGCAGACGCCTCTTCGCACCCTTGCCCAGGAACTGGCTCTCATACTCGCCGTCGTTCGCGTGTTCTGGCTCGACACGGAGAACCTCCTTCTCGCCAATGACAGCATCAAAGGTCAAGGCCATGTCGGCAGGCACGGGTTGCCAGTTCTGGATTTTGCCTGCATCGGCTGGGCGTGATCCTTTACGAACGGCCAAAACGATGAGAGGCGTAGCGTTTTCAGTGTAAAAAGGCTCGGTGGCCGGGACGGGTGCGACGCGGGCAGCCCAGACGCGGTTTTCGAAGCAAGCTGTCCCGGTCACTTGCCAGGTTAGTCTTTTTCCCATTCCTCCGATTCTGTCCAATATGGACTTTGGAGCGGGACGGGGTTGAATGAGGATGCTGTTGGCCATGTATTTGAGGTTATTTGATTCAGCGAACCCTGGAGGGAGAAGCGGCCCTAGCAGGTCATGAGACAATCGGTGCGAGTCTTCTTGTGAAAGCAAGTAACCGGTATAGAAAACAGTCCGCTTAATTCGCAGCCGGCCTTTCCCCAAGGACTGATTGCGCACGGCGAGGTTATGTGAATTAATCATCCGCTGTACTTCGGCGGTTTCGGTGACGGGGTCAAGGTACGCGCACTCTTCAGATACCTGAATCACTTCAGCAGTCATGGGTAATCGAGGTGCATCGGCTGGCCATTGCTGCAGGTCCCTGTTCATGTCCTCCAAGAATTCCCGAAAGGCCGCCACACTATAGCCACATTAGCACCCTGTATTCCTGTCAAACGCTTGACCTGACTCACTGTCGGACGCGGTCCTCGTAGACACGGACCTCCTCAGCCTGCTTATATGTGAAGATCAGGTCCTCGAGGAAATTCTGCTTGAACTCCATGGTGGAGCTGAACCGTTGGCCGTTAGGCCCAACATCAGGCTTCAGCCCCATTATATCGAACTCAAGATTCTGGCTTCCCACCATGCGCTTAATCAGTTCTGCGAATTTGGCCTCGCCCCGGCCAGTCAGGAGCACCGTAACTGCGTCTTTCTGCTCCATGCTCAGCCTCACCAGTTGGAGCTTGTATTGGTCAGTCACGCTCTTCACGGAGGAGCTGGATGCCATACAATCTGCTCATTCCACCACCCTTGCCACCCTCGAGGTTCCTCGATTTCACTTCCTTTCCCTGTAGCTGCGAGGATCGCGGGGTCATGCCACCATCCGCCATTTGCGAAGCTCTCATATGCCTGGAGGAAGCCGATGGTACCACCATTCCATAACTGCGGGTTGGGGAGTGGGCTCAGGAAAACTAGACCGAAGGATTGTCAGTTGTCCCGGTTCATGAAACAGAGATATGCGGCAGTCTCACGGGTATTGTCGAAATCATAAACATGGATTGCTCGGATTTGGGAAACAGCTGGATAAGGTCAACGGATGTCCTTGAGTGGGGCGGAAAATGTCAACGCACGAGGAAGCTCTTTATTTAAGACGGACCAGCGCTTCAGCGAGGTCACGGTGCGCGAGCGCGGTGCACTGGTGAACATGCTGGATCTCGTATTGCCCAGACAGGCCAATCTCTTCTCAGACACCACGGCCTTGGCAGATCGCATCGGAGCGTCCCGTTTTGGTCTGACAGTTAATACAAGGCTTGTGTCAGTAGCGCTGCATTTTGGCACGAGTCGCGGAGATGGCAGTCGCAGGAAAGCTGGAGCAGGCGCGGGCGGCGGGTGCTTTTTTTGCCACGGGCGGTACGTACCGGTGCATCTCTCTGCCCGCCTCCTTCTTGCGCCAATCTTTACCCATGGCAGAGGGGGATTTGCAACGGGAAATCCTTCAAAGGACACTCAAGGAAGTGGCAGATGAAGAAACTGAGAGTCATCCCTGCGTGATTTGTCTGGAGACTATTACTGAGCCCAGTGTCGCTGTGCCATGCAACCACTCCAACTTCGACTACCTTTGCCTCTTGAGCTGGTTGGAGCAGCAGCCCAACTGTCCACTATGTATGGACTCGAAGAAGTGCTGAAGCATGATGACGGTCCTTGGCTGATACAAAACTAGGTAAGGTTCAACTCACCAAGGTGCAATATGACCTCAAAAACCCGCGGGGTCCCAAAACATACAATGTACCTCTCACTCCACCATCCGGAGAGCCTCACCAGGTCTCTGGGATTCAATCAAGAGCTCTCGCGGGTGGTCTTTTAATAGACCATTCACGAAGGCGACGACCACGACCCCATCCGCGCCAGCCTCAAACCCCCTCAGACGATCCGCTCGCCGTGCGGCGAAGCGTCTATCGCAACCAGCTATACTCCCTCAGAGTCGGCTCGAATCGACTTTCCCAATACTCGGAAGTGACACCGGAGCAATTTAACCGCGACGAGACGCTTGTTTCGCGTGCTCGGAAGTGGATCCGTCGGGAGCTACAGGTCTTTGCTTTCTTGAATCCGGGGACCGAGGGAGACCAACCAACTCCCCCAGCCCGACCTGGACCCCAGAGGCTGGAAGAACGTAGAGCCAACAATGCTGAGTTTCTGCTCGAGTACGTGATCGCTATCCTGCGCACCGTCGATATCAAGGGTAGTGCAGGGCAGGCGGAGGAGCTACTGCGTGACTTTATTGGTCGTGACAATGCTCGCTTGTTTCTACATGAACTGCTGGCTTGGTTGAGGAGTCCTTACACGTCTCTACATGATTGGGATCGTCATGTGCAGTATCCAAGACTTGCGCAGAGTGCCCGTGAAAGAGGCAGTGATGAAGGCAGCCAAGGGCCTAGCCGTCGAGATCGACGCCCGTCTCGGGGTCCAGAAGCAACCCGGCGTCGTAGTGCATCTCCCATTCGTGATCATGACCGGAGCCTTTTCGATCGGATTTCGAGGCCCCAGCCCGGTCCTTCACGGGATCCTGGAGGCTATTCCAATCGCCGTCCTAAGCCACCGCGGAACCGAGAGCTTCTCGATCGATATATACCCGACTGACAGTTTAAAGCACTTTGAAAAACATGTACAAGACCAGCCTAATTACAAATAAAGCCTTACGATAATGAGATTCCCGTCTATTCCCAAAGAGATGTCCTGCTGTGACTGCCTATCCCGCGAATAAATTCTATATGGGAAATGCAAAGACTTTGCCGCCGGATACTCAAGCTATCTATGCTCAATACCAATGCAATCGTGACTTCATAAATATAAATAAAGATGCCTCCTTATCTCCGACGAAAGCGTCCTCCACCACGACCACGACCCCTATGAATCTTCAGGGAGCGATAGTTTGCATGAGCCTGTGGATTAACCTTCTTGACTTTCTCATTCTCTTCCTTCTCCTCTTTCGCACTCTCGGGCTCCGGAGCCTTGGCGAGTGGTTCCTTGGATTTGGGCATGAAGCCCACGGCTTCCTTAATGCGCTCGGAGAAGCTCTTCGCCCGAGCCAAAGGCTTAGGCCTCTCACCGAATTCGGGGTCATCATCTGAATCCGCATCTTGAGGATCAAAGTCTGATTCATCTCCGGAGACGCTATGCAGAGAAGCAATATCATCGGGGATTTCGATCTCCTGCTGATCATCTACGCCCTTGGCGCCCGCTGCAAGCTGCGTCTCGGAGACAGCTGCCAATTCATCATCACTCTCATCGATGGGCGCGCTGGGTGTCGGCTTTGGTTTGGGACGAGGGGCAACAGGTCGCATAACTACCCTTCGAGTCGTGCGTTTCTGGCCCTTTTTCTTATACGGGCGATGATTCTGTTCTGTGGGATAATGGCTTTCTGGGACGTTCATCTCGGCGGCTTCTTGCTCCGCTTCGATTTCGCGGAGCATGTCCCATTCGTCCTCGTTGCGCTCCTCCTCCATGGCACGGAGGCCTTGGACTATATGTGAGAGTCCTTTTCCGGCGAATTGTAGGGGTTTTCGAGAAGCGATGGGGCTGAGACCGGCGCTGGCGTGCGTGGGCGGAGGGAGACGGCCAAAGTTGGACCGGCGAAGGAAAGATGGTGTCTCTGAAGGGTTCGGCTCTAATGATGCTGCAGTTTCTGACTGCTGTGGTGGATTCTGTTCGTCCGCTTTCTCATCTTCCGCCTCTACCATGGCAGCATAGCGCATCGTGGTCGGGGTTGCGAATAGATTTGCGAGGTAGAATTGTTTTGTCGAGGATGCTGGGGTCCGCGACAGTCTGGAGGTTTCCTCCTCATCTGGACCTTCTGCAATGGGTTCGAACGCCTTGTGTTTTGACGGTGTTTGGAATCCAGCGGCTAGCACGTCCTTTTGCTTTTTCGCCGACGGTGTCGCATGGCTCCCGCCCGACTCGGACAGCATATCGAACAGGCCGAGAGTTTTACCATCGCGCTGGGGCGTTGGGCCAATGGCTGCTTTGAGAGGAGACGGTGCTGGTAGGCTCTGTCGGTGTGTGCTGGGGCTGAATAATCTGCGAAAGGTGGAGGGCGAGTCGTAGGGATCTAATTGCGAGGGATGGATCTCTTTGGTGCGGTTGTTGGATGGAGTCGCAAAGAGTCCTTTGGATGACTTGCGCGGTGTTCCTTCCACATGCCACCCAGGACCGGTAGGTGATGCATGCTTTCTCTTCTTGGAGTGGCTTTCGGGGTGTTCTTGATGACGCTTCCCGCGTCGAGCTAGTGATGCCTCGAGGTTTTTGAGCCGGGTATACTCTTTGTATTTCGCGGCTACAAAATAATGAGATTCCAATCATGACTCGAAGCAAAATCCAAGACCTAGGGCCAGACTTACCAATTTCGGGGTTCTGCTTGATATCGTCTCGGCCAGCCTTTCTCCCGCCGTGCGTGGATGAGAATTCCTTTTCCCAGATTTTTAATTCGGCGCGGACGTTCACAGCCTGGTCTGCGACCTCGGCACGAGAAGGGAATGTGTGGGCTGTCATTGTTGCATTGCGAAGGTGTGGTTGAATGCGCTTGAAAGGGAGACGCGAACGCGAAAGCGCAACTCATTAACGCGGTGACGTCGCGTGTTTCGGCCCGCAACTTTAGGCTTATCCTTGGTACTTCGGCCTGAAATCCGAGTTACATTGCTACCGGAACGAAAATAGATTCAGACGTCTTAAATTTATAATTAAGGGCTCGACTACCTGTAGAAAATAGTGGGATGGCAATATCGCTAGAATACGAAGGCCTACCAGGCTGGAGCATTGCATGAAGTTCGATGTCCAGGTCCGCATATGTCAAGGGATCAAGTTAACTTCGTACTTCATCTATGGGCTTAAACCATCTTCAATTGAAAGGCATTGCTAAGGTTAATCTTCTAGCCACGTTCAATCCAAATGTATCGACGATGTGGAATCATCACCAACTCGTCACCCCCCGCACCCTATCAAACCCACCCCTCAACTGTGACTCGGGATGAACCACTTTTCCCTGAAGTATGGTGTACTTCACCAGACCCTCACAATGTTCCGGCCGCACACGCGCAAGCCAAATCATCTGCTGATCCTGCTTCCGATAAACAAGCACATTAGCAGCGAATTTGTGCCCGCCCACATGCGAAACGAAAAAGATTCCCACACCGCCAGGCCGCGAATCATCCGCATCGCGATCCAGCCCCAATGGACGGAGATGTCGCTCGAGTTCGCGTTTGATCAGGGGTGCTGTAATGCCGCAGCGCGCATCTCGTCGTCGGTGAGAGCAGAGCAGAACCACATAGTCCAGTTCGCAGGGGCGGGCTTTCATGTCTGTGTCGGTTGGAATAGTGCCATTGTCGGCCTTTTCGTGGTTGTCGATGTATCGATGTATCAAATCGGGGACGTCTGCTTGTGACACCGAGTCCACGAAGGTAAATGACGGGAGAATTAGCACCGTGGTTTTTTCCGAGTCCTCGCCTGAGTGGTCTGGGGACTGGATGTTTGATGCCGAGACCATAATGCTCTGTAGAGGGTTAGTAGAGGACTGGGGAAAGTAGACTGGAGGTACGAACGCCGAGCTTGGATTTGGCCGAGGGGTGCTCAAAAGCCTCCATTAGGCTCCCCTTTTCCTGTCCAACCTTCTCCTTCCAGTCCGATCGCCCTGTCGCGACCAGGACGTGCGAATGGAACTCCTTAATCTGGCCATACAGTGGCCTGGAGGTTTCGACTTTCACCTTGTCAGGAAAGTGCGATGTGCAGTCGGCGCAATCCTTGAGGCACTCGGGGCCGTCATGCGCGGGATCCACCTTGGGAAAAATGTAATTAGGGGCCCGGCCCAGCGATAGCAGTGAACGTAACATGTCTGTGATGCGATGTGGAAGAATCAGAGTTGCCTTGAATATGAATGTGAATGGCTAATTTTAGGATGGAAATATCTCTGCTGATAGCCTAGAGTTGATATACTCCAGTATCTCCGAGCCTGTAATCCCGAACCTTAAGGTCCGAGCTACACCTTCCCTTTCGATCTCCGAGTACTAGTACATACTAGTACTACCCTATTCTCTATGAGGAGATTTGGGCTAGACCGCAAGTGCTGCTCGGTTGATTTGAATAGATCAAGATTCTTACACAATAATTCAGATAAAGCTTCGGCGGCCATGAGTTCAGATAGAAAGTACACCCAAATCCATTTAAATTTAGACAGACTGTCACTCACATCAAGTGATCTAGAACGCAATCTGTTATGCTTCCCATCTCCTCGGTCCCTTCCAAATGCACGTCTGCTTACTTGCTGTCCAGCAGAGATCTCAACACAATTCCTGCTTAAAGTCTTAAAGTTTCTGCGACAGGGCGATATCGGCCTACCGTCACTCGTCATAGTTAATGGCATAGCTATATCTCGAATCATAATGCATGGCCCAGTAGTCATCCCAAATCCGCTTGGTGATCGGTCCGATCTGGCCACCGTTCACGGGCTTTCCATCCAGAGACGTGATAGGCATGATTCCCCCAGCAGTCGTACACATGAACAGCTCATCACAGTGGTATACCATATCCACCGGCACGAACTCCACTCGGGCTTCTATGCCATTGGCTTGCGCCACGTTGAGCACACTCTTGCGGGTCACACCTTCAAGGACACCGCGCTCGGGCGTATAGAGGACACCATCCTTGACGAGAACGATATTAAACCCTGAGCCCTCAGTAAGGTTCCCGTCTCCGTCTGTCAAGAACGGGTACATCGCACCGTGATCCGCGGCTTCTAACATCCCGCGGGTAAAGTCGCCCCACTGTACATTCTTGACAGTCGGGTCCATGGAGCCAACAGGTATTCTCCGAACAGTGCGAGCGATGATAGCACTACCACCCGTACGTTGGATTTCTGGCTCCATCAGCCAGACGTAAGGCCGAATGAACATATACAAGTTGTTGTTGAGGATATCTTCGACTTTGGCGTCGCGAATGCCAACCATACCCCGAGTGACAATCAAGTCAACGAATGCGTCCTTGATCTCACTCTTTCTAGCCATTTCCTCAAGGATTACTTTAATATCTTCCTTTGGTAGCGGTAGTCGCATTCGGAGTTTGTGGCAACTGGTTTCGAGTCGGGAGAGGTGGTCGTCAAGACGGAAGAAACGCCCGTCCCAAATAGATGGTACATCGTAGGTCAAGTCGCTGTGCAAGAATCCTTGATCGGTTAGAGGAATCCGCGCCTCAGAGAGAGGAACGAGTTCCCCTTCAACCCAGGCGATGCCTTTGGAGAAAGGATTGTCGCTTGCCTCGAGGGCGGCCATTCGTGCAGCATAGCCGCTGAAGAACTTGTCCATCGGGGTCATTTGGGTCGTTGGGTGCTCCGGGCATGATAGATTGAGCCACTCATAAATAGGGTTGGGTGACACTGTGCAACACGGCCTCGGGATAAATTTCCGCTGAATGGCCGTCTCTCAAAACATTGCCCAAAAGAGAATAATAGCTCGTATGAGCCTCGTGTGCTAATCAAGATATCAATATCGCAGGAAATCGATCAGAATGGTCTGAAAATCACCTTCCGGAAATAGTAAGATAGATCTACCCCGCGAAATAACATTTGAATACACATAGTTGTAGAGTGCTCTACAGGATCTACAAGACTTTGTTAATTTATAAGATCCAGAAGATTTGGGCACCGTAATTAATTGTCGGGTTCGGAGTTCTAGCCAGGTAAAGTGCGAAGGTGTTAGGCTTTTAGTTCTAGCGCAATAGAGTACGCAAGGTAGGATCAAGTTAACTTTGTATTTCACCTTTAGGCCTTAAGTCATCTTCAAGTAAAAGGCAGAGGCAATCCTCCCTGACTTTGAATTATAGTCAGTGTTACAGGCGGGATATGCCACGCCAGTTTTCCATCTGGTCCGTTGGGCGTTGTCATTTACCTACGCCTGGCAACCCTCGATGCTATTTATAGCTACATTTACATACAAGGCCACCAATATATCCACTTCACAAGCGTATAAACCCTCGTATGGAGATCCACGGACAGAACTATCGACACCCCCTTTGGAATCATTCATATAGATAACCCCCACGAAGGGTGGAGAACCCCGCGGGGAACAAGTGGCGCATCTGTTAGTGTCGCACCAATTTACCCGTTCAATGGGATATTATATCTAAATACCCGATTCGCTGACCAGTGACTTTCCACAGCACCCGTCAGTCCTTTTAACGTGCCCCTCCCGCTTCATCTCTCATCTCTCGACATCAAAAACCATGGACTCCTTTAAAGACAAAGTCTACGTCGTAACAGGCTTAGCCGGCATCGGTCTCGCCGTCGCAAAACAGCTCCACACCCGCGGCGCACTCCTCTCTCTCGCAGACATTTCCCAGTCGACCCTCGACAACGCAGTACGCACAATCACAAACTCCAACACACACCCCTCCATCCTCGCCACAGCCGTGGACATCGGCTCATCCGCCGCGGTGAACGCCTGGATCAGCGCGACAGTCTCCCATTTCGGCAAACTCGACGGTGCGGCAAACATGGCTGGCGCTATTGGCAAGGACCATGGCGTGGGCAAGTTCATCGACCTTGAAGATGACGAGTGGGATATGCTTGTGCGTGTTAATCTTTCCGGGATGATGTATTGTCTCCGCGCGGAGGTTAAGGCGATTATGGCTTCGGAGGTCAAAGGTAGTATTGTTACGGCTTCGAGTATTCAGGGGCTTCGGGGGTTCCCGTTGCATACGGCTTATTCGACGACGAAGCATGGGGTTGTTGGGCTGACGCGCTCCGTTGCGAAGGAAGTCGGGCCTGCTATTCGGGTTAATTCTGTTGCGCCGTGAGTATTCTGCTTGTTCTATGGAGAGTGGTATTGCTGATCTGAATCCGGGTTTTAGCGGTTCGATTCATACTCCTTTGCTCGATCAGGCGGCTGTTATCCAGGGCGGCCAGGTTATTCCTGATACGGTTATTCCGCGCCTTGGTACCCCTGACGAGGTGGCGCAGACGGTGGTATTTCTGTTGAGTGATGCGGCGTCGTATACAACAGGGCAGGTCTATAGTGTCGACGGTGGATGGGATCCGTAAAGGGCGAAGCGATAGTGGATGATTCAGGTGATGGTATGAAGGAAATGCAGAGTCATAGATTACCATGCAATAAAATGAAACATGATATTGACCCAGAAGGCCGCTCGCTAAATAAATGACCAAATGTCGACCAAAACACAGACGCCGTCTCTATGAGCTCTATGGTGCAATCGCTAAAAACGCAGGGAATTCGATGGGCGATGCCAGGCCAGGGCATCGCTATGACCATATGTACAGCCACGAAACTAAGAAAGCTGTTAGCATGGACGTTCAAGTTCGATTGCCTCGGAAGAAAATCCCACATACACATCAACATCGTCAAATAGAAACAGTTTGGAAGGTGTTCCATCGCCCCGGAACTGAGCGTACCGTCAACCACCAAGGGCCACCCATCCGTATAATTGAGAACGTTCCAGCCCAAATGAGCATCCTGCAATCAAAGTCAGCGCAATCATTCCTAGAGTCCTGGCTGGTGACACAAACGCTATCCGTAAACCCGACCGACGTGTTCAGGTAATGATAATAGAGAATATCCGGTATCGAGCCATTCCCAGGCAACACGCCAAGCCCACCGGGGGCATAGACCTCGCCATGATTGGATGCGTAGACTATAGTCCCGCCGCCATCGAGCAGCATCTGGTTGTCCTTATCCACGAAAGGCCCGCGCACATTTCGCGACCGGCCAACCCGGATGCTGTATTCCTTTCCACGCGCTGGGAAATGTCCATCGAAGTGACAGCATTGGCCGTGGCTGAACCAGACGTAGTAATAGCCATCGCGATAACTCATCCATGAGCCTTCTTGTGGCCTGATTTTGTCGTGCGGGACGAAGGTCAATTGCACGGCGTCTGGTTTCTTGGGATTCTCAATCGAGAGAAGATCGTCGGAGAGCGGAATTTGCCAGATATCGTGCCAGAAGCTGCCATAGATCAGGTACGATTTGCCCGTTGAATTATCCGTGATGAAAGATGCGTCAATGGCATTGGTAATGGTAAATGGCCACACATGTGAGTCCGGACCATCTCCCGTTCGAATGATAGCACCATGGTCGGTCCAGGGGCTGCCATCCAGGGTAGTCGTCGTGGCGACACCGATAGCGCTTTTCTGCGACCCATGCGTACTGACCGTATAATAGCAATAAAAGGTGCCGTCGCGCTCGATAGTAGTCGGGGCCCAGGGGCGTGACCGATTACCAGTGTGGATCACACTGTCGCCATCGAGGACGGTGCCGATCTTGGTCCAGGGTCCAGTCATGTTGGTGGCCTTGAAGATCGGCAGATGAGGACCACCTTTGAAAAGGTAATAGCTGTCATTGTACTGGAGAATATTTGGATCGTGTGCAGCCAAGTTGCCCTGATTAGCAAGAGGCAGCTTGTCGGTTGTTTGGAATACTCGTGAAAGACCCGACGAATGCGATGCTGGAATCGCTGGAATCGTCCCCACCAGGCTGATCAATGCAATCATGAGCAGTAGACTCCTGGAGGTATACATGGTGCGTATGTAACTATGTACAGGTGAATCCCACGCTGCGGGATTTCACGGAGTGAAAAGGCCGTGTAGATGCGGCCTAGAAGATCATAGGGAATTGGAGTATCAACAGAGATGGAGAGGAGGAGGAAAACAAATTAGCACCATAAGGAAGAATCGAAATGAACACAGCGCTACCTAAGTAACCTTTGGGGGGTCAAGATTTAAAAAAAGAAAGAAAACTAGCCCCCAGGCACAGCCATTTCTTGAAAATCCACCGTCGATCGCACTAAATAAAAGCCAAGTGTTTTAGGCTGCCCATCCTTGGAACTACTTATATGTACTTTGTCTGTAATACTTAGCCCGCCTGTTACATAAGTCACTCGAAGTACCTTGAAGTCACTGGCCCCACCGCACAGCCTGTCCCGGCGCGAGTTTCTCACGTTACTCGACGGTTATTGGCATACATAAACCAATTTATTTGCCATGTTATCTCGGGACATACAACATAATCTCCTACTTCCGAAGCTCGATATCATGCAGGATTTATTTGTTCCTACTGGATCCGGACAGTTACGAAGTATACCGACTCTTGACCTTTGTCACAGCCCCATAGCCTTCGCTCACATCGCCCAAGGCCCGGTCGCAAGGCCCTGTAGCAAGGCCCACATGATATACATACGTCTCCGTGATGCAGTCTATTGAGAATAGTTTCCTCGGTTCTGCGCCGCTCTCCATCCGATCGGCTTGCCCTTGCAGTCGCGGCCGATCGTCACTCGGACCATGATCTCACTGTGGACCCGAGAGACCAAGCTACGACCAAGCTTTGTGCTCCCCTGATCCAAGGTTTGGTTTGCCTGGTGCCTGATATTGATTCGCGTGCGGTGATGTAATGTATTGCACATTCAAAATCTACGAGAAGTCCACTACCGTTATCGTACATTTGCATCGTGAAGTCTCAGCTGCCGAGCGCAATCCCGGTCAAATCCTCCCAGTCGAATACATCCAAAAAGGGGTCGAAATCTCCGGGTGGCTACAGAATGGTTAGATCGCACGAGTGATCATCCGAAGGGGTGTGCGCCTTACTGTCTCGACATTGGGCGGCGGGAGAATGCCGTCGAAGTCGGACGGCAGGACGGCCGCCATTCCCGGGGTGATAAAGGCGGCCACCTATGTGGGTCAGATAAGATACTCGGTGAACATGAGGAAGACGAACCTGGTTGTTCTTAAAGCTGCCCACGCCTGGAGGTCCCAGATGCTCACAGGTCGCGTGTCGTGAAAACAGTGTCTGCGCAAAAGACAGCACCCTCTCCACTACCTGCTGTTTGTACACGATCGCCTGGGCTGGCCAAAGCTTGGCCTTGACCAATGCAACAATGGTCGACAGGAAGAAGTAGTCTTTGGCACCTTTGATGACCTGCAGGAACCGGCGTTCGAGGGAGACGAGGGCCGATTCAACGAGTGACAGAAGGGAGTCGGGCAGGCCTGGCAAGGTGTGCATCATGAAGAGAAAGGATGAATGATATGATGGAGTAGCTAAACAATTGTCAGCATATCAGTAAGAAGCAGGGATCCAGGAAACTTACAATTCTGGTGATCCATAGTATGGAGGTGCTGGCAAATGGAAATGTATGCCTGGAGAGTCCACTCCCCGAGCAAACAAAGGGAGAGCGGCAGCGAGCTCTCATTCAGCCGACGTTGGGTGGAAAGTATCATAACTGCTGCATCCAGGCGAGACCGAGCCGAGGGTGCAAAGAGGGACTCCCGTCGTGATTCAATCGCAAATGGGGTGTGGATCGAAAGCAGGGACTGTGCAATCTTTGCCTCGATCATGGCCTTCCATAAACTGACTTTATGTTGAGTCACAATGTCACTGGCCTCGGATGCACCCCAGATAGGAATCAGGGAGAGCTGCCGGTTCAATTCCCAGTCAAGGCGCTGGATCTCTTCGTATCGACAGCTGATGCGAGGCGAATGCATCAAACGGCAGGCTTTCAGGCGGAGTTGCAGAGAACGTGCGAGGAAGACGTGGAATGAAGAATCAGTGACATCGCTGAGGGGCCGATCCTCCGGTGGCTCTACCGAGCCCTCATGTATCTCTTCATCATTGGTGTTCAAGGCAGGAAGGGTGTCGTAGTCTGAACTTTGGATTGACGGCGGCATGCCTCGATCGAAGGAGACCTGCAAGTTCAGCTCCACAATCGTTGTCCAAATCCTTCGTCGCATCTCCTTATTGAAAACAGATATATGTGCATATTTGCTCGGGTCGCGATGATACCCCGCCAGCATAGCATTCTGGACCAGCATCCCAGTAGTAACCCAGGCCTTGCTGCGTTTCATGCCATGACAGTTCAAAGCCGTGACCAATAGGATGTAAAGCCGCAAAGCACTGATTTCAAATCGTTTGACGTGGGCATTCTCAATCCATTTTTCTGCGTGCAATACCCATTCCACCGCTGTGTAGCATTTAAGTGGAACGGGGCTTTTCTCTTGCAGACTGCCTACATCTGCAAGGTTCCAGGCACAGGAGAGGACCAACAGAAGTTGCACGACAAATGTAGCCGATATATTCTTCGGATTTTCGAGCGAGCTATAGAACTCTTTCACCTCTCTTAGGAAAGAAGGAACATGGAAGATTCGATGTGTGGATTCAATGTAAGTGAGGTACAGGCCAATGAGTTCGTCGACCACCGGCCGCTGTGGCAGTAGAGAGAGTAGTGACATCGTCGTAGGATCGGGGAACGGCGTATTAAGTGGTTTTACCTTCCATACACCGCGTGTGACCCTCTCCAGATCGGGTCTGACACTGGAGAGAATGGGATTCGACAATCTAATTTCCTCTGCGAAGGATCTGATGTCGGGAAACTACAATGATCAACATCCAATGCAAAGCACTAACTAGAAATGTACATACCTGGGCTACTAAGTTCGCATACATGCCCGATCCGCTGAAGCGAGTCTTGGTCTCTCGCCCTCTCATCATGATCCGAGGAGATAGATCCAGCTGCTGCGACGGCAATAACGCATTGTCGAAGTCATTGCCGTCAATGCACTCATGGTCAACCTGCGACTCAAAAGGCTTTTCCGGCTCAGCAAGTGCTCGTTTCGGCCGCTGCAGGAGCCCTGTGTTGTTATACGGTTCCTGGTTGACAGCCGCCTTGGGAGCCCCCAGGACAGTCTCGAGGAAACCACGCTCGCGGCCGTGATGTATTCCCGTATTGTGATGATGCGGACCCTCAGATGGGCTTGGACCGGGACTGGGCCCAGTTCTCGAAAGAATAGCTTCCGACCGACTCGATGCCGGCCCTAACCCCGAGTTTGGGGGCTCTTGAATAAGACTCCGATCACTCTGGGGCATTAAGACGGTAGAGCCTCGGTCTGAGCCGAATGTCGCAGCCGGCACGGTCTTGGGCTGCTGCCACAAGAAGCCATCCTCGTAAGTACACTTTGTGGAGGTTTTGCTTTTTAGGCAACGGCTGCAAGTCGGATACTCGCGATCACAGCGCAATTTGCGACTACGGCATTGAGTGCAGGCCATTGTGCGGCGGCGCCTTTTGCGCGGCCGCTCGGACTGCGGGGTACCGAAGACCTGAACGTCTGCCATTCCCGAATTGAAATCTTTCAGCCAAGGACATGAAGCATAAAGCACACAAATAGGTTATCGTTAGATCCGAGACGTTGAGTTAGGGGCTTACGTGGAAAGGCCCGCCCTGCAGTGCCCGATGAGGAAAGTGTGTCCGACCGGACCCCACTCTAACTCGAGTTCAAATAGCTATTGAAGTGAGATTGAAGTTCAGATTGAAGTTAGGAATTAATCTGAAACAGTCCATCGTCAGCTCTGATGAGGTCTAGGTATCGGGCTCAACTATGCCCAACCTGCTGAACAACCCCCTGCCCTCGTCGCTGGCCAGTGTGTGCTCTACTATTCCGGTCTGATACGCCGAGTCGAGCCACGACTGACTGCAGTATCCAGGGATGAACGCAAGAAGCTGAGAAAATCCTAGACATTTTATTCCGTAGTCGATCGAGGTCATCGGGATCTGGCGACGGTGATCCTCGGAATTCCCGGAGCGATCCTCGTCCGTGCAAATGTGGGCCGTTCCCGAGGTCTCCGCCTAGGGCTGAGTGACACCGCAATGGTCCAGGCCTTGCAATTTCCACGTTAGTAGAGGCCCCGGGATTGGGACTGTCGGGTCAGTTCGCTTTGTTGGTGTATGAACCTGAATGGTCATACTGATGCCTTATGGACAAGGCATCTATTGGGTCGGTCTATCTGCATACGGTGCGGCAGCTATCCGGTCTCAATTTTGAGACCGGCTCGACTCATCGTTGTCACACGACTACCTGCAGGTGACTGACAGGGAATCGAAGGGATAGCGAACAAAGAGAGGTCACATTGTTACATAGATAAGGGACTCCAAGTTCGGGGGAATAAATATCCCCTGGGAGTCATGAAAAAGTAGTATCTCAATTCATTCGAGTTCACCTTCGACACGTTTCCATCAAGCTTCATTGATAAATCCTTCATCATTTCTTCTTCTAGCCAGTTTTCTCAACACGCTTTAACTTCGAATTTATTGGCATTGGGTTGGCTGATGACAGCTTGCCCCGTCCGCCATGGCAGTGGCCAAGCTCTAAGCAGATTCATGTCTATAGCCAAGTTTTTCAGGCCAAAAGAAGGGAAAGAAAAGGAAAATAACACGTGGATTGAGTCGTAGAATGATCAACCCACCGAAATAAAGAAGAGAAAAATTGCAAAAGATTGACCGACGCAGGGGTCGAACCTGCAATCTCTTGATTCGTAGTCAAGCGCCTTGCCATTGGGCCAGCCGGCCTTGTTGTTGAGGAAACAGCTCCTTTGTATCCCACATAGCTAGGATAATAAGCAGGCATATGAAAAGCGCACATGAGACGGGAAGAGCGTGCCGAGCAAAGTGAGGCAAGTGAGCATAGTGTAGTGAGATAGTGGGCATAGTGAGCATAGTGGAACCCTTTCATACTGCTCCAACCCGTCCCCTCGGGTACTAGATCGGCATTGCTCGTGGGCCCGCGTTGAGCGCGGACCGATTAAGGGGCAATGCACAAGACAATAATTGTCATCCAAAAATAACTGGGATTGCGAACATTGAGGAAGCAGCTTATAGTCGGCATTGGTCACAATTCCAGAAAAGTGCCTGTCTGTCTTATATCTGACTCGGGTCATCCCAGCTGGCCTTGAATGGGATATCAGAGATGAGGGCACAGTATTAGTGGGCTTATCGCTCATCCTGGTCTAGGCACGAATCGAACCCCTCGTGGGGTTTGGGCTTTGGTGCGATTAGGAAATTAGTCATAAAAGGCACCAATTGGTGTCGGGTTGAAGCGTAGAGTTAGGGCAGGATAGTAGGATCGGCGGGGATCGGTGATCGCTAATGATCATTCGTTCATCCACATTTCATATGCCAATCACGCTCGTGCTTTCCCTCTCTCATTTACCCCTGCAGATTTAGGCCTGCTACTAGCCTGTCCTAAAAACGAGCGGGGAGTGTTAGCGCCAGTATTTTACCTCGGATCGGCTCAATCCCATTGTCCAGGATCCAATCCGCTTCGTCAATGCCGGCTATTGACAAATCCCGTGAAGTGGGATCTGTCGCTTATGCAGGAACGGCCTAGGGTACTGCACTAAGTGAACTACGGATGAGTCCATTGTGCGATGGGCGAGGCTGCCCTCTAGTTATACTTTGGATATAAAGCCTGCAGCTCGCCCGTTCCCATCCGCACGAATATCGTGCAAACCATATCGCTATTTCCGGAAAAATGTTTCAGACAATCGGACTCTGGGCATTCATAGCCGGAGCTGTCTCTGCGAAGACATGCTATAACATGACGATCCCAGTGCCCGTTACCGCACAAAATGCGGATTTCGGCGGTGTCCAAACGCCTCTGACCAACATGGACGCCACTGCATTAGTCCTGGATGCCAGTCGACAAGGCGGCAGTGGGACCGAGGGCTTCTTGACCGGTTCTAAGAATGTCTCCGGTCTGTACGAGATCTCGGCTCGATACTGTATGCCGAGCGACACAGGCGGCAATGCGCCTACTATTCAGATCCTGACTCACGGCATGGGATTTGACAAGTCGTGAGTTCTCATTGTGCGATTGCATGTCGATCGTACACTAAACTTAAATCATCAGGTACTGGGACTTGCCTTACAACAACTACAACTATTCCTATGTCGATTATGCCCTCTCCCGTGGCTACCACACCTTTGCCTACGACCGTCTGGGTGTTGGTATGTCGTCCCACGGCGACCCAAAGGAGGAGATCCAACTCCCTTTGGAGCTCGAGTCGCTCGCCCAGATCACCCGCATTTTGCGTAATGGCGCAGTCCATGCAGGCCACGGCCACAGCCGCAGACACCAAAAGCCCAGCAAGATTGTCCACGTGGGCCACTCCTTCGGATCTATCCTGACATACGGCATGTCAGCCACATATCCCGACCTATCCGACGGCCTCGTCCTGACCGGGTTCTCCATGAACAGCAGCTTTATGCCGATGTTCATGGCCGGTGCAAACCTCCAGCAGGCACGTTTGAACCGCTCACCCGGCGCCTTTTCAAACCCAGGCCAGGACTACACCTTGGGCTACCTGACGAGTGCGGACATGGGAAACAACGAGTACATGTTCCTCTGCCCCGGCAACTTTGATCCCGAATTACTTGCATTTGCAGAAAAAACCAAGCAGCCTCTTACTATCGGTGAACTTTTGACTGTTACCAGTATACCTACCGAGAGCAAGTTCACCGGCCCCGTTATTATTGTTACTGGCGCCCACGATGTGCCTTTCTGCGGGGGCGACTGTCTCAATACTGGCGGTGTGAGTGATTCTATCCCTGCTGCTGCAAAGCCGGTCTTTCCCTCCGCCAAGGCATTCTCCGTTGTTATTCAACCCGACACGGCCCACGGTATCAACCTGCACTACAACGCCACTGCTGCCTACAAGGAGATTGCAGACTTTTTGGGCAATCACGGCTTGATACAGCAGAGTACGGAGGTGATTTTGGAGATTTCATTGTAAATCATCTGTACACAAGGTAGTCGTGGAGCATGGGTATCGCGACAGCCATATAATAGACATTGTACATAGATTCATGGTTATGAATTACGTCCAGCATACAGCTGCAAAAATGAAAATGATTACAGTGCGCGCGGAATAGACTGAAACAACCGATAAACTTAAAGTAGAACGAGTCCATTTTGGGAATTTTGGCCCCAACTCCAGGCTACCCACTTATGCAGGGGTAAACTCACCTTCGAATCTCATGCAAGACAAGCTTTATCTTCAAAAATGAAGTCTCTTCCATGGAATGCCACGTTCTTTCATGCAAGTCTTAGCTTTACCGATAATGCTTAGTTATACTCCGCACAGAGTAACTAACTACATCGAAGTAAATCTCATCAAAATGGGTATCTCAAGCGCAAATCCGAACCAGCCCCACCATGAACCTAGAAATCACACCACTTACTATGTACTCACAACAAAATCCTGCTTGAAACAAGCCCACTGACAAGTAGTCCCGCCAATCCACTCCCGCACCGAGCCAATGGCATTACCGTCACGCTCAGCATTTCAAACGATACTGTACCTGCTGGGCCTCTTCGACGAGGTAGAACTGCAAACCGCCATGCGGAATTTCGGGTTCGAGTATGTCCAGATTCTGCCCAGGTAGCATTGGTCTAGGATCGCGCCCATGTCTACGTTGGGGTTTACAGTTTGGTAGAGCGGGACGTGGGTAGCCTTGTGCAGTGCCGAAGGACGAAATGCACCTCGTCAGTAATAGCACTCAGCTGGTTGGGTGAACTTTTGGGGACGTCCCATTGCGATCGTCGGGATATGATCAGGTACGCGTTTATATGCGCTGGGTTGGGTAATTAGTAGTATCGCAGAAGGTAATACGCATATGCGCGCGGTATAGGGCGTCTGTACGCAATAGCACAATACCGCTTGGTTAACAGTGTCTATGAGCACGATCTTCAAACTCGAGCGTTGGGGCCCTGGGCATTCGCCAGGATGCTATGGAGGTGATTTTTTTGGCCTCGGCAACTGTGGCTTACGGTGGCTGAAGTCACATTTCCTGATATAGGATGAGTTGTTCAGTGCAGGTTCTCTATGTAGGTATCACGATGGGCCGAAAGGCCGGAACTCGGCTGCTACACAATGCCGATCCTGACAGGGAACTGCCGGTCACTCAATGTCATCTTCGCTATATACGAGGCTCAATTATGCCAATGGAATATACATAGATACTATAGCCTCGACGTCGCGTTGTTCCGTCTCCACATCTTCTTGCGCCGCTCATGTCCAGCATTGAAATCGTCCACCCACTTCTGTTCAAATATCGGCAGTGGCCGCCCGACACCGTCGCGCGGCTCGCCGGCAAGCTGGCGCATATACTCGAAATAAGCCTCGAACTCGGGGTAGATAACCGTAAATCGTGGCCCGTCGCCTCTCTGCGCGATGCGATCCGTCTCCCACTTCTCCTGCTCGGCAACACTGGGCAGAGTGGCTCTGCCAGCCAACACACGTGCAGCGGCAACAGCCTGCCACTCAAAGACTTTGAAGGTGAGACCAGCACCGACCTGTTCTTCCAGTTAGCGTTCTTTCACTCGGGGCATTGGCGAGATGGAACGTACAGCTCCAATAAACACGAGGCTGGGATCGTGGCGGTAGAAAACATGCTGGTACAAGTCTGGAACTCGGTTATTGCGCGTTTGCACTCCAGGAAGGAATGGAAGTGTCCAAGTGAAACCCGTTCCAAAGAGGATATTATCCACGCCAGTCTCGGAAGAACCGTCTTCGAAGTGAACGGTTCGGTCCTCGGCCGTGATGTGCGAGATGGGAGGCCGTTCTTGAATCATCGGGTGCTTGAACGCCTCGTTGCCGAAATATGCGTTGTAGCGACCGCGGGTAACGGCGTGAATGGGTGATTGGGCGATGCCAACCAGGCTGACTGCTGTATCAGCGGCCGAGACCGATGCCCCGACCGTCACGACTTTCTGCGCGGAGTTATTTCGGGTCAAGTATCAAGCGGAAGAGTGTAGACATACCTTGCTACGGTACTTTTCTGGCCCGCGGTAATGCTTCGTATGCTCGATGCTGCCCGGATAACGCGCTGCGAACTCTTTCAACCCGGGAATGGCAGGGATATATGGCACTGCATAGTGACCCGAAGCCACAATGAGCGCATCGAACACTTCACTCCACCAATAGTCGGATTGACTACCATTGTGGCTTTCTGTACGTCGAAGCGTGAGAATCCATTCCTGGCTGCTGGGATCCTTGATCGCCCGTTCAACGGTGGTGTTGTACTGAACGAGGCCTGCATGGCCCTTTTTCGTGAATAGGTCCTCAATATACTGCCTGATGACAGAATGATGCCGGAACGGCGTATCCTCACCGTGGCGCTCGATTGACCACTGCGACCGAACCGCGGGGATCGGCTCCTGGGAGTAGGACATGGCGCCTGCATCCACATTCGTCTCCAGCCCGGGGTAGACGGCGGAGTCGGTAAACCGGTCTTGAAGCACCACCGGTGTGCGGCATGGGAGTTGGTCTGGGATCTTCAATGGCGCATCTGCTGCGCGCGTCGCTAGACTGTCAAGGTCGAATTTTTGTGGTGGCGCATCATCTCTCGAGACCCTACAATTGTCAGGATTTATACATGGATAGTGTTCGCGCAAACATACCAGCATCCACCAGCTCGCTCCTGTCTTTCGAAAACACGGATATCAAATGTCTTCTCCTGCGCCAGCGCATCGACAGCAATGGCACCCGCAGGGCCAGCGCCAATAACGGCCACCCTTTTGATCGGCATGGTATACCGCTAGGTATATCACCAGGTATGCACACTGCAAAAGCGATATGAAGGTCGAAATAAAGTTGTCGCCGTTTTCTTTCCAACGCATGCAGGTTGTCTCGGCCGAACTTTGGTGATTTTCTTATCTGGGGAGGTAAAATTAGACTTCATCACGCCATCGGGTCTTCTTTTGCGCAAGTATAGATGACGCCAGCCAATCGATCACGGCTGACACGTGACCCTCGGAGTCTACTGTTTTCCCGTTAATGAGCCGCACGGTGCCTACATTATTCCTCAGTCTCCGGAGTTTCAAAGGCCGAATCTCGGCTTCTGTCAATGTACTTTGTTCCTGCGATCGCGCCATCGATTTGATTGGATGCTATTTTGCGTTGTGGGTCTCAACAGGAACCGCCGCTCGCTGATTGGTTTTACATTTGGTCGCATTGTTCGAGTGCAAATGACGGGCATCGAGATCATAATTGCAGCCAGGCCAAGGTATCTCCCCCATATACATTACTTTCTTCAGAAGGACCTCGGGAGTCTGCTCTTGCACTACTTATGCATTCTAGCCCAATGGTTCCAGATTTCCTGATACGAGTGGTTTAGATGACATTTTCCCATAGTTCGCATTTTGCGCTGCAATATACTGGGCTTGATAAGTCGATCGGGCGATGACTGACTGTCTATATGCGCTAACTATTCAGAAGAAACGTATCTCCACCTGTGGATCTTTGAGCTTCGATTATTCACGTCTGCAGCAGAGTTGGAGTCGGTATATCTGTATAGCTCGTGTCTTCCTCTAGTTATATATGTGTAGTCCACTTGATGTTGAATAACCCCATTACGACAAAAAGCCTACCTGCAGGTGCCCTGGATCGTCTTAGACATATCCTCAACACTTGATTCAGTAGACTGGCAGACAGAACATGGAATAAAACAATAACTTCAATATTTTTCCATTTAAAAAGAAATAAGAAGTAATAAACCCAAAACCAAAACATACAACAGCAGGGATTCGCTGGTGGTCACCCACCCAACTACTAACCTGCCGGCGTGTGGCTTAAGTACGGCTGAGCGGACGGGAAGCCCTGTTCTCCACACCCTATGGTCGTATGTGCTAGATTACTCATTGCATATCATTTAGTACTATTTCCATCTTCGCAAGTTAGACATCACGGGTATAGGACTGACATTGAATGATCAGATTCTACACATTCTCGAAATTTTATATCTAGCCACATACCTCCCGAGATCTTCACTGTTTCTCCAAGAACACCACCACACTTCCAACATCCGTGTCGAAGGGGAATTGGAGCCCCATATTCATCAAGGTCGCACCGGAGTAAACACCCTTTCCTTCCACGCTATACATAGCCGACGCATCCAGACCCTCCATTCTAATTCGAGGGACTGCATTATTAACGCGGGGAGAGATCTGGAAATAGAACAACACCGCCTGCGAACCATCCTCAGATATGAACATAACGGCGGGCCAGTTCGAGTCCTCCGGGAAACTGAGACGATACATGTCGCCTTTGAGAATAAGCGGATTAACCATTTCGGCAAGACGAATGAGGCCGGGAAGAGCAGCCTTGTCTTCTTCAGGCATGTTGGCCGGGTCGAGTTCAAGACCGAATGAACCACCCATCATGGCGACGTGTCCGCGGAACGACACGGGCAGGGTGCGGCCAGTTTGCTGGTTTGGGACTGCAGAGAGATGAGCGCCCATTGCACTGGGCGGGTATGCGAGTGATGTTCCGAGCTGGATGGTAATGCGTTCCACGGCGTCGGTGTCGTCGGATGTCCAGATCTGAGGGAAGTATTGTAGTACGCCCGCGTCGAAGCGACCACCACCGGAGGCACAGCCTTCCCAGAGAATGTCGGGGAATTGGGTTGTTAGTGTGTCGAAGACGCGGTACATTCCAAGCATGTACTGATGGTCGGTGGATGGGGAGGGCGTCTCGTGAATACCTCGGTTGTTGTCCCACTTGATGTAGGTGATGTTGGCGCTGTTGAGGAGTTTTGTCATGAAATTGATGATAAAGTCCTGGACCTCTGGTAGTGCTAAATTTAGCACAAGCTGGTTTCTCGTCAAAGTGCGAGGGTAGGATCCAGCGTGCATGGCCCAGTCCGGGTGTTCGTGATACAGGCTGGAGTTGGGGTTGACCATTTCGGGCTCAACCCAAATTCCGAAGCGCAGGTCTGTCGATGAGTTTGCAGCCTGGAGGCCGGTGATTTGGTTTACAGTGGGGGAGAGACCGTTGGGGAACTTCGCGGGGTTTGGCGTCCAGTCGCCGAGACCAGCGTGGTCATCATCGCGCGGATACTTGACGCCAAACCAGCCATCGTCCAGAACGAACAGTTTAATTCCCAAGTCAGCTGATTCCTTGGCCAGGTTGACGATGGTGCTTGCGTTGTAGTCAAAGCTAAGACCTTCCCAGCTGTTGAGCAGTGGTGGACGGTCTGACGTCGCGAACTTGCTCTTGATGAGATGGTTGCGATAGAGACGATGGAGCAGACGTGACATGCCACCGATCCCATTGTTGGAATAGACGGAGACGCACTCTGGGGAGATGAGGGACTCTCCAGGCCCGAGTGACCATGACAGCTGGTTGGGGTTCAGTCCAAGAAGGGCACGGGTAAAGCTCTGGGAGCTCTTTTCGACATTGACAGAGAAAGATCCAGTGTAGATGAGCGAGAAGCCCCATGCCTCACCGCTGGATTCCGTAGTGGCTGGGTCTACCAGTGCCAGGAAAGGGTTATGTAAATGCGAAGAGTAGCCCGCGCTGCTTCCAACGCTAATACGTGGAATATCAGTAAACACACCTGAATTCATTGATCTGGTTAACGTACCCCTGAGTGCCGTATTCGACTTTCCTCCTTTGCCGATGCGCCTCCCTCGCCCAGTCACCACTCAAGGTGATCATGTCAAGGTCTTCATACGGAAAGTCCACGCTCATACTGGCAAGAGCCTCGATGGTGATGTTGCCCTCACCTTTGTTAGTGACATTGACACTTCGCACAATGGCGTCATACTTGGGAAAGATTGAATAGGACAAGTCGGCGGCCACAGAGCTGTAGTTGTCATATAGATGTACAACCAAGGTGGTCACATCGTCTGCAGTACCAAACGTTGCCGGCAGACCAGGCAAGCCTGGCTTGCCCGGAGTCACGGTGTGTGATTGATACTGCAAGTCCGTCACGACGTAGCCTTCAGTTTGCCGAATGCGAATCGCCGGGGTACGGAAGTCACCACGGCCTTGATCGGGGAATTCACGACGGACTCGGCCTTGCTGCCCGACCCAGCCACTACTATCGGCAATGATTTCAGTGGGAATATCACCCGTCACGGTTCCCCCGAAGTGATCCGACAGTAAGTCGCCAGTGCTGTTGTCTACGTGGAAACGATAGGAAACATTGTCGCCATTCAGGGTGAAGGTGGTGCCGTCCACGATAACTGGTTGAAGTATAATTGGCACTTAGTCGAATATAGGGCGAGAATATCGGTATAGCTTACCATTGGTAGCCGAGGCATCTTGGGCCGCAGTTAGGTGACCGAAGAGCGTCACCAGCCCAGCGACGGGCAATAGCCTGTTTGTAAAACGAGCCATCTCAGCTAAGACGAACTCGAAAATAGGGATATGGTTAATAAAATACCCTTATATAACTTTCTGACAATGTGGAGAAAAACGAATGTGACACATTCGGAGAAGTAGGCCAATCAAGAATATCTCGTAGACTGAGCTCTATTGCATGATGTCGTATTTCCCCGGGTTTGACCCCCTTTTACAAGTTGCGGGGAGCATCTCCAGAACGCGGAGGAAGGCTGAGCTCATCGGCCTCAGGCCGTAAGTAGACTGGAACATCAATAGCGGAGGTTTTGAACACCTACTATTGGCTGGCGCGGTGAATACCAAGGCTTAGTGGATTCTATCATCGCAAACACCGCGTTGTGAATGCGACCAAGGAGGCCCCCGGCTTCTACCCCACCGTGAAGTTTACCATATGGCATTTCTTGCAACTTGCTACCTTTCCAGCCACCTTTGTTGTGCAGAAAACCCGGGATGAGGAAGGCTGTGCTGCTTGTCGGCAGGCGGAATTCCCGTTGGCTCTTGGGGCATTTACTGACGATATTGATCAACGGTTATGTGATGTGAGAGCCGTGTACCGGGTCTCTTGCGTTCGAGTGGGGAGCCGGGTAAAGAAATACACGGCCACAATGAGCCTAAATGCCTTTCTATCTACGGCAGACCGACAACTGTCCGTTGCCCACCAAGTCTCTTGTGCAGATGTGGTACAACTTCATAATCAATTTCACATGTTATCCCACCCACCGAGTTTTCTGGAAAACATGAATCGAGGGCAAACTCCGTAGATTCTACTAACCGTGCCTCCGGGCCCCACTCGCTTGGTCGCGAGTTGGTGCACCAATGCCTAACGTAACATTTTTGACATTTCTATCAATTTAATGCTGAAAACCAACCGAATCATAGAAAAATAGCCTATTCCCGTCATCATCGACTATAGGGCTATATATATCCGGTAAATTTAGGCCAGTTTCTTGCGGTTCGGGGGCAATAATTGGCTGTTTCGCTGCCGATCTTCGGGCGCGTCGTACGGCCGTAGCATCTTCTGTATCTCTCCTAGCCGCCCTTAGCCGTTTCCTAGTTAAACTAAGTATTGTACTAGATATATTGAAGCCCTATATATGTCGCCGTGATTTGTTTTTAGCCTAGGGGGGTAGATGACGTTCGAAACTGTCCTATAGGGCCCCGATCTCCTCACTAAGCTTAACGTATGTTTCGGCCGTAAGGTTAAGGTATTTTCGTATATCTTCGGGGGTTCCGTCGGTACTAGCTAGCTTATTAAGCTTTGTAGCCCGTCGACGAGTATATACGGCGCTTCTAATTAGTAAACTAGTAAGCGCAGATAATAGTAGAGGTAGTATATTGCTAGTAGGCTAATATAGGTCTAGTATAGGTAATCTCGTATCGTTAAGCGGTTTAATAACCTTCGATAGGTTAAATAGGTATATCCCTCGTTCTAAAAATACATAACGTATAGTACGAGATTTAAACGTTTTGTTCCGAACCTCTACGATCTACGCGAAAAACTAACCCTTATCGGCTATATCTATACCCTATCGTATAATCTCGTTGTTTTTCTTACGAAAATAGGTCTTATATACGAGGAATAGGTTCCTATCGAGTAGCTAGATAATATACGTTATATAGGGTATAAAATAGATAGGAATTATATGCTCTTTCTTATAGTAGGCTAGAAAATCGATCGTAAGATGCGAGCTATAACTATCGAACAAAAGTATACGAGGTTAGCCCTATTTTACCCGATTAAAGGTCTTTGCATTAAACTATTCTAGCTAATTAAGTGCTATCTAATCATCGGTATATCCATTAGGGGATATATTAATTAGATAATTATCCGGAAGCTTCGGGTTAAACCAACGCTCGAGGAAGTATTCGCTACGCGCGATAAAGTATAGGCTTATTACCTATCTATCCGTAGCGATATATTCAATAGTAGTTAGGTTTTTACTATACTTACTAGCTATAATCCTCGATAATCGATAGCGATAACGTATAACGACCTTCTCCGATTTTCCCTAGCTAAGTTAGAAGCTAGTTTCATCGAAATTGTAGATATTCGATAGGGGCGTATTTGCGACCGTAGGTTCTAGTATATTATACTAATGCTATAGGATTCTAATATCCTCTACCTCGATGCGCTTTTTATCCATCGGCTTCTACTTAATCAACAAGTATTCTAGTAGGAGGCGCTTAAGAAAGTTGTAGGCCTATATCTTGTTTAGCGGCTCCGCCGACGCGCCGGCTACCCGCTAAACTATCGTATTTGCACTTGATTGTATAGCCTTAGGGGTTGGTAGGACCCCTAGATTATCAAGATGTGCTATCTAGCTAACTAATGTATCCTCTTGTGCTTTGTCTAGGCGGTTGTTGGTACTAGGGCGAGCCGTACGAGGCTAGCGACCGTTGAATCGGCTACGTAGGCGGGAGGCTAGGACTCGAAATTCACGCGCTAGCGTAGCGATATTAGGGGTTTTTTCGCGTTTGGTAGCTTCATAGGCCTATAGGATACGCCCCTCGATATTTTCAGATGAATCATCCATGGTTGGGGCGGATGGTAGGTAGGTGAAGCGAGAATGTTACGTTAGGCATTGGATTTACGTTAGGCATTGGTGCACCAACTCGCGACCAAGCGAGTGGGGCCCGGAGGCACGGTTACTCATTCAAAAAATACTTTAGCTCTTAGTATAGGCCCACTCGTTTGGGGGCCACTCATTTTGGGCCACCACCGCAGCACTCCTGACACTTTTCGCTCATCAGTCCAATCCTGCCGTTTCCTCGTGGTCATTCCGTAATCTCCCTCGCCTACCTGTTCCCTACTCCCGGCATCATGGCCTCTGGACTCATTTGTGACACCCGTACTCTCCTACGTACCGCCCCACTTGTCACCTCAACCTGCACGCTCTGGTACTCGCTCGACCTGGACTTTTTCCTGAACATCTTCCTCCACCCCGACCACCGCACCCACAGCAATGAATTTCTGCCATCTTATTTCCGCGTCTTCTTCGGCCCCGGTACCTTGCGCGTGCTGGGTATTCTCGCGCTGACCTTGGCGGGAGGCGGATATAATATCTTGGCGGGGCGACGGTCGGGACTGGGTGGCTCGGCATCCATGCCTTGGTATACTGCTGGCACACTGTTTGCCGCGAGTCACCTTCTCTTTGTGCCCGCCGTTGCGCCCAAGATCCAGGCTATAGTTGAGGACACGTCGCGAGGCTTATCGACAAAGGACCTGAATAGCTGGCTGAACATCCATCGTTTGCGCACGTGGACAGTTGATCTGGCGTCGTGGGCCTGTTTTGCGGTTGCAGTGTCAATTGCTCAGTGACGCATTTAACTGAAGATAAATCAAGGAACTTCCACGGAGCAATACAAGTGAATATCCCATGTTACCTTGCATGAGAACGACGGACCCCGGGATTGTGCTTTGGCTTAAATAAACATAGCTCTACAGATTGCATACATATCAGCAAATCAAATCAATACATCTAACACCCTTCGAATTCTGACTTCTGACTATAGAGAAAGCCATCTTCTGTTGCATGTCTCCAAAACATACGCCCCTACCATAACATCAATGGACCAAATAAGACCAGTCAATACATTCAATGTCTCATATCCCTCGTAGCAGTCCTCTGATGAAGCCTACCTAACCAAGACCTCGCAGTAAACCTCCGAATACGCTTCCCAAAAAGAACAAACACGACAACCGCCAAATTATTAGCCAACAGCACACCCCCAAAGATCCCCGCAATAACAACCGCATACCCCCTTGTCAAGATCCAATCCAGCAAATACGAGCCCATGCCAAAAGAGATAGCCTGCTTGCCCAGGTTCATGGCGATGAGCATCTCGGACGTGTTCGCGTAGTACGAGTCCACTGCATAGGCAAGTGTAAACGTAAAATAAAAGTATGATCCGAACTGGTCCATCGCGACTCCGGCAAAGTATCCGATCCAGTGTAGGTTGCGCTGTGCCGTAAAGCCGTAGACTACCAAGCCAGCTGGGGCGATTAATAGAACTGGGAAGAGTGCTGGGAGACGCATCTCGGCTTCGCGGATTCCGTTGTTTCGTTTCGTGCGGTAGGCGGCTAGTCGGTCTGAGATTGAGGTAAATGGAAGAGCGGCGAGGTAGCCGATGAAGGAGGCGACTGCTATCAGGCCGGAATTTGTCTGTTGATTTCAGAAACTGCACATGGATTCAAGCATTTGGGATCCTTACTTCGCTCCAATTGTAAGGGGGTTCTGTGATATTGAGGGGGAAGGTGTAGTTGAATGCCAGGGCTCCGAGTCCAATATACAGTCCTGAATCATATCGTTAACGGAAATGAAATTGGAAGCTTTGGATGGGAGACTGACCGTAGGTAGTGATTACCCAGAACACTGCTGGAGCCAGAAAATATGTAAAGGAGCGGGCGATGGTCATGAAGAATTCCGGCTCCGGGTCAATAGCACTCCACGGTTTGAGAGTAGACAAAAAGCTCTTCCTCCGCGGCACAGATCCCGATGATACGTCTTCAAGATGTGCTGGCTGTTTATCCTTTTCATCTGTTGGGTCTACAGCGAGTGAATGCGATGATTGCTCGGGCCGGTGATATGTAGATTCCTCGACGAAAAGAAATGCCAAGATCAAAAGGGCGGCAGCAAATGCGGTTTCGACGTAGAAAAACAGTCGCCATGAGTAACCTTCTGCCAGCATGTACCCAGCGTACAAAGGGCCTGTTGATCCTAGGCAGAGACAGACTGCATCATATCAGAAATCGCAATCGGTGGTCTCCGTGTCAGCTAAACTGACGAGTATAGTACCCAAGCTTCTTTCCACGCTCATGAATGTAGAAGATATCGTTGACAAGCTGCACAGGCAAGCTCTCGCAAACTCCACTGATGAAAATGTTAGAAAGTCAAAATAAATTGTAGAGGGCAACCAACCTGCCAAAACCGTGGAAGATGCGAGCAATCATGAGGCCTGTGTAGCTCGTAGCCCTCGAGGCACCAATTAAACCAGCAACGAACTAGAATATTTTAGCCCTGGGAAATTGTTACACCGGGCCACACATACTGTCATCATTGACAAGAGTGTCACTGGGCGCCGGCCTATCTTTAAATATAGGGGCACAAGGAGAAGCGACCCTGCCAGTTATCAGCAACACTCGGTACCATGAGCACTGATCCATGCCTACCAAATCCAAATGCCAAATTCGGGTACGAGATTAACCCGGAGGCTTCAGCCGGAGATATTTCAAATTCCTTACTATATAATCCAATATAGACGGACGGGCCAGTCAAGGAACTGTTTCCGAGGAACGAGTAAAATGCAACGATGAGGAGGATGGTGTTTTTCTTCCAGATTGGCCACTATATTGCATAAGTATCTGCTCAGGTGAACGCAAAGGCAGACCTTGATAGCACTATTCATACCTGAAGAGGGTCGTTCGGGTCTTCGGCCGGAACGGGGTATAGCGCCTGTCCGTAGGCCGTATCATCACCCTCTACGGCACTCAGATCCACCGTGCCAGGAATGTCGCCTTCATGAGCATGGCTACCGATTGTCAGCAGAATCCCTGCCGCAATGAATGGACATACCTCTGCACAAGGTGCGGCCTTCTGGCCATTGTTTCCTCGCTCTGCATGGTCTAGCTTAGAGCTGGAATTGAGAATGTTTATTGTCGACGGGAAATTGCTCAGGAGTTGTGAGATTCGAGTCCGGACAATAGGAAAGGGGGTCTCCTAAGCTCTTTGACAAGATGATTTCCTAGCGATGGGGCTAGAAACCCTAGATGACCTTCCCCGCATCGCTCCACATCTTCCCCAGATTTTCAGCCTGTCATTGTCACTTGATTCTCTGTATTTGGAAGGCCCCACACGCCATATCTGGGGCTGTAACGTGTTTTGACTGAAGCGTAATGATATTTTGCAAGTCTAAACTTAGGGCACTGTCGACGGAGACTTGGAGGTGAAGGTCGGTTTCCATGTCGAGAATGGAAACCAAGCAAACGAAACTAGAGAAGCAAGGAGAATGAATGCATGGTTCCGCCGTCCGCTTTGAAAGACGGTCTCTGCGATCGCATAAATCAGCTCTGGTCGTCAGCGGCCGGTCCAGATATCGATTCTCCGCCGCATTCCTTTCCTCCGGAGAATGCTCCCATGTGAGAGAGAATTTTCTCGCCGGCTATTCAAGCCTCCCATCGGACGTGTGGGTACTGGCGCTGTCTTGTCTATAGGGGTTTGCATGTCGCCGTACGGATCATCAGTTCGTCTTGGTTCTATATCGAGCTCGTATCAACCGCCTGGCTGCTACACGTCGACCTGCGGCCAGCGATGCTCCCAGTTTCCGAAAAGATGCTCGAGAACAATATACTCGGGGGTGTGGTTACCATGGTTCACCAAATTTCTTTTTTTTACCCTATTCGCCACTTGCTTTATTGTTTTTCCCGTGCTATTTCGCCGTCTGTGCAAACAAGCGCGGATAAATCAAGCTTTGCGAGACCTTGCTAAAACTGCATCGATTACCTACAAGGCTATCGAAGTTTTCGGCAAAGGTTTCATGGCCAACTTCATGGGCGTTCTTTTCGGAGCTATGTCCCCCCGGGATCCATCTCTGACAAGGGAAATCCTCTCATATGTCCTTGAGATCATGGTCATTCTAGCCATTTACATACCCGGGTATCGGCTCAGCAGCTACGGTGTCTCACTCGACACTCTCCAATGGCAAGACAAAGGTGTCTACGGACGGAGGCCAATTTTCGGAGACTCCAAACGGACATTTCCATTTAGCTATTCTCATCCCTACGGTAGCTGTTTGGACTTTTCTTTCCCATTAAATTGGAGCGCTGTGGAAAACTACTAAAACAATGCAAACATAGTACAAGTTATCACGATCGTAGCAGCGCCTAGACTAGGACGAAGTCGACCAACCCCGTTGCTCCCATTCCCAATATTGAGAGTATTGTTGCCGAAACCGACAGTTCGAAGCCAAGTCGGGGAAGACGCGTTTATGTCGAGAACATCTGAATGATAAGCATCCAAGACTCCGCTGAACGTAAACCGTATCGTGCCTTGTACTCCGGTCCCCAGTTCCCCATCCAACCCGCCAATGTAATTAGTGTCGTTGGGTCTCAAGAATGGATACGCCGCAAAATTACCATCAAGTGTGAGATTTGCAGTGTGGTCGTCAAATGAAACATTCATCCTAGGAAGCATGAAGCTCTTCCAGCCCTCGGTGCTCCACCATGGCATTTGTAGTGTCGTTAAATGCCATTTTCCATTATAATAACTGGAGTTACATGTCGGCATCCGAAAGTCACTATAACTCCGCGAACTGAGCCCACTGGGGTCATTTAGTATGCCTCCCAAAGAAAACGTATTTTGGGATTTGGCGGCAGTGATATTGAAGTAGTCGGGAGGGGCAGTGATGTTCTCCCGTGTTATCCATGTCGGTCTAGACAGGTCAGAATTGTGGACTATATGAGCCCACCCCCGGACTATGACAACACTTACTGAGACGAATAAAGCGCCCACCAAAATGGGTTGTCTTCCAAAATGGTATTCTCCCACGGCAACGTGGACCAGTTGTAATTCGGCGGTATCAAAGTCAGCCAGATGTTGACTGGGTTGGGCCCCGTGTTGTATGTGCCTCTGTCCGTGATGGCCAAAATCGAGTTCCATTTCATGGTTGTAGTGTAATTCTGCAAAGGCGGACATAGAGGGTCACTGGGTTCAAATCCCATCTGGGGCGTCACCGTCACCTCTGTTGTTGCATTGTAGTACCTATGGTCCGGTTATTCATCTGAATGAGATATGCCATGGTTCGCACGTTACTCACGATCCGACCCACGTATACGTGTCATTCAAGCCGGTGACATTACCGGGGCGGAAGTTCTGCGTAGCATTGTAGCCCGGGTCGTCCTTGGCAAGGACGGTGACCGGTAAGCTCAACAGATTTGAACATACAAAAAGTAACCCCAAACAAGGACGCATGTTGGCCGCCAAGTAATGGATGGGGGTAGAGAGGGGCGAGGAAAGGAAAAAAGGGAAAAAAAAAAAAAAAAAAAAAAAAAAAAAAAAAAAAAAGAGAGAAAAAGAGAAAGGCTGCATTACAACCTGGCTCGACGAGGCTTATGGGCTAGTTATAGAAGGTGCCCAGACTGCCCAGACTTGTTAGCATTTAGGGTGGGATCGGACCGTGCCGTGGTGTAAAGTAAAACCCTCAATTTTACCTCTTTTTTGATAAGTCATACTTGGCTGTTTTATATCGCTACACGAGTTACACTCGGCTGCCTAGAATATACTAGACATAGGATCCCGCTAACCGGCTTAATCCTAGCCTACCTAGTCAAAACTAGTAAAACCCCATAGCGAGCAGAGTAACTCATGCAGCAACCAGGCCGCGAGCTGCCACCCCGCCGCGCATAATCCGGCACGTTTTGGATTTGGAATTTACGGTTCCCTCATGGTTATTGTGTCATTTTCACAACTTCTTATATTCTATTGGTATATAACTGCAATTTGCGCCTCCCTAGCTTCCTCTTTCTTCAACTCTTCTATCGACTTCACTCCCTTCCATAGGCCTAGTCTTCTGTCTTCCAAGGCCTGCCCAATAGGTTATCAATAAACCTGCCGTAGATTTCCTGCAAAACGCTTGGCTGGGTTTCCAGGTGTCGTTGATGCAGCGAGTACTTGAGGTTGAGGTTGTGCAATAAGCTCTATCATCATCTGCTAGGCCCATCACTATGAGAAATCAGCGCATCATCCGACGATGGAGGTCCTACACCACAATCGGATATGGTCTACCCTCCATTGAGATGAGGGACGAGCTACACCCAGCTCTGATTGGGGAACCGTCGACACCAGTGATTAGGGCTCCAGTGATTGAGAGATCTCCTACCCGTTACACACCTCAACCTCGACTACGCACATCATCAACAATGCCTGAAAAGCCAGCCAAGCGTTTCGTGGGGAAGACTACGGCAGATACATCGATAACACTCCTTTGGTATTACGGCAAGGTCATAGGGACAGTCGATATCATGCACAACCTCCTACTCAACAGGTTGTGGGATGGTGACACTAGTGATGGTACCATCGGCAGTGAATGCAGAAGGTATATTTCAATGGTTACGACGGTATTGCTTTGTTGAAGGACAATTTCAACGGTTACGACAGACGACGCATCGAACAATTTGAATGGAAGCCTATGATTGGATAATATGGAAGCAGGGTTTATCTGATTTTATGCATTTTAGAATGTTCCATGACGATCGGTTTTTGCTACGACTCTGCTGCAGCAAGAAAGCTCCCTGCTTTATGACCTCACCTTGCAGCGACGGGACATGCTGCCGTGGCGATACCTAATTTTAGACTGGACCCAAGTAAGGGCGTCATGCCCCTCACTGGATACTCGCTTCGTATGTCTTGTGTAGAAGAATGCTTTGTGGAAGAGAAGTAAACAATCAATGTTGATGAACTTGAACTATGTACATATCATCCATTTATGAAAAGATAGATCCCGATGTGTGGGGACAATGACAACGCAACAACGCCGACGGTTCGGACCAGGATAAAACGAACGAGTAATGGATATCAACAGGAATCCCACCTAGCGAGACGGCGGGATAAGGTTCGCGAGAGTAAGGTCATTAGGGCAGTCCCCGGGCCATCGCAGACGCCCACAGAAAAGGGCAATAGTCGCATCAAGTCGTGGCGGCGTCTGAGAGACCGGGACGGGCGAGTAGGTTCGCAGAACCATTCATGACAGGAAAAGGAAAAAGGGTAAGAGTGGGAAATCTAGGTGACCTGGCGGTAGCCACTGTTTCGCCACTCGCTCGCTTTCCAGTCGTTCTGGTAGTTCTGCATCTCGGTGCGCTCTGCCGCGTACTGGTCGCTGCCGAGGGCGTGTTCGAGACGGCCCTTACGGCGCTGGCGCAGGCAGTAAAGACCCAGTGCGACGAAGACGAGGACCCCGGCGGCGGCGGCTCCGACGTAGACACCGACATGGGCGCCCGTGCCCAGATCGTCCCATTTCTCGGCGAGGGACTTGGGTGGGTTGTTGATGCGGTCGAGAACGGTGGAATTTCCCCTATCGGGTGGTTAGTAGTGTTTGTGAGGAATCGGGGAAATGAAACTCACTCTGCGGCCTTGATGCTCTGCCAGGAGCCGGAACGGTCACCGTAGCTGTACTCCTTGCCGGTGTGGAAATCCTGAACGCGGACCTTCTGCACGGTCATTGTGAAAGGTCCCTCACTGTAATCCACCAGACCACCGGCCCACTCAATGGTGCCCTGAGCCGCATTTTTCGTGCCGGCGGGCCAGTTACTGATCTTGATCTGACAGGGTGTCTGGGGATAGTTCTTGCCGTAGACGGTCAGGTCATTGGAGTAAGGCACGGTGCGAACCTTGACGCCATCGATCCACCACTCGAGATTGTACTGATCCCAGTAGGTGGTATAGTTGTGGAATTCCGTGTCGGCGTTCTCGACGGCGTGGAAGCCGCCACGGTTGAAGGAGGTGTCGTTGCCCTTGCCGAAGAAGTTGCTCTGCACCTGGCTGGTGTTGTATCCGACCCATTCCCAATCGATCTCGTCCAGGTCGTCCGACTCCAGCACCACACTGCTGATGATACCTGCGCCCTTGGCCATCTTCACCCACGACTCGACCACGCCGAAGAAGATATAGAAGTTGGACTGGAGCAGGGTGGACTGGCCTTCCTGCGTGAGGGTAAATTCGGCTCCCTCGGAGGTGGTGGTGTAATCACCCGTGGTCATGTTCCAGATGGTACTGTCGAGGGTGGAGTTGAAGTACCACTCATGCTCCGTACCCAGCGCCGGGTCGGCGGGACAGGACTTGTCGAGCGGGTTGCAGGAGGTGTATGTCTGAGCGAAGGCATTGCTGGCCAGAGCGGCCAGCACGGCGAGGTTGGAAAAGGTTCTCATACTGTGATTACTCGGCCTCAAGCTCCCTGATACTGCTGTGGGACGATCCAGAAGTTCAGAAAGAACGGATACGAGGTAGAACCTCGAGGTACAATTAATGAATGGATGTGCGAAAAGGACGCACGGCAAAAGGATCGGAAGGTGGAAGGCCACCAGCAGCACAGGTTGAGGGGGGGAAGATTATGAGGAAGAAAGCATAGAGAAAAGGGAAAGTTGGAAGGGAACGCCGAGACCAAGTGGGCTCGCAACATGGTGACTAGTGCTCGATTTGTGTACGGATTACTCGGTATGGGCTCCAGGGATTCCACGGTAAGGGGAAAAGTTGGCAGATTATTGTGGTTTCGGCGATGCTAACCAGGTCCAGTTAGAGGTTCATGCACTATGTGTATTCGCTTTTCCCGATCGGGGTTTGGAGCGGCCCCGTGCCTGAGACTAAACGGTTTTGGTTCTTGACTGAGACTGTATGAGATTATATGGGTTTGTTATTGGTCGATAAGGCTACACTGTAAGATCCCAAACACCAAGAGAATCAGAGGTTGCATTTGCATCGTGTTACTGTTATATCCTCGTCTGTGGGAGTACAGAGTATCTACATACTACATATGTATAACTCTGAATAGGATAAGAGAAACCTGGAGCAAGTAGCTAGTGAGCTTTTGAATTTTTTAGCTCCAAGATAACTCGGTCTAGACCTGCCATCTGCCATGTTGATCCTTTGAACTCGGTCGAGACCCAATGACATGACGAAAAAACAGAAGGCCACCTGCATGGACAGATCAAAATAACTGCATAGAATAATGATATTTTTCCCCTTTGAATCTATTTCGAGAACCTGCCCAAATACCCCCCTAGTTTTTCCTACGGTGGCTCCCTGAATCCACAGCTAAGACCTTGTGGATCCTTCTATTTTCACTCCCACTTTTGCGCTATTCTCTTCCCTTCCCGCACTTTTCCCCGTCCTGCTTGGCACTGTTTAACCACATATATTCGCATCTGGCTATTCGTGGACTCTGTTTTCCTGACTACAGCCAAGCTTTGCGGCGTTGGGCCGTTGCATGCCTAGTGTCCTGTCCCCAATCCACCCGGTTGTTCCACCAAGTTCTGCACGGTCGAATTTCACGATCATTGTCCCTGGGTTACACATTCATTTTTAGTCCTGTGCCACGGTCGATCCCCATAAGACTTGTCCAGGGGGTGGATTTTCAGTCAGTGGGTCATCGCATGACATTAGGATGGACAGAGTTTAAGACAGTAGTTAATTTCGAACAGAACTGTATCATTCAACTGTCGTCGCCGAGTCGTAAATCTTAACTTTCATGAGTATCATGTCATGCTCGTCACTGATCAAGACCGTCATCATCCTCGATCATTCAGAACTTAAAGCAAAACACCTCCAGACCTAACACCGATCCCATACCATTGCCCATTTCCATTCCATATCGTACTCCCACTTCATTCGGCGAGGTACACCTTCTGTGGCCGCCGCACATCATCACGATACCGTCGCGAGACACTAACCGGCTTCTCAACGTAGTCGACCCGACTGCGTCTTCTTCTGCGACCGCTCGATGACCGAGCAACGGGAGCGCGATAGCCAACATCGGGCTCGGCATCAGCGTTGCTCCATGCACCGGGCAATCGGAACACACGCCATAGCCAAATGATGAGCAGGGTACCGGCGATCGAACCGAGAACGATTCCGGCAATTCCACCGCTGGAAATCGTGCTGGGACATCCACCTGAGGCACGAGCCAAGATGGGGGAATTGATGGGAGCCTGTAGTTGTGTGAGTGACATTTCAGAGCCGTGGTTCACAGAGCCGTGGTTCCCAAGTCGGGCCGCCCGAAGTTGAGCCGTGGAATGTAGACAGCACTTACCATGAGTTTGCTGGAGTATGCTTCCTCTCCAATCGAAATAACGGGCACTTTTTGCGGGCTTTACTTATTTCGATGCGATCTCACACCGAGATGCAGTACAATGTGGGTCTGCAGTGGCAGATAATCCCTCGTTCACGATGCAAGAACCCCAAAAAGATCGAAGCCAGAAAAGAGTCGAAAGTGAGAGAGAATGCAAACCGAGATGCTTCCAGGTTAGAAAAAGAAAAAGAAAAAGAAAAAGAAAAGGAAAAGGAAAAGAAAAGAACCCCTCTTTACAATTCCCAGCCTTCTCATCCCGTTCATCCCGCGCTGACGTCAAGAGAACGTTGGCCTTGGCGGGAAAAGCGAGCAGCCACACACGCAAACTTGAAACTCGGAATTTGATTCATCCATTGGTTATCTTTCTACAGTATCCTTGTGTGCTCTATCTACCATTGGCTTGGGGCTGGGAAGAACGCCTCCGCTTGCCCGACATGTCGCAATCATGCAATCCACATGCGACAAAGCTTCATGTGCGACATGATGCCTCGCATTGGCCTTGACGGGTCTATGGAGTAGCTTGGCTTTATTGAAACTGACATACATCCGACGTTTCTATAAAATCTCTATCTACAACCACTTCCCTTGTCCAACTGTCCAACTTAGTTCAGCTCCACATGTCCAGGAGAGGGCGGCACCTCGCCAGTCTCCCAGGTTTTCTTCTCTTTGCCCAGCTCGAACTCGATGTGCCCACCCTTGACCATGACATCGTCGTGCTCGAACCAGTTCTTCGTCCATTGCTTGCCGTTGATCTTCACGCTCTGCACGTAGTAGCCCCCGTCCAGGCCAGTCGCGGAGATCCGCAATGTGCTGTTCCCGTTGATGGTCATGTTCAGGTCGGGGAACCAGGGTGAGGAGAGTAGGTAGACGGGCTGCGTGACGACTGGGTAGATGCCCAGCATCTGCCACAGGAGCCACGAGTTCATGGCGCCGGCGTCGCTGTTGCCGGGGATGCCGTAGGCGGCGTCTTTGAAGCTATCGGACATTTAGTAAATAGTCTATTTACCTCATGGTGGGGACCTTACTATTGAGTAGCCAGGCTGCGGGACTGCTCCACGCTCTTGGACTGCTTGTTGATGTAGTTGTACAGGTAGGGAGTTGCAAAGTCCGGCTCGTTTCTAGATCTTGATTAGCATGAATTGAACCGTCTTCATTGAACTCGACACGTACCCGATGTTGATCAATGTAGTGATGCCTGCACCATTGGCACCGAGGCTCTGGATAGACATGTTGGGTTTGAACTAGGTCGATGTCAGTCCCTGCTGTAGATAATCTATGCCACCTCACTTACCATTAAATCAAGTCGTTTCTCAAAGGTATCAACACCGCCCATCAGCTTAATAAGTGTCTCAACATCGTGGGGAATGACAAACGAGTATTCTATCATCACGGTCAGCCATCTCCATCTTCCAAGCAACGGCTAATACACCACTTACCCCACGGAACACCCTCATAAGTAATCGACTGCCATTCACAACCATCGCAAAGAAGCGGATCATAACCGCTAGAATTAAACTTCCCATTCGAAAGCTTCGGCGTTAAGAAACCCGTAAAGTTCAAGCTCTCCACACTGGGATCCCAAATATTCTGCCAGTTCGCAGACCGATTAAGATACGTCCTAACATCTCCAGGCATCTCACCCTTGGCGACCTGGCTAACAGCAAAATCATTGAGCGCGTACTCAACCGTGCGCGAGATGCAGCGGGTATTGCGATCTTGCGAGACGTAGCCCAGCTCTTTCCAGTCGTCCAAAGCGCCGCGGCCTTCTTTGGTGCTGGCGGTGAGGTCGGTCGGGTCGAAGGTGTTGTAGGGTGTTACTTCGGCGTCTTTCTTCATGGCGAGGTATCCCTCCGTCCAGTTGATGCTGCCCCGCAGGCCTTTAACGTATGCGTCGGCGAGGACGTTGTCAGCGTCGGAGCCTCCTTGGACTAGGCCGTTCCAGTTGCCGGAGCGGCCGTCGGGCATGTAACCTTCGTGTCTTTTGATTTTGTCAGAACGCGAGTATATTCAGAGATTCTGAGGGTGCTAACTTGTAAATATCAATGATACCGCGAATCATAGACTCGTAGTATTCAGGCTGGAAGATGTGGTAAAAGCTGACCGTGCAGCGGAAGATATCCCCTAAACACGATATTAGTATGAGTACCTCCAGGCCTGCATTGACGGTGACACCAACACATAGTATAGAAATCATCCCAGAACGGCTCTCCAGATTCCCACAGAGGATTTTCACCCGTGCGGTCCGAAGGCATAATATGAACAAAATACAGCGAGCTATACAGCAGACGGACATGGGTCATGGTTGCCGAGTCATCGAGCGGAACCTGGACCTTGTTGAAGACATCCTCGTTCCACTCCTTGACGGCGTCGATGACGGTGTCATTCAACTTCCAAGAAGGTATCTCCTTTTGAATATAGGAGCGAGCCTTGGCGGCTGAGATGGAAGAGATTCCCACGCGTGAGACGATGTGCGAAGCAGCACCATCTTCCCAGCTGAGGAGCAGACCGATGCGGTCGTTCATGAGACCGGATGTTAGCTTTGTTGATTTTCCGAACTTTGCTTGGACGATGCCGCCACTGCCATGATTGTGGTATCGCGGCATGGGAGATGTATTGTCACCGGAGAATGTCTGGGCCTTGACTGGTTTCTCAGAGAATTCTCCCCAGAAGTAGACGGTGAATGGTGCTCCTGTTACTACAATTAGTTTGAGTTCCATGGGATTGACGAGAGACCGACCATTGTTCCATCCACCGATATAGGTTCCGTATCCAGAGTAAGCCTTTCCACCGTCCTCGATCTGAATCTCACCACCAGTGAAAAATTGACTATTCGGATCACCAGGAGATCCAGGCAGGTAATGAGAAACATCAACCAGGACATGTTTCTCGCCCTTGGGGAACGAGTAATCCATAATACCAGCATGGCGCGACGCAGACAACTCGATAGTAACGCCACTCTTCAACTGCGTCTTGAAGTATCCCACTTTCGCCGTATCTTTGCCAACCTAAGACCAGTCAATTCTGCATACACCCCAACCAAACTCAAAACTCACTCGAGGCTGACTATAAGTCAAATTATCAAGCACATTAACCGGCGCATCAACAGTGGTCAACGGCATCTGGGAAATCAAGCCATATTTCGGCGCACCACCAGTACCACTCTCATGCATCATACTAACACCGGTGACATTCCCATCAGGTGTCCATCCTCCATTCAAAACAGCCGTACTCCAATTCGCCGCGGTCGAATCAATACCGACTTTAGCAACGCCGAACGGACGTGTTCCTCCAACGAAGATATCGCCGCCGCCGAAGCCAGTCCCAGCGTTTGGTCCTTCGGAGCCAATGAACGCATTGACATACTGCGAAAGGTCCTGTGAGGCTGCGACGCCCGCAAGGGAAACTAGCCCCAGGGAAGCTAATCTTGAGCGCATGGCGAGATCCTATACCAGGAATTCCTAGTTGAAGAAAAGAATCTAATAATCGTATATATAACCAGTCAAAATAAAAATATCAAACACAAAAATGCAGGTCGCGTCCATCCGCTTTTATACATTCCACTCCAAACCCCCGATCCATCCCTTAAGCGGTGCAGGTGTAACCCTGAGCTCGAAGTCGGCGAAGAAGCCGAGCCTGAGCTATGACACTATCCTATCAGGTAGGGATTGCTATTCCACTGCCGGAGTTTTTTGCTTTACCCCGCATTTTGAGGTCCATCGATCAGTGACGCTGTGGGGGTTGCGGGTTTAGGCACCAAGGGTGGTGAGCGCCATGACATGGTTGATCGGCGAGCAAATGGCTTAATATTGAGGTAGATGTAACGTTCAAGGGCATGGAGACTGGGAGGACTGAGATGTGGGTTTGTTTGCGTGAAGCTTGGTTGGTGCTCTGTGCGTTGGCCTAAACTAGGCTCGGAGTATTCACGGCCGAAGGCCTGTTTGGGCAGGTGGATTGGTTTTTCTAGAAGAATTCAGTCAATTGGAATTGGATTGCGCTGTATTAGCTTGAGTTTAGTTCCAAGGGTGTTCTGATATTGATCGGCTAGACGCCATGCCTTTGCCAGGGATCATTTCAAATATCTCTTCTACGGTGATGATCTGAGATCATTCACGACTTTCAAAGTTGAAAACTGAAGAGGGCCGAGTAGTGCGGTCTGGGCCAATTATACGGACCTGAAATACGGGGTACAGTGCTAGCCCTGGACTAAATGAAGGCGGAAGAAATCCATTCAATATCCAATACTCCAGACTCATGATATCATCAAAAAGAGCAGGCAGTTCTATCCAGCCAGGTACCTATATCCATCGGATGCAGACAAAAAGAATAGGCACACGCCACTTCTACTCATTACCGACCCTCGATATAGTCTCTGTTCTCAATCGTGACACTCTTGGTCATGTGGTTGACCTTGTAAACGCCGACAAGGCGAGAAGCAAGTTCGAACTATCGTCCAATCAGTACATGCAGATATGAAAGAAGAAAGGTCAGCTCTTACCATGTTGTTTCGCAAGGAAATAACAATAAATTGGGCGTTCTTCGTCCGCTCTTTAATGTAGGAGGCGACAATAGAGACCTAAAGTTGTCAGTCAAGGAACAGATTAAAATGAGAGAGGATACCCACGTTACGGAAATCCAAGGCAGCATCAATCTCGTCCATGACGTAGAGTGGTGTCGGCTTGTAGTGGTGGAGGGCGAAAACAAGCGCCAAACTGGATAATGTCTTCTCACCACCGGACAAATTGCCAATGTTCTTCCAGCTCTTCTTTGGGGGCATGACGGAGAAGAGAATACCCTCGGAGAAGGGATCTAACGAGTCGACCAGTTCCAACTCGGCGTTGCCACCCATAGTAATCATCTGGTACATCTCCTTCAGGCGGAGAGAGATTATACCGAAGCCTTCCATGAATCCGTTCAGTCGGGAAGACCGAAGACCATCCAGGCGAGCCTTTGCGCTGTCTCGAGACGCCAGAGCAGTGGCCAGGTCTGCGCTTCGCGCTTCGTGCTCTGCGGTTCGGCGACGATACTCTTCAAGGACCGACAAGTCAACAGAAGCGTTCTGGACTTTCTCCTCCAAAGCAGCAATAACAGCCTTCAGCGACTCCTTGTTCATCGCCTCCAGTTCATCCTTGGTGTATGTCTGCAGCTCGGTAGGCTCTTGCTCTTCGCCCAGGTCGTTGATGTTCTGCACAGACAGCTTCGAATACTTCTCCTCCCAGTAGCGACTGCGTTTCTGGTTCTCGCCGAGGGCTTTCTGGTTCTCTTCCAACTTGTTGCGCATCTCAATCTCGGTGGCTCGGGTCTCATTGAGTTCGGCCACCTTCTCATCGAGCTCTTGCTTCAGAGCCTTGATCTCATCCTTCTTTGTCTCCAGAGCCTATGATGGAGTTAGTCAGAGTCAAAACAGATTGAATCAGAAAGGGCGTACCTCTTGGGCCTCCTCGGCCTTCTGTCGCCAGCCAGACGCGTCATTCGTCTGACTCTCCAAGTCCGCTTCAATCTTCTCCAAGTCCGCGGCGATCTGAGCGATTTCCTTCTCCGCTCCATCACGAGCCTTGCTGTGTTTGGTGATGAGTTTCTCGTTCTTGGACTTTTGCACCTCAGCATTGGAGATCTCCTCCGCCAGCATGCTGATCTGCTCCTTCAGACCGTCGACCTTGGCCTTTTGCCCGCGAAGACGAACACCGCCGACTTCCATAATCTTGCTTTGAAGCTCTGCAATCTCTTCCTCGATGCCACTCTTTTGGTTGTTGAGATCCTCGATTTCCTCGTTCATGGCCTCGATCTGCTCCTCCAGAGCAGTTGCCTGAGATTCGTCAGATTTGGAAGGCTTGTGCGTCGCGCTCAGCTCCTTGACTCGTCGCTGGGCATCCGCGAGACTGCGCTTGGCACTATCGATTTCGATCATGATCTTCTGAATCTTGGTCTCAACGCGCGGGATCTCCTCCGTCTTTTCTCGCATCTGGGACTCGATATTTCGCTGCTTGTCCTGGAAGTGCTGGAACTTGCGCTCCAGCTCCTCGAGGTCTGACTCCAGGCGAGTGACTTGCTCCTTGGTAGTGTCGGCCACTTGCTTCGAAGACATGCCACCCCGTGCAACACGGGTACCACCACCACTCATAGTTCCGGAGACATCAATCAACTGGCCGTCTAGGGTCACTACACGCCACCGCCGAGCACCGTAGGCAATGCGGTTAGCTTGCTCGAGATCCTTGGCGACTAAAGTGTTTTGCATCACACTGTAAAAGGCCGGTGCGAACTTGTCGTCCTTCGGCTTGACCAGATCAAAGAGACGAGGCACACTTTCGGGGGTGTAAATTTTTGCCATGTCGCGGCGAGGCAGGCGATCCAAAAGAATGAAGTTGGCACGGCCGAGGTTATTCTTGCGCAGGTAGTCAATGCACTGTTGACCTACTTCCACCGTCTCCACGACCATGTTGTCAAGAGCTGGGCAGGCTGTGGAAATGGCAACATCGTACTTCTCATCGATGGTTCCCAGATTGCCCAAACGACCGTGGAACCCGTCAATACGACCAGACTCCTTCAGACGCATCAATCCCGTCAAGACACTGCCGCGGTTCTGGGTGCTTGCCAGGCTGACTCGGGCCTCGTCGGCCTTTTGGCGAGCGCTGGAGACGTGTGATCGGACTTCCGGCTCACGGGCAACGTACTTCTTCAGGTCGCTCTTCAGCTTCTGGACCTCGGACTCCAGAGTCTCCTTCTGGGCCTGGCGCTCCTCAAGGTCATTTTGCTTGGCTTGCAGAGTCTCCTCAATAGTGCCAATCTTGCCCTGAGCCTCCTCCAGCAAAACAGCCCCGGCATTGCTCCGCTCACGCAGAATGTCAAGCTCACTTTGCGCTACGGCGACGGCGGACTGTTTCTTGTTGATCTTCTCGTTCCAGGGCTCCAAGGACTTTTGCTTGGCTGTGATCTGATCGGAGAGGCCCTGGGTCTTGCCCTTGAGACTTTCACGGATTGAATTCAACTCCTTCTCCTCCACCTGCATCTCCTGCTCGAGCTGGGTGGTCTCTTCCGTCTTTTTCTCGATATCGTCGGTGTATTTCTCGACCAAGCTTTGACACTCAGACGCGGCAAGACGGCTCGTTTGCATGGTCTTTTCGAGCTTCTTCTGCTTGCCAAGCAAGAACTTCTTCTTTTCTTCGAATTTGACACCCTCCTTGTCGTATTTGGCCATTTCCTTCGTCAAGCTTTGCGCTTCTTTCTCCATGGTCTCATATTCGCGTACGCCGCGCTTGTAGAGCTTCTCGAGCTCTTTGATACCAGATTCATTGCCCTCGTGCTTCTCGAGCTCCATGTTCAAAAGCTCTTGCATCTGGAGGATAGCCTCTTCGGTGACACGAACATTATCAGCGCACTCGTCGATGTAGATCTGGTAGAGAGCTGATTGCTTCTGGGATAGTTCGTTTTCATCGCGAATGTACGCGAGAGCTTTGTTCTTCTTGTCCTCCAGTGCAGACTTCTCTTTCTCAACATGCGAGACACGGTTATTCTTCTCTACACACACGTCATTCAAGGTTTCCAACTCAGCCGCTGCCTCGTCGATGGGAGTCTTGTATTTAGAGGTTCCAATGATATCCTCCAGATACTCGAGAAGGCCTTCGTCGTGTTCGTTTGTAGCTTTCGCCTTCATCTGGGCGATCGATTCAACCTCACCCTGTAAGATCAGGAATCGCTTATGGTCGAGATCGATACCGCGGTCGCGAAGGAATGCCGTCACAGCAGTGAAGTTGGTCTCCTTCTTGTTCATGTAGTACTTGCTACTGTTGTTCTTGAATGCGCGTCGAGAAATGATCAGTTGGGAATCTTTAACAACTTCGTGGCCACCTTCTGGAAGGTCGAGCACTTGTTCAAAGTGCACCTCTACTTCACAGAAGGGGAGGTCGGGATATTGCGCGGAGTTGTGGATAAGTGCCGAAATCTTGCCCTGTCGCATCTTGCTAGCACGGAAGCCAAACACGAAGAGCAACGAATCAATGACATTGGACTTGCCCGATCCATTAGGTCCAACGACAGATGAGAAAGAAGCATGGAACGGGCCAACGACCTGCTTGCCTGCATAACTCTTGAAGTTTGTCAAGATTAGGTTTTGGATCATCATGCGAGGCTTAGCTTCCGCAGGCTCCTCTGGGATGGTCGGTCCTGCCATGTTCCTAGACTTCATCACAATATCCATAGGCCTTTCCAACACCGTCGAGTTCGGGTTGATGATCGATATTTGGGACTTGGGGGTTTCCGACTGCTTGGGGGGCGATTGGTTGACGGCCGAGTCGGTGATGTCGGCAAGGGGAGCCACGCTTCTTTCCTGGTTTGCGCGCGGTGTGGCCTCTGGCGATGTGGACGGCTCTGGAGTAGGGAGTGAGCCCTTTCCCGTTTGGGGCGTGATTGAGCCACGACTCTTGCGGGGAGCCATACTTTGTCTTTTCAGTGCCGCCTTATTAGAAGGAGAATCAGGATCAGCCTCCGCGGGCTCCACACTCTTTCTCTTCAACGCCGCATGATTCGAGGGAGATTCGGGGTCAGCGACTACGGACGCCATGCCTTCGTCATTCTCCTCGTTTTCATCGTCCTCGTCTGTTTGTCCCTCCTCGTCTTCCTCAACCTGTGATGCGTCTGACTCCTCTGTTGCGACGGTCGACTGTCGGGACTTGCGCGCTGGTTTCGCTGTCGACGGGGTCGTGGGTTCTAAGGTCATACGTTTGGATTGAGAAGTGCGCTTGACTCTCTTGGGGACAGGGGTATATTCTTCCTCCTCGCCCGTCTCGTCATCGTCCTCATCATGAGTAGAAGCCGTTGGCGTCACATTGCCGGGGTCCTCCGATTCTGAGGTATCTTCAACAATGTAGCTCCTGCGGGGAACAGAACGGCGTGAGCGCCTGCCCTCTGTGAGTGAAGCCATTATGCGCAAAGGAGGGGTGGCGCCTGCTTCATAGGCGCGAGGGGTGATGCTTAAAGAGATAAATGGAGTTCTTTGGCGGCAGGAAGTGGGTTGTTTACCTCCCACCCGAATAGGACTAGCGTGACCATTTCTGCCACAACAGTGAACCCACCGCTCTGTAACTTACACGTAACTTTACCCAATCAATACCTCTCTGCGGAGCTTCCTGTGCCTGCGATTCTTCAGTTCGACAAGCATCTCAGGCACAATGGCGTTGTGGGAGGATTTTGATCACATCTTCAGCTTTAATAAGAAATACCACTACGATGCAAGAGTCATCGATCAGATTGTCAACAACCGCAAGGCGCTAGAGAACTGCCTCTTTGTCGATCGTCTTCTGGGCCTGCTCGGCATCAACGGTGGTATGCTATGGAAATCGCACTGTCCCGGGCTATGAGCTGATCTCTGTATAGTGACCAAGGTCTACCCGCCCAAGACGAATGGTGACCTCCGATCGCTGTTCAACCACATCACCTCGTCCGAGCTCGACATCCATCACAAGCAATCCCTGATCTATTACATCCTCAAGGACTGTCGCACTGCGCCAGATGCTGCAGATCAGTTTGCGCAAATATGTCACTTGCCTCAAAAGTATCAGCTTTTTATTGATGGCCTCTGGAACATGGACCGTCTAGAATTCCGGGTGTGTAGCTATATCTTTTGTTCCATGGATGTTTCTAACGGCTCGTCAACAGCGCGCACTCGATTACCTTGCCGATCCATCCCTCATCCCTACCTTTCCCGACGAGATTCTCTATGCTTTGACTTTATCTCATCTCCCGAAGCACGATGACAGCCTGGCGATTGCGTATTACCTCGCCGCCGCGCCACCACTCGCAACCGAGAAGGTGCAGCGGGCGTTTTTCGAAGTGATGTGTCGGTCCAATGTCACAGAGGCATTCTACTTCACCCGCAAATACGATGAATATCACCGCCGCAGCTTTTTCGAGCAGTTGATTGAGTTTGTCCATAAGACTGGGGCCGGTCAGACACGGAGCAAGCGGGCCATGGAATTGGTTGGGCTCCCGCTGGACGAGTATGAGGAGGGTTGGTTTGAGGAGGCCTTGTTGCAAGGAAATGCAAGCTCACTTCCTGGGGCAAAGGACACTGTCATGATGCGGCGGTTGGCAACCAGGCAGCTGGATGGTCTCGGGGCGGAGCTGGAGTCCTTGGGAGGCAAGAAGGTAGATGGGTTGAATTGGGATGATCTGAGAGAAAGCATGCAACACACACAGACTGTATACCCGGAATAAATTGTTACGGGCGTTTGTTAATTTGGATAGACAATGGAGTTTGGGGTTTTTAGACCATAATTTCTCTGGAAGTAGAAAGTAGGGACTTGGATGATAGAATGAAGCTCAGCTAGGGTATTACAACAATATATCCCGGTCCTGGGTGCAACGTCGCACCATGCATGTTGGTTCCATGTACAGATTTGCACCACAAGCACACCCGTGAACAGGTGTATCCTAAAGTTGTAATAGAGAACCCTTCCTAGAGTTTAGACCCATACAGTCGAGTCTTCGAGTCTTCCAAGGTTGTATAACTCGAGTCCCCGAATCCGTGACGCGCGATAAAGTGCTGATAAGGATAACGGGATCAGGATTAGTGCTCCGCGCGGAAAACAGCTTCACTTCACTTCACTTCCGCATTACTAGACCCAGCCACATCTTTCACTTTCCTTTCTCTTTTTTCAGAGCTCGCATAACTCAATTACCCAGTTCATAAAAGGAATCAAGGGTCTTGGTGTATGCAGTCACCAACTGGCCCTGGCACCAGATCGACACCACGTCCACAACAAGGCGCATTTGATGAAGTAACCGCGCAAAGATGGTGGTGTGCACCTTCTTTCAGCAGGGTCGCTGCAAGTTTGGAGGTTTGTATGACCTTGGAACAACCAAAGATGGAGTGCTGAATGCTGTGCAGACCGCTGCAAGTTTGAGCATCCTGGGCGAGCCACTGCCGGCTCATCGGGCAATCGGTTTGGCGCTCTTTCTGGAGGCTTCAAAGGCAAGTGCGATCCAATTTAAGGAGGAAGAAGTGATGCAGTGAACATCAACCCGCACTCTTGTCACCACTTGTGCTACTTTCTTAATTTATCACGCCTTTGAACCAACCACTCTATGTCTGCCTTTCATCTTGTCTTCCTTTCTCACCAAACCGGATCACCATGACTACCCTGCCCGCAATTCTTAAAGACTAACAAGCCTGGTATACTAGGCCAAACCTCATCCCAGGGTCAACAATCAACAGAGTAAGTGTCACAATTGTCGTCTGACTCAATTACATAAATTACATACTGAATCGATAAAAGCTATGGCATAAATGCCAGCGACATCAAACTCGACCTCACTGCAGGCAAAGGTCGACCAGAATGGATCTTCTCTTCATACGCACCCACTTCCAGAGTCCCACGGCAACTCTTCGGTGGCACCCAGCGCGAGCAGAGTATGGAGGAGATGCGTCTCCGCCACTACGAATTAACAGCAGCTGGAAATATGAACCAAGCTATCCAGGAGGCCCAGGCCTTGTGGCAAGAGTCCGTGAACCAGATGGATGTTGCCCTCAACGATATCAACGGTGCTGTCAAGTACATCGTTGACGGGGCAAACGAGCACCCCAATCGTATCGACATTTGCCAGGGAAACACTGGGCCCCAGGCAAACCAGAGCACGGCGTTCGGTCAACCTGCCGCTCCCGCCGCATCTACTGGTGCCTTTGGAAAGCCTGCAGGATTCGCACAGCCCTCCGCACAACCTTCACCATTCGGGCAACCTTCGGCACCTGAGAACACGTCCGCATTTGGGCAGCCTTCTGCCCTAGGAGTGCAATCCGCGTTTGGACAACCATCGACTTTGGGAGGAGGAACTGCCTTCGGACAATCATCCACCCTCGGGGCCCAAAGTGGGTTTGGTAAACCAGCATTCGGAACATCGGGCTTCGCTCAAGCAGCGAACCAACCCGCATTCGGGAAGCCTGGCTTCGGGAATTCGTCTTTGCCTGCCGCAGGAGGAGCTGCGCCTTTCGGTGCTCCATCAGCTGCATCACCGTTCAGCCAAATCAAGCAGCAGCAACAACAACAACCGCAGCAACCCGCTCCATTTGACCAGCCTTCTGTCCCTGCAAATCCATTCGGAGCTCCTGCAGCTCCCGCACAGCAACCGGCATTATCGGGCTTCGGCCAACAATCTGGTGGTGGTGGTTTTGGGCAGCCTTCGCAAACAACATCACCCTTTGGCCAGGCTCAGCAGCCACAACAAGCACAGGCCGCCCCATTCGGTCAGCCTGTAGCACCCGCGAATCCGTTCGGAGCCCCAGCCCAGCAAGCTGCAACTCCTTCGCCATTTGGTCAGCCTGCAGCTCCACAGGGCGTGCCTGTCCAGCAGAACACCACCAATCCGCGGGCATTCATCAAGGTCGATAACCCCGCTGAATTGAACCCACTTCCAGACTTGCAGGGACAAACAATGCGTAACCCCAACACCCAACAACTGACGATGTGGAAAGGCCGTCCAGTGAAGTACATCAATGAAGCGCCCTGCTACCTTCACCCCCAAGACAACAAGAGCTATGTCCGCATCAATTTCCCCGATGGACCGCCCAGCGAGGCCACCCTGCGTGACTCCCAAGCCAAAGCAGAAGATTACACTCCAGAGGTCGAGCAAATGTACAAGTTTTACCTCGACAACGGATACTTCAAGGACGGTGTAATCCCGGCAGTGCCGCCGAAGCGGGAATGGATCAGCTTTGACTTTTGATCTATTCTGCCGGGTGTGCATACTTTGCTTTTGGCGTCGACAAGGATACCAGCCTGCATATGCGGTCAAAGGAAAAGGCGCTTCGGAGTTGGGCGAACCAAGTTGGTTCCATGAACTATCGCTTTAGAATTTATCACGAAATGAATCTACAAACCTACAAGCTCTACGAGAACCCAATGAATTTCTCAAGATGTTTCCAATTTTTTTGTCACCCAGGTACGAGCGGGTATCTGCCAGCCCCCATATTAGGTTCATAGTAAATGACCGACACATCCATAGTACCGGCACATGCGCGACACTAGAAGTATACAGTCCAAGACCCTCCCTGATCCATTGCGAGCTAACTAATTTAAGCAGCAATGGTGACCTCAACCTCAACACCAGCCTCGATGTTGATGATGATCTGCTTGACGGTCTCGGTGGGGGCGAGAAGGCTAGATAGACTGTTAGCGACATGCTACAGCACACACATGTTCAGGGCAACTCACTCGATCAGACGCTTGTGGATGCGCATCTCGTACTTGTCCCAGGTCTTGGAACCCTCACCGTTGGGGGTCTTGCGGGTAGAGATGTGCAGGGTCTTGGTGGGCAGACGGACGGGGCCCTTGACCTGGAGGGACTTGGAGCGGGCACGGTCGATGAGCTCCTGGCACACCTTCTCGAGGGAGGCGACCTTGCGGGAGGTCAGGGTGATACGGATCTTGTGGATCTTCTGCAGAGGGGATTAGCACTGCTCAAGGCAATGTGACTCGGTTTAGAGCCATTGAAGGTTTTTGCGACAGCGACAGCGACGTTCCCCGCCAATGCGACAACGTTATCTGTAGCTGTCAGTGTAGGCGCGAACGTACAGGACCCTCGCCGAAATCCTTCTCGGGCTTCTGGAAAGACATCTTGAGTATGTTTTGTTGTTAAGGCGAAATTGCCAATCAAGACCTGAACTGCACGGTTCGGTAAAGTGATGATGGCCGGGTTGGAGTTTGTGTGTGGAGCGTGAAACTCGAATCTTTTTTCGTGCGAAAGTCTTGGCACTTCGGTTATCTGGCGCTAGGCTTCTTTGGGATTATGATGAGTCAGCACATTTCGGGGACCAGATGCAGGCAAAGCTGTGGCCTTGTTTGGAAGGTGTTCATGGCTATGTTGATTCTCTTTCTTTCTCCTGCTCTGTTTTCTTTTGGTTTTCCTTGATAGCTTCGTTTTCTCTTTCATTCTTACAATCCCTCGTTGCAATGGTGGAATTTCCGCCTTTGGCCCCGGTGCCTTCCCCCGCAGTGCGGAGGACCATCCCATCTGATGACTGGGAGGCATGTCTGGATGCATGGATGATGCTGCTGGGCATCCGGCTGAACGCAACTGACCAGCAATTTAAAGCTGCTGCGGCTGAGGATCTCTCCGCGGTCTCATTCCTGGACTCATTCTACCAACATGACGCAGTGAGGGACTCTGGTCTAAAAGCCGGATCTAAAGCTCGACAATTACGGAAGCTATGCTTTCTCGCTACAAGGCGATATATTCTCGGACTTTCCAATCCTCCAGAAGGACTTTTGCATTGGCAGCTTTTGGGAAACCTATGCTGCTGCTATCCATCAAGCAATGCACTGAAGACGTCATTATCAAGTGCATGGGACCTGCATCATGAGCAGATATCGTCAAGTGTAGAAAAGGCAAAGTCACAGGTGACCAGCCAGTCATTACCTGGGGGAAATTCAGCAGACTCGAAAATAATATCGGACATTCGACGTCTTACCATCCTGGCATCGGTATTGCCGCCTTGTGGCCAGGTCCTTATGGCAGGATCGGATTTCTTGGATACCCTCGTGGAAGCGTATGAGGCAAATCCCCGAGAAGAACTTCGCAAGATCTTAGTTGCAAATGTCTACGTTGGACTTGTCTCATTATTGAAGGAACCATCGATCAACCTGTCCCTACTTCTTGACCAGCTGTTCAGTCTCAAAGCAGGCGCCGGAGTCGGGACGCCCAGAATGAAGAAGGAAGCGACCCTCCTGTCCGATCTTGTCTGCAGCTCAGACCTGCTCCAACGGCTCGAGAAGTATCTTTCGAGCCACCCGCAAAAGCGAGGACAGGACCTTCTCGCCAGCTTGCGAGCGTACCAAATGGAAACGAAACACCTTCACCATCGGTATCAGAGACGAAAGAAGATAGTCAAGGGCAAAGGAATTTCAACAGGCCCTCCTATCCCCAACGGACTCCACGCACACAAAATGTCACTCGTCTCCCAAGTGCAAGACCTCTTTCCAGATCTCGGATCTGCATTCGTTGTGCGCCTACTAGATGCCTACAACGATAACCCCGAAACTGTCATCTCTCACCTCTTGGACGACTCTCTCCCCGCAGAACTCCAATCTCTCGATCGATCCGAACAGCTCCCACCCCCAGCCGAGTCTATCCACGACCATCTGGCACCTCGACCAACCCCACCAGTTTCCCCTCCACTAGACCCAGTACCAGCGCGCAGAAACATCTTCGACGAAGACATCGACATTGCCGAACTAGGCCGTACAGGCGACGCCTCAGGAAAACTCCAATTCGGCCGTGCCAATACCGACCTAACCGCTGATGCCGTCCTAGCAGACCGCAGCCAACACGCCACCAACAAAGCCGCAATCCTGTCCGCGCTAGCAACCTTTGACTCAGACGATGACGAGCGCGATGACACATATGATGTCGCAGACGTAGGCGGCACCGTCGATGCTGTCACAGCAGGTCCAGACGCTGAAGCCGACGCCGAGGCTCAGACCCGCCGCGCGGCTGATCTGGACATGGCTCTCTTCCGCGCGTACAAGGGCAATGCAGCTCTATTCGCACGGGACTCTGCGACGCGCCGTTCGCAGCCTCGTGCTTCTCTCAAACGTGATACAAATATGACAGATGAAGCTATTGAAGGATGGGCCCTCATGCTATCGCGGGACCCGAAGCGGCTTGCTAAGCTTGAGGATAAGCTTGCTGTTGATTCCGGGGGCGCTGGTGCTGGCGCGTTGAACCAGCCTTCCCTGCCTTCCACGTCGTATAGAAGGCCGCAGACTGAGGATGATTCCATGGATGATGGTGAGGCTGGACAGACGGGCCGTGGGAGAGGTGGGGGACGGGGACGGGGCAGGGGTCGTGGTGGTCGAGGCCGAGGAGGTCGGCCTCAGGAGCCTGACAGTGCAGTGGCGCATCAGAGGAAGGAGCAGAATAAGGCGAGCCGGGCGAATCATAATCGTCGACAGCAGCGCGCGAAAAAGATTGCGCGCGGAGGTGGCTTGCCTGGTTGAGTTAGGCGTGGATTGATTTGTATTTGCATAGCATCAAGGTGATTCAACTCGCATTTCATATCTACTGATTTGTACATAGAAAAAAAGACATCAAAAAGACATTCATTGTTCTGAAATACGCAGTCTTGGCAGTATATAAATCACGCTTCATGACACTAGGAAACTCGTTGATATACTGCGCGGAAAAAGACATCGTCTGCTATCAGTGATGCGAGAAGATACCCTCCTGCGCAATCGATTTGCGACACTCCTCCATGAGACGAAGCTGCTTCGCCACTTCACCGAGTCGACCAATGACCTCCTTGTTTCCATCGTAGAAAGTGAAGATCGCATAGGGAATTCCGGTGTCTTGGCAAAATTCAAGAATGTACTTCTGGGCACGGCGGAGATTATGGCGCGGCATGCGAGGGTAGAGATGGTGGATGGCCTGGAACTGGAGCCCACCGTGGAAAAAGTCCAGCCAGGTAGGACAGTCGACGTCCATAGTTGTGCGCAGCATCTTCTGAGGGAAAGACTCGTGAACGCCCAGGTCGGCGGTGGACATGGCGAAGTGAGACAGAGTGATCTGCACATGCAAGGGCGAGGTCACGACGTGTGATATCAGAAGGAACACGAGACGGCTACTCCAGTCGGGAATCGTCTTGTAAAGCACGAGGTAGACAAACCAGTACCAGAAGAATATCTGGCCGGCAATCTCGAAATAAAAGTGCCACCAGGCCGGTCCCTTCCTCGGGGCCTGGCGCTTCAACAGGTACTCATAACTGAGGCGGTAGAGGTTGAAGCGGGCCAGCGCCATGATTGGGTAGTATGAGTAATTCTGGATTTTGAGCAAGAATCTGGATGGGGCGTCGAAGATCATTTGCCGGTCGTAGTACGTGCTCCGGAGGCCGTCGAAGAAGCGGTGGGAAATGGCGAAGAAGGGCATGTGTTCGATGTCCGGGTCGTGCTCGGGCTCATTGGTCACGATGTGATGTACATTGTGGCTTCGTTTCCACCATCCCAGACTCAACCCTCCCATCCAGTCGGCAATTATGATGCCAATTGTGGTGTCGATCTGGAAATTGTGTGTGATACCCATGTGGCCGGCATCATGGGCTGTAAAAACAAGCTGGTGCCAGAAGCATCCGAGGAAGAATCCGGATGTGCCCCACCAACCCAAGCGAAGGAAGACGTATGCTAAAGTTGCAAAGAGTGTATAACGACAGCATTCGATGAAGTAGGAGAAGTAGTTGCACTTGAACAGGCCCGCGGCATGCATGCGTTCATTCAGGGCACGATATTTCTCCTTGATGATTTCCTGGTTCGCAGTATCCAGTGAAGGGTATTTTGCAATGTCGAGTTCAATTTCGTCTTGCGTTCGAGCGTCCAGAAAGGCCGGCCTCGGCTGAGAGTCTTGGGTTGGAGGAGTGGAAACGGAGCTGTTGGTTTCTGGCGAGGCATTCTTTCGACGCGTGGCTTTTGAATCGACCGCGTCAAAGATCGGGGAAGGAGGAGTAGATCCATCATGACTGGAGTCCTCTTGGCTAGTCAGATCCTCCTCACTGGAGCACGTCTCGTCGGTGTACAGACGGAACTTGCCGCCTTGAATCGGCGGAAGGAAATTGGACCACAGGCCGTCAAATCGTCCGATCTGGAAGGAGGACATGCGCTCGCGGGCTTCTTCAGAATGTAGTCTGTTCCACGCATTAGCAGAGACAGAGAAAGCCCTCATGGGAGAACGTACGCATTAATCTCGTCTGTTGCATCCCTGCCGACCATGTGCTTTATCGACTTCTCTCCGCCGGGGTGGAACTGGATCCAGGCGTCTACCTTGAGGACGCGACCCTCGAAGATGATGACATGCTTTCCTTCTGCAATGAGACCTTCAATATACCGGCGACTCAACACAGTGTCCTTCCGGGATGATCGGAGCGCGGGCTTCTCCATAGTGAAAGGTGCGGTGAGGGGATGAGATGGCGAGAGGTGAGAGATGGGTGTCTAGGAGAGGCTAAATTCACGTGAACATAGTTTCGAGTGTTAACAAAGAGTATTCAGTCGTGACAGGCAATTGACATGTGGAGTAGAGAAGAGAAGAGAGCGTAGGCAGAAATAAGAAGAAACGCAGTTGGAAGGTGGAGTCAACAAGCGGGGACTGATCGGCCGTCGCCCGTGATTGAACACTTTCACCTCACTCATTGCATGATGGCTCAGGTATTACTTCGTACCGACTACACTCTTCTGTTTACTGGGCACTAGTTAACATCAGTAGGTTTCAATCGCGTCGCTGGTCCAGACATGGCTCCAGTGGGACCAGGTACCCATACCCTTGCACCTCGTACCCGGTGGCGTGATCTCATCGGCTCGGATATAGGATTTCACAACGCGTGCGGAAATAGAGCTGTTGCGAGATGCTAGTTCTACCGGAGAGCTGGAGCTGCGCCTGCGCAATCGTATGGGGACCCTTCTGTGGTGTAATGCATTTCTGATTGAAGATCAGGTATCGAGTTTGGAACGGCCGGGCTGCGGGGCCGCATGGCAGCCGGGTTCTCTTGTATGAACTCCTTGACGGTGATCCAGGCATCCCAGGGACTGGCCAAGTACGTTCAAAGACACCCGGAGATTGCCTCAAGGGGCGTGGTCATCGGACATGATGCGCGCCATAACTCCGACCGGTTTGCCGAGCTTGCGGCCAATGCGTTCATTGCTGTCGGGATCCCAGTCTGGTTCTTCGATCAGGCAGGGCCTACGCCAATGGTTCCCTTCGGTGTGAACCATTTTAATGCTGCTGCCGGTATCATGATAACAGCGAGCCATGTATGCCAGTTCTTTCTCCAGTAGAGTAGATGTGTGCTAACCAATAGCCCGAAGAACCCCCCTCAAGACAATGGTATATCTGCTCCATCTCCATGCGCATGATATGAGATGAACCATTACTGATTCTCAACTAGGCTACAAGGTGTACGATATACTATCTGTTGTGCTTTCTTGGATTGTCTGACCTATATACATCTCAGTTACTCGACCAATGGCGCTCAGATCAACCGACCTGAGGATGGCGAGATAGCGCAGTCGATCCGTGAGAATCTAGAGCCTTGGCCAACTGCATGGAAGAACTCGCAGGCTGGTAACCTCCTACATGCGGACTCTTATCAGAAGCTATTTCCTCATTACATCAGCCGGGTTGAAAAATATGCTGTCAGTGTTTAAGGATGCACCAACCCTCAAATGACAAGACTGATCCTTTTCCAGAAATCAACAGTGCCTGAGTGGCAGCCTCCGAGGCCATCTGTCTATACGCCTCTCCACGGCGTTGGAAGCTTGGTATTTCCCACTCTATGTGAATCGCTAGGAATCAATGACTGCACGACTGTTCCTGCTCAAGAGAAACCGGACCCCGAGTTCCCTACCGTCAAGTTCCCTAACCCAGAAGAGACGGGGGCTTTGGATCTTTCGATTGAGACTGCCGATAAAGAAGGGAAGACCCTGATCATTGCTAATGATCCAGATGCGGATCGGTTTGCTGTAGCAGAAAAAGTTCAGTAAGTGTCCCACAGTACGCATTGTGGTATGTGTCTTACCTTGACCCAGTGGCAAGTGGTTCTTATTTACAGGAAACCATGTTGGTGTCCTTTTGGCCTCCCATATCATTGATTCGCTCAGTACCACTGCCGACCTATCGAATATTACAGTTTTAACGACGACTGTCTCCAGCGGCATGCTTGGCAAGATGGCCAAGGCCAAGGGGATCCAATTCAAAGAAACGTTGACTGGCTTCAAGTGGATAGCCAACGTTGCTCGAGACCTAGAGAGGACTGGACAGACCGTGCCGTTTGCTTACGAGGAAGCGCTCGGTTACATGTTTCCTACCGTTTGCTACGATAAGGACGGCATTACGGCCGCTTCAGTCTTTCTCGCTGCAGAGGCAAAATGGAGAGCTCAGGGGTTGACCGTCCATGACAAACTCCAACAGCTCTTTACTGAGTTTGGCCACCATGAAACATTAAACAATTACTTCCGGTCTCCAAATGCAGAGCTCACCCTGGAGCTGTTTCGCGGAATCAGGAGCGGCAGGTCTCTCTCCAAGAGACAATTTGGCAAATTTAAGATTCTGCGATGGCGAGACCTGACAGAAGGATATGACTCGGCGTCGTCTGACAACAAGCCGGATTTGCCCGAGGATCCCACTAGTCAAATGCTGACTCTGTGGCTGGAGGGCGGGGTCCGCTTCACTTTCCGGGGCTCAGGCACAGAGCCCAAGGTCAAATGTAAGTCCCTAGCTACGAAGTCAGAACTAAAATATGTTAATACTTCTGCAGTTTACATTGAAAGTTGTGGAGCGTCTCGTGATGATGCTGTGCAGGCTGTCTGCGATACATTCACCACTATCCTTAAGGAATGGGTCCAACCCTACACCCCATCGATGACGTACAGTGTACAGCTTCCTACATCGTCAGGTCATATCTTCAATGTGGAGTAAGAAATCATCGTCTCCTGTTGCGTGAAGTCACGCGACTCAAACATTGCCACCTTCAAGGGAGCCTCAGACTGGACGTGGGAAAGTAAACTGCATCAAATCTGAATCCATTGGTGACTATTCGCTTCCCAAGTAGCCTACCTCAGTAGTCTTATGATACGATATCGAGCAAACGCTCCGATCTGTGTAACGAGAAGCTGCAGGTCCCCGTCGAGAATACAACATGTTACTGTTCATCTCTTTGAGGGTGTCTAAACAAAGGCTAGCGCACTATGAGGGTGGCAGGCAAACTGCATGTAATTTTTCACTGCCCGGGTGCCGGGTAGTTGGTCAATTAGAATCAGCCCAAAGTCCTGTCCAGCTGAGCAGCCTTATAATGAAGCCTCGATTGCCAACTATGCCTTCGCCGACCTAGGTAGCAACCTTTGCCTCGAACCTTGGAATGCTTTGAAGTGTCTCACACTAAGGATGTACTGCCCAATCTACCGTCCGTGCCATCAACAGCACACAACTCATCAGAAAACAAAGCAAAACCATTGCTGCTCACATCCCAACAACATGCTACCTGCACAGACAGCACCGGTTAATCGGTCAAATGGAGATACTCCAGACTCATACCAACATCAACAGAAAATCAACCACAAGCATCACCGGCCACACCACCGAGACAAGTCGGCTATACACCCCCAAGCCCCATTATATGTCTATCCCTATATCACATACCCGACAGGGCAGCCGAGTCGTGGAGATCACCACAAACCCCCCACAAGACATGATCATCCCACCTATGCACATGCCCAAAACCACCAGCATTGCCAAGTACACCATAACCAACCCCCATCAGCGATTCATGCCAAAAACAACAGATGCTGCCACGGCCACGGCCATGGCCACGGTGAAGACACGGAACCAGCCCAGCTTCAACCAAGGACTTGTTCCTACTCTTCATATTGTGCCAAGCATGGGAAAAGTGTCAAGAATGATTCCTCTGGACCCCAACACACCTGCCAATGCCATACCAATCACCGTCGAACATCGCCAAAGCCCACCACCAGATGGGTTTTGGGACCTCCCTTGCCTGAGTTCGTCGTGGGCCGACCGATGAATGCGCCAAAGTACAAGAGGGGCTGATAGGAGACTCTCGTTGTATGGAGGGGCTATGGAATTTTTATGCTTAGACTATGTGTTTCTTCTTTGATATTTGTAGCCTGTCGAATACGATGTAACTTGGGGTAGCGATGGAAAGTTCATGATGGTGCGTGGTTTCGAATAAATCGTGGTGTTTCTATTTAGGCACCGCTGTCTCCCTGAAGGCCATGCATGTACGTTACCGCACATAACAGGGCTATGATAACACTGCGACAGTGCGACGCTATCTATAGAACCCCGGCGACTCTATCATGGCCTTAGGCGAAGCAGTAAACACAAATATCAAAATAGGTTTTCAAGTGAGCCAGTTCCGACAATGAGATATGCTAGCATATACAGTCCTTGGCTGACTGAGTTGTCGAGCCTAGAGATTTTCCAGTGTTCACCGCAGGCGCAAATACATTGCACATCTCTGCTCGATCGGCAGACCAGCATCAGCCTCCTCCTTTATGATAGCACATAGTGATGGCGTCAACTCAGATGGCCTCAAAGTGGTGAAGCCCAGGGACTTATAAAAGCTTTCATTCCATGGGACATGTTGAAATGTGGTCAGAGTGATAGATGAGCAGCCATAAGCAATTGCCCATCGCCTCGCCGCTTCCATTAGACGCCGGCCAATTCTCTTGCCCTGGCAATCTGATTGAACTGACACTTCACAGATATAGAGGGTTTGGTTCGTTAAAAAGCCATTGATGAATCCAACGGGCATATCCTGAGGATTGACAGCCACCCATGCTGCCCCGCCCTCAATAAATTCCAGGTGCTGTTCCACGGACTGGACACTTCCATTGGCGAGCCATGCAAGATCCGGAAATTGTAAGAATGCTTGCGCCGCCGAGCGCTCCACCGCTGGTAAGAGCGGCGCGTCTCTTGTCTCCGTTGGCCTGACCCTAACAGTAACCATATTGCTAGATTTGGAGGCGACAAGGCTTGTATTGCAACTAATCGTGCGACTCGCTCAATTACTTAACCAGCGAATGTGAGCATTCAAGCTGTGCCTTGAAACCCAGCCTCGAGTGTTAGCACACGTTAACCAGTCTGCGAGAAATGATTATGAATAAGGTGACACACATATATCCGATAAGAATCCCGACAGAATATGTACGTGTTTGAGAGAAATTGAGGGAATCATGGTATTCTAACACCCTAGGCGCTTCCCGAGGGGTAAGGAGAGAAGGTTGCGGGTGTGTGGCGGTTTCGGGTAAAATCCTGCATGTATTATATGTCTAGGGGTCGGATTAGCAAACTCCTATGAAACAAGATCAAGCAGCCGCTGACTGGCTGCAAGAGTTTCAATGTGCGCCTTTTCACAAATCTCATCTCCTAAGCGATTTGGTGTCTCGAGCTTCCAGACCTCATCCTGGTAGTTGGGCGGCGTGTAGACGGGCAGTGCATCAGTTGGTCTCTTATTATACGCGTCTGACATCTGCTGGCGCGATTCGAGCGATTATGCCGCTTATCCAAGTGCAGATATACCCACCCTGTGATGGGATCCTAGCGCTGTCCTGTACCAGCGCATTTACCTACCCCTTATATCACCTCTGGGGTGTTAAAAACCCCGGATTCATCAATTTACAAATCACAGTACTTTTTATTGTCCTACCTAAGAACTACATCAAAATGTCGACTATACAGTATATCAACTTCGCTCCCTTCCTCGGTTTCCAATCTGCGCGTATCTTGTATATTTGCATGTGCCCATCCTCCTGAACAGATAGGAACACCTGATCAAATGACCAACCACTGGGTCCTCCATTGCGCTATCAACGAAACTGAATATCTGCGAGTTGATCCGAGTCCGTCAGGACTCAATTTCTCGATGGTTCTCATCGTTTCGAAACGATCCTACGCCGACTCGGTCAAAACCGTTCAAATATCCACCGCAGGCCTCACTTTCGGAAGGCTGCTGGAGCTTGTGGTTAGTCAAAAGTACGGCAAATACTAATTCTCCCCGGGGGTCAAGGCTGCAGGTTCGGGTCAGCAAAGTTATTGAGCTTTTGCGATCCGAGGGATACGTCAACAGTGCCATGGAGCTCCAAGCTGCAATCAGCGCACTTCACCTGGTACGGGATTCAAACTCCCAACCTCTTCCATTTTCTCAACAATCGCCAGTGGTGGCTGGAAGGTTTCTCGAGCATTAGCCAATACACAATCATCATGCCCGTCTATGTGAACTCAAGCTGCCGCCTGGGTATAAAGGAAGCAAATAATAGGAGCGATGTCCTCAATCATAGTAAGGCGGTTGCTTATGCCATTCGCTTTGTGGAATTCCACGGCTTCTAGGGACTTTTGCTGATACCATCTCATGTTATATCTCTTCATCAAGTATAGTACTCCTGAGGACTCATTAAAGGCTTACGTGTATCCATTAGCCCCGGGCTCACGGTCTCAATACATACTCCGAAGTATCGCGCTGGATTAGAACCAGTTATTGTAGTTCCTTTCAATTTGCAGCATGGTAATGTTTGGCAATACCTATTTGTTCTACCTTGGATCAGCACGGAGTTTCATTCGGGTCCCAGCTGAGGTACAGCTGATATCTACTGAGATCATATGGTGCCGATCGCTCAGCTCCACCTAAGCATCCACCATCTCCTCGTCACCGTCCATATCACCAAGAGGGCGACGAAAATAATCCCCTATGACTCTGCCGGTCTGGAATTTGAAGGTCTGGAACTCGACTGAAGTTTGCAGTATCCTAGTATTTTATTAAAGTATTATTCAATAAATGGGCAATCACTCATGGATATTGAGCGATGTACAGTATGTTGGGACTCCACTACAGTGTGCGCAGTGAGCTGAGAGGTGGGTCGGGCATATCAAGATTCAGGCATTTACACGCACGCAGCGCCATATCTGGATTCTTTAGAGACTACCCCGCACCATGGCAGGTGATACTTGGATGCTATAAATCCTACACACCCTTCTCGGATCGATAGCTTATTTCCCCCTTCGTTCCGTATTCCTGACTGCCGAATCATCTGCTGCCTAATATCTTCTTTGTTCAATGCCAGAAATGTCTGACGACGAAGTACGTACAGATCTATATAAACACTCAATTTACTCTACTAAACACCCGATTACAGAATTCCATTACCCATGATGGCGAAAGTTTGACTTTCCCAGTGACAAGTTCTGCTCTGAGAAGAAATGGACATATTGTGATAAAGGGTCGGCCCTGCAAGATTGTTGACATGTCTACATCTAAAACCGGCAAACATGGACATGCCAAGATTCATTTTGTTGGCATTGATATCTTCACAGGTAAAAAGCTTGAGGATGTTGTTCCTAGTACCTATAACTCCGACGTCCCAAGTGTTCACAGAGAGGAATATCAACTGGTGTGTCTTGATTCGTGACATACAGCAAGCATACGTACTAATTGGGTCCCTAGGACGGGGTTGACAGTGATCATGGATACCTTTTATTGAAAGACATGAATGGCAATACCAAGAATGATATTGCTGTGCCCGAAGGCGATATTGGTCAACAAGTTATGGAATATGGCGATAGTGCCGGTGAGTGCTTCAAAAGTCCTTGTCAACTAGTGTGCTAAATGGTCTACTAGTCGTTACTATTCTCAGTGCTATGAATGAGGCAGCATGTATCGCTATCAAGAGTGGGAAATAATAGGAACTCAGAGCTCAGAATATGTACAGTATCTTCTCTTCACCATCTGCCTAGGTGCTCCCTTATCCTAGTTTTACAGCGGAGGGATGGGTGAATGTCTTCATTTAGTTAACTAACTACCCCTCATATTAAAAAAGCTAGGTACAATTTCAAGCGTACATTACACCTTAACTAGGAGGATCCACCTCCTTCGAGCTAAAACTCCAATGCAAGTGTTCCTCCGAATCACTCCTCTCCAAAGCCCCCCATATTACCGCCTTAAAAGCAGCCTCGGAGTCATCAGCAGGCGGGTGGCAAGCCGCGCCTAGAGCGAGACTGCATTCAAAGGCAGCCGGCATGGTCTGAGATTTGAACTTCTTGGCCCCTTAAAAGGCGACAACGAAAAACATCGCAACTGCAAGAAACATCGGAATCTGCAATGGAATAGTGTGCACACTGCAGGTCATCACAATAGCAGAGTGGATAGGATGACCATAGATATCATACGGCAAGATCTGGACATAGAAAATGCCTACCGAAGCAAACCAATAGATCAAAGTGAAGGCCAACGAGAATGGCACGCTATAGCGGTATGGAATCGTGAGATAAAATGTCAATCGTTGCTCACCACGAGAAAAAGATACTAGAAGCGGCCGGCGAGATATAGCGTATTCGTTGTAGTCCGCTGCGATAAGCATGCGCGCGAGTGTGTCATTGAGGAGGTAGTATAGCAGGGACACGTCGATCTGCGGTATGTTGGCCAGGAGCTCCATGCCGATGTAGCTTTTGGAAACATTATAAAGCAAGGTATCAGGCGTCGTCTGGCGAATGTTTTCGAGTCCCATATGCTTTTTTGGAGTAAATTGTTCACGGGGAGTTGTAGTATGGTCTGTGTCATGCCGATATACAGTATTATTACTGCCAGAGTTGGGAACCTTTGCTCGTATTGGTCCATAGCTTGGTGACGTTTGTGGAAGCCTCTTGGGGGTGAGGTGTATCAGAAACCACTATACTTGTTCCTGGTCGGTTGTTTGATCTTTCCCACCAATTATCCACAGGTTGGGAGTGTACTTCTGAGTGTAAAAGCATGCAGCAATTCTTTTGTGGTTGGGTCGGGACGTTGGAGAATTGCATCCCCAAAGTTCAAAATAAGGTCGCGACGGTTGATATAAATTAGGTACCATAGACACGCTAGCTTGAGGAGATTGCAAACGAGCATGGCAAAGGCAATAGGTAAATGATATAAAATCTCACATTTTCCATCGGTTTTTTGGCTTAGACAGTAATCAATGTTTTGCGTGATGCTGTGCGACCTCCCTTCGTCTGCCAAATCACCTGTAGAAAGGTACTGTGCAGTCAAATCCTCCAAATCGGCACAGAAGTATGACACTTTCCAGCTGGGAGTTTTGCACACCGGATTCCGGGTAGAATGTCTCGTAGCTAACTGAATACCATCCTTCGTGCTTTGATGTGCAGATATAACCTCGGTGGTTCAGCATTTTCTTACGCTTTGTCCGCTGTGTTCGTACAATGGTGCGCTATGTATATCTGAGCTCTATTATGGTACATGATGTAACCCTTTGGCCTCAGTGGTGTCTTCTGTAAAGTATCTTCTGCTCAAATATTTCCTCCTTTTACAAATACTTTCGATATGCACAAAAAGATATTTCTCAAAAATTTCATACCATCCATTTCCTACTTGGAAAGTCAACTTGAAAGCTGGGGTAAATGGAGACTAGCCCGAAAGAGTCGTCACCAGCGTTTCCGCTCATGGGAGGCGGACTTGACGGTTATACGTGTGTGCCAATGGGCACATTCTGTCATTAAAGCGGAAATGCAACTATTTGCAACTGCTCAGCGCGAGATATTTCTGAAAGAAGAAATCGAACGACTGGATAAAGGTTCGACAGGCCACGACCAAAAGCAACTACAGAAGTGGACCGAGGAGTTAGTACTCTTAGACCAAGAGTATTGGCGTGTTGAGAGGATCCTTTACACTACCGAGGCTGATGGCAAGAGAGGACCTGCGAAAGATGCATGTTTATCTTTTCGAAAAAGGCCAAGGTGGCATCTAGACAGCAAATGGCTCCGTGAGGACTGCGCGAAACGAGGTGGGTGTTGTGGCAGAAATTGTAGATGCTGCGAAAAACCACCAGCTTCTCATCGGATCAAAGGATGGGGCCATTGTACTTCTCAGTGTGCTTGCTGCTATCGCCACCGCGGATTTGAGTTGACGGATGCAGACCAGAAGTTATCCCAACCTGGATTTGACTTATCGGGTATTTTAGGGAACCCTTATAGTCTATCTATCTTCCGCGCTTATATCTGGGGGTTGGAGTGAAATGTTGTTTTAGCTTCTTGCTAGTTTATCTTGCCTTTCCTGATAGCTTCACTCACGTTACATATACTTACTACTAGATAGAGGCAGCTAGGCATAGGGAATAATGGATATTCCTAGGGCGCACTAATAAAATTGCAATATTCCCTTATCGACACTATTTAACCCTTGACTAAAAAAGCTCAGCCGAAGCTTGGACAGCCTTAGCCAACAAAAGCTTGGCTAATTAACGATTACGTGGACTGGAATGTTGAAAATACCTATCGAGGCCATCAATATAGAGCATGCAGGAGTTCTAGATTGACTTACAGTTGATGATGGCCGATGTTAGCCTATCAGCAGTCCGAACCACCAAAATACTGGCAACAGTTCCTAAATTGTGTAAACCTATTGGAGATGGCGTCGGCAGGACAGTCCCATTCATTACCATATCGTAATGGTCTCGCTCCAATTCCTCGACAACAGCTTTCTGTATAGGAACGGTCTCCACATTTGCAAGACAGCCCAGAGGCCGAAAGCATGGTAATTGCCACAAGAGCAGCAGTGAAGATATGCATAATTAATCGTGCAGAAATCAAGGCTTAGGTGCTGGTAGTGATCGGTAGTGCTGAATATTGAAGTATCGAGCTGTAATAAGAGGCAGGATGAAAGTGTGAGATCATCTCCTACTTATGTCTTTTTCGAGGGGCTGGTCACGTAGCCTTACTTTTGTTATTGACTTTGGCACTTTCTTTCTTATCAAACAATTGACCATACTTGGTGATCAGGTTTCACCTTGACTCGCTAGGTAGTACTGGCGGGCCTAATCTAGGACTCCTCAAGAATTGTGTTCCCTTTCAAGGATGCTGCGTTTACCAACGGTTGCCATTTTTCAGGATGGCGCCGTCTCTTTCTTCACCTCTTTACGTTGGTCCTTGAGCAAGCAGCTTGAACTTTTGACACTTCTGCTTTGCTACAGTAAGCCTCCAGTCATTAAATGATGAGATACGAGTGTAGGATTAGGCATTTCTGACCACTCTTCCGATTCCTTGTTTTCGGAACGTAGTCTAACGCTTTTGTATACAAGTGGAACAACCATTATATCCCCATGCAAACAAACCAACAAGTAAACCTTTGTAACCACCAGAGTGTCATCAGCCGCCTAGCGATGTCAGGCCATTGGCATCTTCACCGAGGACGATGTTTGGACGACTATACGACGGCAGTACAACAGAAGCCCCAAACATCGCTCCGCTGAAAGGCATTATTAGTCCTCCGCTGCCCCCATTGTGACACATGTGGCTCTTTTGTGGAAGGTTGAGTAGGTGCCGAATCATCTGCTTCTGGTGGTAAGATATCCCTCTATCCGACCGACAGAAGGTCAATGATAGGATGCTCCATTCTCCACTGGCAGGTTTAAACCAGGATGAACTGCCGAGTCGCTTCGCAAATAACAAGGATCCCATAAGGCTTATCCCAAATACAATATATTACATCCGATATATCCGCGATGAAACATATTTTCTATTCCTTGTCGATTGTGAATGATCTCACTGTCAAGGCGTACACGACTTGAATGCGCCCTCTAGTGGATCTATTTCGCGTTTTTAACATATATATAGGCTTTATGTGGAACCTCATATTTGTCACCTTCATATGATGAGGCATTAGTATGACAATGTAGTGTAACCAAGTTGAGAGACATTACCTCGTGACTCTACCGCCGCATCCGTATGCGGTAGCCATCTTACCTAGACAACATAGAGCCTAAATTCCTACTCGGAAGCTTATCCGGTTATCTACCCCTGCTACCTCTTGTCGTACTCATCACGCCCTCAAACTACATTGGAAGCGCTAACTTTGGGTATCAATAGTCTTGGGGGAGGAATATGTTTGCTTTTGCCGTCGCAACAAGGGCGGCAGCCAACCATCACCACCTAACAACCTCCGGACAACTCGGGACGAGCTTTTGGGATCATCAACATTGAAGCAGGGAGTGAAGCAGAGCGTACTCGGGGGGAGATATTGGAGCTCATCGGCGCTGAAACCGAGCGTATTCTGGCCGAGCAACGCTTCTTCTGAAGATGGATGAACTTCACCGCATGGATGCTATCATGTAGAGCCGTGGCTGGTACACGCGGAAGCATCATTGACCCCGAGAGCTATGAAAATTCCGATCCAAAATTCCTTGCAAAGGGAAGACGCAAAGCAGTAGACATTACAGTTGGGTACAAGGATATTCGAGGTTCAATAGTCACGCTTTCACGTATAAAATAGGTACAGATAAATAACGAAAATATGTAGGGTAACTCCTCGTGTCAAATCATTTTGGCGTGACGTTCAGCCCCGCGAGGAAACCAAACAACAGAGGACCCATAGAAGCGAATGATGAAATCCCTTCAAGGGCAAACCAGGTTCATCTACAGAGGGGTGGAGGAGACGACGCTGCCGACGGTCTGGCCCAGGGCGGAGAGGCCGAGGCTGGACAGGAGACCGGTGAGAGTGCCCTCGACCTTGACGAGGAGAGCGGAGGAGCCGTCCTGGCTCAGGACAGCGAGGACCTGGGTGGGGTCGGCACCGATGGAGGTAGCCTGCTGGACGAGGTCACCGGCGACGGGGACCTGGCCGACGACGGAGCCGAGAGGGGAGGACGAGCCGGAGGCACCGCCGAGGAGGGAGCCCAGGTTGAGGCCACCGACGAGGCCGAGGACAGAGGGCTCAACCTTGGCAAGGATGTTCTCGCCGTTCAGGCCAGTGATGCTCATAACGTCGTTGACGGGGTCGCGCTTCAGGTCAAGGACGGAAGTGAGGTCGCCAAGGTTGCCAAGGTTGCCCAGGATGCCGAGGTTGCCAAGGATGCCGGTGAGGCTCTCAACAGTGCTGGCGAGGCCACCAACGACGTTGGTAACGGGGCTAAGGGTAGACAGAAGGGGAGCAAGGAGACCCTCAACCTCGGAGGTGAGCTGGACAAGAGCGTACTTGCCCTCGGTGGTAGCAACGGTCAGGACACCGGAGGTCAAGCCGTTGGTGCTCAGCTGACTGGGGGAGCCGGCGATTTGGGTGACCTGACCGATGGCCTGGGTGACGGTACCGACGTTCAGGGTGCTGAGCTTCTGGGCAATGCTCTGCTCAAGTCCGATCACCATCTTCTGGCCACCGTTGGTCACGGTGAAAACCCTCTGGACGGCGTTGCTGGCGGTGTTGGCGGTGTTACCGGCGGTGTTGCCGCCGAGCTGCTTCAAGTTCATCGAGCTGAGGCCGCTAGCACTGGGGGTAGCAGTGGGCACCACAGTGGAAGTGGAGGTGCTGCAGAAGGGGATGTTGGGAGCAAAGCCGGTGGGAGCCGCAGTGGCGGGGATGCAGCTGAAGGTGCTGGTGCCGGTAGGCAGAGCAGCGACGGTGGACGCCAGGACGGCGGCGATGGCGAAGGACTTCATCTTGGATTTAATGAGTGACTGTTGCTCGAGGCAATAAAGAATGGACGGTATATATAAAACCGGTAAAGAGTGACTGGAGCACACGGAAAACAGAAGGACTCTTTGGGGGTATTGGAAGAGTTGAGGGTCAATTGACATGGACTGTCCTTTATAGAAGCCATTCTCAGGGGGAGATGAGCACAACATCCCGCTCGCTGAGCCAATGGTCCTGACGTCGACTTGGAGGAACTCCACATCAGCCCGATGGGGAACAGGGGGGATGCCAGTTAACCCCCGATGGGCAACATAGTCCAATGAGAATCGTAGTGATACGGGCGTCCTCTCATATTCAAGGGAAGACTCCACAGCCATGTTGATAGTGAATGAGCCGGCGGGGAGGACGGACCTGTCTTAGCCGGTCATAAGCTTCCCAGGAAGGTCCATCTTCATTAGCCACTCCGTAGATCTGCATGTCCACTCCAGACTCAGGAGTAGCAGTTCCCCCGTTTCCACTGTGGGAAAACGGCTTTGTGGCTGATAGCAGCATAATTCTGACGTATCCAGTATCCTTCTAAACAATCATCAAAAGCCAAGGGCCGGGTTGACGTACTTCGTGGGCCACGACACGAGAATGCGTTTGCCACATGGTTCGCAGCAACTGCCGGAGACATGCCAGAATCCGGTGGTCAAAACACAATAAATAAAGAACCCTGAAGGATCAGCATTGGCACCGCCTTAATCTGTGTTAGACCGTCATAGTCTCCAATGACATCGAAGACTTTGGTGGTTAGGACGCCGGTGATCGACGCTGTGCGGACCCAAACACGTTTCACAAAAGGAGCTGAACTCCACAAATCAGGGGGCTTTTGACGCTGATTGTAATTTGAATGTTGATCGCTAGTCCGTTGCTAAACTTGAATAGTCTACAAGTGGAACTGGTCTCTTCCCCATGTCGGGGTTTTCGGTTCTGCTGAGAATCAAACTGCATCAGACGAAGAGTTACCGAGGAGATAACTGCATAGGCTGGAGCACTCGTTAAAGAATAGATCCGGGTAGCGTCCAAAAGAGCTTTGTCGCGTCCTTGGATCTTGCGATGTCAAACAGCATGGAACGGTTGAGGTACAGGGGAAGGTGAAAGCTGAAAGGCGGAAGGCGGAAGGTGGAGCATCAAACCCCTGGAAATGCCGCGGGAACCCGTTGCTTATTCGGTAAGTGGAGGTGTCTGTCAAAGCCCTCCTCAAAAGAGTTTAAGCCAAGACCTTGTGCCAGGAAACCCCAAAGAATTGGAATTCTCAATATTCAATTCTGTATCGGGTGGATGACTCGGTACACCGCCCAGGTGGAGTTAGATGTGCTACGAATATCCGAGATCCGACATTCTTGCTTGCGACATCTATTTACTCAGAACTGCATGTTCTTTCAGAACACCGCATAGTCTGATCTTCTCGTGCATCTATGTCCGCAAGTGTATTTTTTGACATCGTCCTTGGTCCGTAGTCCGTACCCCCCTGGCGCGACGATCAGGAACTTGATATTCCAATCGGGGTTGACTTCCCTAGGCAGTGACTATATGAAATCTCCTAGAGTGAATTTGCTTGCTGCCTATCAACGGAGACCTCTTATTATCTTGTGTCTGCTCTTACATGGCGTGGTAGAAAGAGTGACCCGGAAAGCCAACCGTGTGCCTATCGGAAAGATCTGACCAACGGTGCCTCCTTCGCCATGAGGATTGACCTCACGAATACTTAAAGCGCTTATTTTGTGATACGAACTGGCCCCCATCAATTAGTTTCTAGCTAGGGTCGTGCGTCTGCTTTGAGGATACCCTCCATGTCTCGCATCAGACCATAGCCAGCACTATCGGTGAAGACATCGATGTGCTTGAAGTGCGAGATAGCATTTGAACCAGTCTCTCAATGATTGCTCCTTGGGAAGTTGCAACCAAGCTCAATTTAAGCACGGTCGGTCCGTTGGGCAAGTAGGAGAGCGAGGCAATGTCGCGGGCGGTTGCGACAATGTGCCGGACTCGTAAATTGTTTGGACAAGGGATTCGCCCAATGCCGGATGAGCATCCAATCAGTAAGTCTTGTTAGTAAACAGAGAGCAAGGAAGTAGACCGGCATAAATGTGACAGGTAGCCTACCTACCAAACAAAACCATTTTGTCATTCAATATCGAAGATGTAGTTAGATATGTTTATTATATCCGATCACTAAGTGCAATAGTCCGAGTTGATTCTAATATTTGGATTGATCTTGGATGAAAATCCTCCTCGTCACTTGCATGCTTATGTATCTATTGAACCAAGCACTCGTCAATCCTACTTTTCAATACTTCTTCCCGAAGCTGTAGAAAGACATGCGAGATGTCCACTTCAGGCCGATTATCAGAGCTATATTATCAGCCTAACTAGAAAAGGAAGGTACACTAAACCGCTCAGCCTCACGAGGGTGTGTAGTTAGAGTGAACGCCTTTACCGACAAGGGTTATAATATTCCATCTTATCCTACGAGCCTCTTGGTCATACATAGTGTAGATGCTGGAGTAGTGTTAATATCGGCAATTTGGCCACAGTGTAGGAATCAATTTACTCTGATGGAGTGGAATGTGGGGAACATCTGGGGCAGGCGGGGCCCCAATCCGTGCTTTATACATAGCATGTGTTACCGGTGGTCTATATTATAAGTGCCTATATTATTGGAGGAGAGAATCAAGAGACAAGTTGAGGGAATCTTGTGCGACCACATTCTTAGTGCAGATAATCACTTCTCCCTCTCCAAGTACTCCGATGTCGGGTAATTATCCCACCCCATCCCCGGTTGGCGCATCCCAAGTTGGGCGTGTGGGGTTGTGGGAGCGGATGAGGTATTACCCGCCTTCACCATTATGAAGGCTCCATGGGGAAGTTTTTTAAAGATTGCCCTTTTCCTGCTTTGTAACCTTTTATTACTTTTTAAAATTCTAATTCCCCCCCCTCCTTTAGATACCTGATACAATGGCGAAGTCACCCCAAGATTTACAAATTGCCATTCTGGGCGCCGGTATGGGCGGCCTCACTTGCGCCCTTGCTCTGGCCAAGCGTGGTTTCAAGAACATTGATGTTTATGAAAATGCGCATGATCTTGGTTTTGTTGGAGCTGGTATCCAACTGGCCCCGAACATGGCTCGCGTGCTTGATCGACTCGGTGTCTGGAAGCCTATTGAGGCTGAGGCTGTAAACATCGGAGATACTTCCGTGCGAGGTATGTGCCGATTGTCAACATATAATGTAAAGAAAGATATACTGATGCGCTAATTAGTTGGCGCAACTGACGCTGAGCTTGCTCACGTTGAGCTGGGGTACGTCGAGGATACCTACGGCTACAAGCATATGGTGGGACACCGCTCGTCACTGGCCGACAGTCTTTACCAGGGCTGCTTGAAGGAGTCAGCCATCAAGTTCAACTTTGCCACCCTTGTAGAGAACGTGGATGTGTCCAGCGAGCGGCCATCATTTACCGCAGTCCCCCGCGACGGCGATGCCCCGTACAATATGGAATGCGATGTGTTGCTGGCTGCCGACGGTATCAAGTCCAGCACTCGTGTAGAGGTACTCAAGAAACTGAGCGTCAACGTCGGTGTTAGGGACACCGGCCAGGCCGCATACCGGATCATGATCCACAAGGAGCAGATCAAAGATGATCCGGAGTTGCTGGCTCTCATCAACAGCACGCGCGTCACCCGCTGGATCGGTGAGAAGCGCCATATCATCGCCTACCCGGTCTCCAACAATACCATCTACAACATCTCCACCACCCAACCCGACACCAACTTCGCCGCTGCTACCAACGCCACTTACACCACCAAGGGTGACAAGAAGGCCATGCTGGGCGTCTTCTCCGACTTCTGCCCCATGGTCCAGCGCATGCTCAACTATGTTCCCGAGGGCGAGGTCTGTGAGTGGAAGCTACGTATCCACGACCCGCTCCCAGCCTGGGTCTACAAGTCCGTCGCCCTGGTCGGGGATGCCTGCCACCCAACCCTACCTCACTTGGCCCAAGGTGCCGCCCAGGCCATTGAAGACGGCGCCGTTCTCGGCGTTGCTCTCTCCCGTCTCCCCGATACCGCTCCCGAGTCTATCAACAAGGCTCTGCGCATCTACGAGAGAATCCGCAAGAGCCGTGCCGAGGCTCTGGTCAATATGGCCTCTGCCTCCGGTCGTGCCCTGCACTTGGGAGATGGTGCTGCTAAGGAGGAGCGTGATCGGCAATTCGCCGCTCTCCGGGATGGCAAGGGTCCCGTGCCGGACAAGTGGGCTGATGCCGATGTCCAGCGCGAGATATACGGCTTTGACTGCACCAAGGTGGCTGAGGAAAGGTTTGATGAGTATTTTAACCAGATGTAAGCAGTCTGTCTTTGCAGTGTTGGCTTGTACTTTTGGCGCTTTCCTTCCTGCGATATATCTTTTATGTATATCCATGCCTTTTGCGAAGTTAGACTCATGATGATATGAAAATCTTAAATTTACTGAGTACTTTTGTCAACACAGGGAGAGGTAGTACCACGTATAATGCGATATATATTTGAGTTGATATGTTGCATGACTTTCCACGACTGAGATGAAGTGGGGCTCTAGTAGTAATTCGACGACCTTGAATGGGATACATAGAAAATTTAATGTCTGATATAACCAGTTGCAGGGCTCTATTTGAAGCGATCGCCTTCATTCTCATTTACGGGTCGATGCTACATAGTTATCTGAAGACATCTCCATTTCGGGCGGTTTCCCCGCAATCTCCAATCTCCCGTCTCCAACCTACGCGAACCTCACTAACCGCGCCCAACTTGCGCCATGTGGCTCCAGCACCGCGACTGGACCTGATCCAATGCCTTTCCCCGGAGTATGCTTCCTATTCAGGATGTTTGAAAACCAATATTTACCAGGTCCAATCACAGACTCCATCTCCATTTCGCTTGTCGCGCCAGCAATCGACGCGCCGCAGCGCCGGCCCACAATTCGCGAACCCGCCTCGATTCCTCCTTTCGCAGACTACACCGCAGCGAAATGACGATCTTGATATCGACGACGATGATGGCCCGCCGTCGACTGCCCTGGCCATTGCGCGCACCTCTGCCCCGTCCCGGAACCTCCCGTCACGTTGGCAAAGGGACGTGATCGAGGATCCGGGTGATGGCAAGCCGACCAGGGATACCGGAACCCGAGGCGCCGAGGGAAAGAACTTGGTAGACGATGTCATCGACAGCTCTCCGCCAGAGCAGGCAGCAAGCCCACGCGGCTTGGACACCGATTTCGACGCGGTGTTTGCACCCGTAGGGGACAGCCACAAACGGCGACGACTTTCAGGGGGGGCCCATCAGTCACTGGATGAGAAATTGAACCGGGATAATCTGGCGGCATTGTCATCTCAGCCTCAGCAGTCTGGCCCCGATCCTTTGATGACGCCTGCTCCTCGTGTCGCGTCAAGACCAACAGGTCTCGACAGTGGTATACCAGCCACGCCAGGTATACCACCTCCGCCAATGGGTTCCATGATGCCAACGCCTGGGAATATAAAGACCCCTTTCCACAACAAACCTCGCTTTATGCTCTCGACAAAGAAACCACCCAGCAGTCAGACCCCCTTCAGACTCGAGACGCTATCAACACAGCCGGCATCACCACCAGAGGGACGGAAACCGGCTTTTATTCTTCCCCGTGCACCAACACCAGATCCCGCCGATGATGTCCCGGCACCGTTCTCCCCTTCTTCACGCACACTCCGCCGTCGCGGTCGGGCTCGCGCGGGAGGATTAGATTACACGCCTGGCGGAATGGCAGCCGAGGTACGAAGTTGGATCCTCGAGATGGGATCAAAGCGTGAGAATGTCCCAACTAAGTATTCTGAGAAGACAAAATCTCTAGATAAGTATCTGGTGACTGCTCGCGTTGTCCATGCTAGTCAGGGAACGCTTAGCAGCTCTGGCCCCGTAGCTCTTATCCAGGCTGAGATTACATGGCCTTCTCAAGAAGAAGAAGAAGAAGAAGAAGAAAAGCACAGGGGACTTAATATCATGGCAATGGGGGTGCCTCGATACCGACCCAATTCGCGGCAAGCCTTGCATACTGGTGAACCTCAGACCTTCTCAGTTCAGGTAGGAGACTTGGTGGGTATCCATCGAGGCTTATCATGGGATATTGAACTACATGACTTCAAGGCACTCACTGCCAGGCAAGGGCTTTCCCTCAGCATTGATATGAGCGACACAAGACAGCGCTGGCTGGTCACTATGGAATGGGATATACTATCAGAAGACGCCTAACAATGTACCAGTATAATTATCACGATATTGATGCCCAATATGAGCTATGTGCAATGAGACTTTTGATTTCGGGAGTCGCAATGCAACTTCAGTCGATATGTCCAGGGGTATATTCTAGGTACAAAATGCATAACAAGACAAAATGCCTCCCTCATGCAACCATTAATCCTTAACAGCCTTCAGGGCATCCACAGCAACAGTGCATCCCCAGCGCACCAGTTTCTGTTCTTTGTCTGTCGTGATATCACTCTTGGCGACAACCTTCCGGATAAAGTAGATCAGGCCCTTGGCAATGTGCGGTGTCTCCTGGACGCGCAAGAAAATCTGCATCAAAGATTCCTCATCCCTGCCAGACTCGGACGTCTTCTTTGCCTTTTTGCTCTTCTGCGATTGCTGGATGATACTGATGACCAAAACTTCGACAAATGTCTTGGTTTTGGGCTGCAAATACGCGAAGTTGAGGTTCTTCAGGATGCCCAGCGTCAGTGACCCGTCTGTGATGAGCATGCCGTACATTTTGGCCAAGTTGACCACGGCCTTCATGCTGACGCCGCTTTCTTCATCGTCGGGGTCAAACTCGTCATCGTCGTCGAGATCGCCTCGCTCGCCCATACGTTTGAAGATGTTCCACAGGGCGAACATGAAGGACATTTTAATGCGTCGGCCGAGTTCACCGCAGAGGCGCCGGGCAATAAGAGTATAGTAGGGGTTGTGTGCTTGTTCCTCCATTGCGCAATGCAAGAGAACGCGAGGAATTTCAAACTCCTGGGCCCGCTTCAAGCGAAGCTTGAGAAGGCGGACATGAGCATCTTGGAAATCGTTGGCTGACATGATTGCCACGAAGATCGATCGACGGACATCGGTGTTCATGCGGTGAGCCTTGGCAAGGTCTCCCAGGTCAGGTTCGGCTTCACTGTCCTCTTCCACCACGGGGTCCTCTTTTGCAGCTGCGCCAGACAGTTCCTTCCGGGCAGCAACCAAAGGATCCTCCTTCCAGCTTGCACCGACCAGCCACCATTTGCCCTTTTTAGAAGAATCATGGATATCCGCACGGCTGATGCTGATGGGCTCGGATGCGCGAATGACGCGAGAGTTGTTGAGCGAGCCCAGAATCTTGCGCATCTTGGTGATGTGTTCTGAGGTTACACTGGCACCAATAGCAGATTTGACCTTGTTGTTCTTGAGATCGGTAATTACGTCGATCATGAACTTGGTGCGAACCGAAAGGGCGGCCTCGCCAGCCTTGGCTACTGCGGGATGGATGAGCATAACAATATCCTTGAGTGATGACGGATCATCTTGACGAAGCTGGGGCCCACAGTCTGTGACGCTGTTAGATATATCGCAATTTGAGTTGGGTGGAACCGCTTACTTCGAATAACCTTGAGCAAAAGCTCGGTGTTCGTCTCAGTAATCTCCGCTAGGAAAAGACGAATGTAATCAAACACCAAGGTACTGCCGATGACGTGGAAATTGTACAGTTGGGAAAGGAGAGACACAAGATTGACGGTCTCTTTGCCCTCGAATTTGCCGCGTTCATCACTACCGGCATCCAGTATTTCGACAACATGCTGCACAAGCTCGGCACCAAAGTCCATACCAACGAGCTTGTAAAGAGCCGCAATGAAACCAGCATGAAGGACCATGAAAGTGTCCTGCAGAACGGCTCTTTCACAGATCATGCCCATCAATAGATTGATCAAGGTGGAGGTGACATTCTGACGAGGATAGTCGCGGTAGAGCTTCTCAAACTCGGCAACAATAGAAAGCAAATTTGCCTCGGATAGCTTGTTCAATTGTCCCTGAGCTTGACGTCTTAAACGTGTAAGGGACTCCGAGTCGGGGTCTTGACGAGCTCGCAATGATGGGGGAATGTATTTTTGCGCGGCTGCAGGCTTCGATACTGGAGCGACATAGGGATTTTCTTTCACCTTTGGCGGGCCTTTCTCTTCATCGAATCCACCAAACTCGCTGCCCTCACCCTCACCTTCACCTTCGCCCTCACTTCCATCACCATCACTGCTCTCATCCCCCAAGTCAAATACATCACCATCATAATGGCTGTCACTACCTTCACTGTCGACCTCGTCGTAGGCGTCGTCCTCATCTTGTCCTTGGCCCACCCCTGTCTGACGGGCCTGCGCCTTTCTTCTCTTGCTGAGCAGCCACTCGTCAGCCTCCCGCTTGCGCTTGCGGCTATCGTCCTCGGAGTCTTCCCCCAGATCTCCAATCAAGTCTTGTAAGCCATCCTCCGCAAACGCTTTTGGAAGCTTTTTGCCTTTCTTTAGGCCAAGTTTCTTCTCGAGCGCTGCAATTTCCGCATCATCTTGAGCTAATTTGTCCTTGACTCCAGCGGGGACATGAACTGGCAACGCCTGGAGACCTTCCGGACCAAGGTCGATATCGTCATGCTGTGTAGTTTCGTCGGCATCATGGTGATCTTCCTCGCTGGTGCTACCGCGAGTCTTCTTAGACGCCTTTTCCTTTGACTTGGGCTTCGGCTTTGCCTCTGGCGTGGGCTTCGATTTTTTCACAGGTCGTGCATCATCGCTGGAAACATCATCCTCCTCGTTCAGGCTGATGTCATCTTCATCACTATCCTCTTCTCCGTCATCATTTTTTCCTCCTTCAGTTCGCTGGAACTGCTTCTTGGCCGGTGCTATCGGTCTTTTCGACTTCTTTTCATTCCGCTCGGCTCGACGCCGGTCCTTCCGAGTCACAGACCCCTTCTGTTTGCGTTTCTTTTCCCCGTAAGTGTCCCTGATGCCCAGCTCCGAGCGTAGATCCCGAGGCAACGAGGTCGTATTGTGCATCCGGCGTGGCATCGTGACTTGATTCTAGAAATCAGCAGAGAGGTCGAGGCCTACAGCATGAAATTATGAAGGCGGTGAGCAAGGCGGTGACTGAACTTTTTTTCCAGATCACTTTTCACCAGCAATACCCCAAGGCGGTGAACATACCCACAGCGGCGGTCCTTTCCCCATTCCCCACGAGCCTCGCTGTCCATCGCATTGTCTCTCGCTGCAGTTCGCAATACTACGTTTCTTGTTCGCATCGCACAGTATCAATTCTTAATGGCACCCCATCTTCTCAATGATGAGGTATGTTGTGCTTATTTGCTCGCTACGGGCATTCCGCACATTTGGGCACGAGACCAACAGCATTGCTAATATTACTGTCACTATAGTTCTTCTCATCTCTCACCGACCTCCTTTCAAAAACTTCACAGAAGTCCCGGGGCTCTGTATTCCTTACTCAAAAGCCCCTGATCAGCGGTATCACAAGCGGTCAACCTTCCATTCTTATCCGTGCATCAAATGGCAACACCGATGCGAAGAGGCCGAAAGACAAAGACGGCAAAATCGCGAAGACCAAGGCCTCCAAAGCCTCAAAAGCCAAGTTCTCGACTGTTGTTGCTGCGGATGAGCTGGAGGCGTTCTACACGCGATATGCCGAAGTGTGCAAGGCCGGCATGACGGGGCTGAAGAAGCGGGATCGGAGCAAGCGCAAGGGAAAGGGCAAGGGTGTATCAAAGGCCACGAAAGCATGAGATCCTCCCTATTCTTACAATGATATCTCACATGGCCGTGCTATCTCTTCTGTTGCATTTTGCTGGCGTTAATCGGTGATTCTGTCGCACAACTTCCTCTGCAATATCTCTCACAAACATATTATTATGCACTTAAGAATTGATTTTTTTCTAATCAATTAACTATCCAATAACTAGTGGAAACTGCCCTTTGCCCTCCTCTACATCGAAGTCCCATTTGATGCCTTCGTACTCCCGCCTTCGCTTCACAGTGACTGGAAACTCACTCTTCACAGGACCCATGATCGACACAACGGACGAGAGAAACTTCTCTGGTTCTTCCCAGATCCCGCTGACAGTAGATATATCATATCGGAGGATCATGGTAGCAACCATTCCCAAAATCTCAGAGGTGGCAAAGTGACGACCTGGGCAGATTGTTGGAGATACACCGAATGCCATGAATCCACCTACACGTCTGGGCTCCCTTTCGCCTGGACAGGCTTCAGATTCTGGCTTTTTAATAAACCTTCGAGCATCGAATACTCTTGCTGTCTCTCCCCAGACTTCGGGACGTTTTCCCATCTCCACGGATGGCATAGTGACGAGGCTCCCAGCTCTGAGGAGGTACTTGTCGGCAATCATAGTATCCTGAGTCACAACGCGTGTAGGCGATGACATTGTGCGGATACGCAATATCTCTTGGAACGTAGACAGAAGAAGCGGACAGCTTCCCCGCAGGGCACTTATTTCGATAACATGCGTGCCATCGGCTCGGATGGAGAGGGCATTGAGTTCCACCTCTTTGCGAAGGTCGTCGAGAAGTTCCGGTCGGGAATAGATATCATAAATGGACCAGAAGGTTGCCGGGACGGTATTGGAGAGAAAGCCAGTCGGCAATGGTACTTCGAGAAGCGCATGGTCTTCCATCGAGATTCCAGCTTCAGACATTGCCTTGTATCTCACCTTGATCAACTCGGATGCTTGCTCGGGCCCTCCTTCTGAATGGTACTTCATCAATGCAGCGGCAACCTCACCACGAGCTTTCCAGGGCTTGCGTGCAGTGAGCCAGGGCAAGGTATTAGCCATGAGCGCGCTGAGGCCATTTTCAAAGTCCCTGCGCAAAGTCCCGTTAGCACAACAAGGCCTATTTATGAACAGCTCACACTCACCAGAATGCATCAGCAATTTTACCATCTTTAAATGGGTTCATAGGCCCATATATGGCATCCGTGCTGGCAGTAGTGATGGCATCTTGACACCACCTATACAGATCGAATGAGGGCTTGTCTCCCATCTCATCCATGAGCGGTGTCATCCGGCGAACCATCCGCATATTGATTTGATCGAGTGATTGGCCAACCAGTTTCGGAGCTAATGCATGCATTACCCTCTGAGCAAGGCCCTCGCCGCCAGAACTCGTGTCAAGTAGCAGGCCTAGAACCTTCTTGTCAGTGATACCACACATGTTGCGCACACTAAGGTCCAATAGGGGATCCAGTCTGAGCGCCCTGTTACGCTGGACAGCTTGCATCAATTCCGGGGAAGTGATGATATAGATCTTGGTGAACAGCATATCAAGTCCGAAGATTGAATATGAGGCATTTTGCTTTCTGCGAGTTGATCAGACGAAATTTCAGATTTTGTTCAGAGCGCTGGAAGGCTCACGCCTGCATTGTCCAATATCCAACACCGTACCATAGCATGCCCAGGATATGACCTATAATGGGCATTCCGTTTAACAACATGGGCGGCTCGCGTGAATCGTACGTGGAGCTCCGATACACCAGGTATCCGGCCGAGGCAACAGCGCCCAAAATCAGCAACTGGCTGATATCGAGCATGATCTTGGCTTGAAATGCTCCGTTCCTTGGTGATCACGGATGAATATAAGCGCAAATCAGGAATTCCCTGAAGAAAACATTGAGCAATAAGTGCTGACTGCTGAACCATTTGCGATGATATTTGCAAGAATGTTATTGGTGGCTGGGAGATGCGGTGAACCAATTAACAAAACGGGCAACTCCTCAATTGTACTGTACAACAGCTTTAGATCTGAAGAGTTCTCGTTATTTACGTAGATATGTCAACCATCGCTTTCATAAAACACTTTGACGATTGACTAACAAACCAAAGGCGTAGTGCTGATATTGAACCCCGTCTCTGTACGGTACGTACAAATGCTAGAATACAAAAATCCAAAGAGATACAATCCAACCAATATGTCCACTCCAAGAATTATGCGAGTGTCCAAATATTCGTAAACAAAATCAAATCGTAATGTCACATGCCGAAGGGGTACATATTAAATCGAGGGTAATGGAGCAAAATAGAGAGAAAACGGAAATAATATCACAAACCGACGAGCGTCGTCACTCTAGTCAAGGTTCCAGGGATCTAACTTCCTGGTTATCTCGGCATCCTCATAGTCAGAGGATGTCTCACGCTCCAGAGGGAAACTGAAGTCATCTTCCTCAGTCACTGGATCTTTTGCGGATGAATACGACTGTGAGGCAGGCTCGCGCGAAGAGGACGTCACAGCCGGGCTGATGACAATGCGGGCTGTGATGTGGAGCAAGATAATGAAAAGGGAAATCGGGGGCACAAGCACAAGTGCCAGGGTCTTTGAAAGGATAGATTTGGTTTCCTGACCTGAGTTTGGTTGGTAGATCGCAGAAGAAGGAGGCATCGGGGAGACGTCACGCTGCCTTGTTGCCTGTGCCCGGCGGCGGAACTCGGTACTCATATGGTTGAAATCAGTCGGGGGTGATGCCCCTTTTGCAACAGGCTGTGAGTCCTTCTTGATGTCCGATGGGATGACCAAAGAAGGCTCCGTGGGGCGCTCTCGAGCTCCGTAATACGCAAAATTTCGAAACGCGACGGGAGAACTGTCATTCCTAGAAGTCTCGTGTACTGAAGAAACATCCAACTTATGCGGCAGAGACCTGTCAGCTGCCTCAGACGGGCGTGCGGCTGCTTTGGACTTATTATACTCCTTCTCCGGGGTGGTACGAGTGGAGACTGAATCTGACAGCGAAGCAAGATCTGCCGAGTGGAATGAATTGGGCGTAGACGGTAGCGAATTTTCATGGTAGCCGTCGGTTTCGCGACCGGAAGATGAATATGCTTTTGAAGTCGGGACCTCTATATTTGGGACCGCTCCAGCACGACTCTTCACCACAACCGTAGACCCGACCGAGGCGGGGCCCTCATCTGCGCCCGTTGTATCCGTGACAGAATTCTCGTCTGAGGAGAGAGATTCTTGCAAGACTAGAGGGTTCTCCAAAGAAACACTTTCGTTGGGAGTGGAGGCAACTTCTGAGACTATAGGCTCTGTAGTTGGACCCTCCATCTGTGGTGCAGGTTCTGCCGACGGTTCTTGAGCTGGGGTGTCTCGGGCTTTAGCTTTCGCTGATGTTGGAAGTTCCTCTGGGGACATAGCAGCAAAAGAAACTGCGACCTCTCCTTGTACAGTAGGGATTTCGTCTTTGACTGGAGTCTCAACTGGAATAGATGTATTGTCTTGAGCCAAAACTTTCCTTGAAGTCAAAGCATCATCTTCTTGAACTGGAGGTTCATCAGGAATAGGTTTCTCTAGTATCGGACTTTCCTTTGAAGATGGGGCCGATTCCGAAGTCGAGTCCTGTTCGTGGACTTCGGTCTTTTTTGGAGCCAGTGGTTCCTCTGGGATGGAGCAGCTTTCTTCTGGCACTGGACTCCAGTCAAACTTTGCCCGTAGGCTGGTGAAAGTTTTCGGCATTTCAGTCACTGAGCGCCTAGTGGGAGTTGAAGGTATAGGAACCTGAAATGTATTATCGGTGAAGACCGGCGACTGGTCGCCAGCTGGTGAGGGCTCCGGTGTCGTACTCTTAGCCGTCTTGGGGCGAATACCACTGTCATCCGTTGCGCCTCCGTCGGTGTCTTCTCCAGTGCTGGCTGAATCGAGCCATCCCGACCGCCCTTCGGAGGAGGAGCCCCGGTTGCTCCCTGGGACCGAAAGAAGAGTGTCTTTGCGGTCTTTTGGTCGCCAGGCCCTTTTGCGACGAGGCGCCATTGCATCCTCCGGGATCTCGACTGTGAACGCGCGCTTGAAAGGACATGGTGTAACTTCGTACCGGAGCACAGTAGGCAATGCGGTTTTCAAATCCTCCACAGATATCTTCTCTTCCTCGGTCTCATACGGCAGCTCGATGCGATAATAGGTGAGAGGGCGAATGCGCAAAACAAACTTCGACACACCGTCAACGCACCAGCATTGGGAGTTTTTCAAGATCGCATGCACAACATTTCCGCATTTCAGAAACGCAGTCAACCCATGTATCCTTTCCAGCCTTAGCGGCGCAGTTGCTACGGTCCGTTCCGTGGCCGAGCGCCATGGCAGTGTCTCGATGGTATCCACGGGGTAGTCAAAATCGGTCGGCGAGGTACTAGATGGGATCGGAACGAGAGCCCTGGGAGCAAAGTGTACGATCTTGGCCGAGGGATGGTAGAAAATGACGTTTTCCCCAATGTTTGGCGCACCCGAACCACGTTGCGCATTTAACTTTGTAGGGAGTGTGGCCGAACGACGGATGGACTGTATCGGACCCGAGGACTCACTCAGAGGCTCGGGCATTGTCGAGGGACAATATCGAGAGATTTAGGAGGGCCGGCGGCATCCAGGGTAGGATTCACTGAGAGCACATGGTGGAGAAGAGCTGAAGGCTGAGGCTTATCTTCCCCCATGTTTGCGCGTCTTCGCGCGGGGACATGTTTAAGTTGGCCTTAAGTCTCAGGCAGTAGGTGTCATGTGACCGTGACGCAGTGACAAATGGATGCCTGGCTTTTTGTTGACGACTGTCCTTCCCTTGTCTCACCCTTCAAAATACCGGAGATTGCGCGAAAAGGGCCTCGATCATGTCGAATTTTGAGCCCAATGCCGTGATCCGCGGCTTCCAGCTTACCGTGGTAGGAAGTATGTCTCCCACTTGACCTGCTGCACATTCGAGAAGCGAAGTTCTATTGCACGACGTATCGTCTACATGGGCTCATTTTCATGTCTCAGTTTACCCTTATGCTTGTTGTTTGGATTGAACTCGTACAACATCATTTTCCCTGGCCGAGCATTTGTTGGAGCGTGTCACGGATATGTTGCTAACCTCGGAGTATAGCTGTGCGGGCCTTGACGAACCCCGAGCTCTTCAAGTATGAGCATTTCCGCCAAGCAGCTTTAGCTATAGCCGTCGGTATTACCATCCAGTTGATCATCCAAATTCCGGTAAGCTCGACAGCTTTCACCGTCTTTCTACCATTAGCTGGGAACGTGGCTAATGTTTTACCCAAGATCATCGCCCTCAAGTTCGGTTTGTACATGCTATCATGGATTATCAATCTGGATCATGCCACCTGGGATGACAAGCTCCTCGATGGCCTGGAGTTTCTGTCCAAGACAGTCCTCCAGGTGCCATTTCTACTGATGACTTTCATGGGATACATCACTCCCACTCTGGACGAGATGTAGGTCTTGCGTTTTCAGGTATTTCTGTCAACCACCGCTGACCAGCGTATTAGCTTTATGCAGTCGATCCAATGGGTAGACATGACTTACATCCAGAAGCACAAATCCGAGGATCCGAGCAGTCTTCGAGCCATGTACTACCCTCACTTGGTGCTGTACCCAACCAAGGGCGGACCTGATTCGTCCCGACCCAAGTCGAAAGCCATGATGGCTTTTATCAATAGATACGCCAAGAGAATGGGAATGCTTCTCGGAATCTATCTACTGTCTTTGACCCCGGTCGTTGGTCGATTCGTGATGCCTGCGGCGAGTTTTTACACATTCCGGAACCACGTTGGCACTGTGCCTGCCGCTGCTATCTTTGGCGCCGGTTTCATCTTGCCCAAGGCCTTCATTGTCAGGTTTCTTCACACTTATTTTGCATCCAGAAGTTTGATGCGCGAGCTGGTAAGCCAATACTGTATATCCCAGCGAAAGGCGTGGCTAACAACTTTCTAGCTTGAACCATACTTCCGTCGCATCAAGTTTACCCCTGAACAGAAGCGACGCTGGTTCCGCGACCGCGAGGGTGTTTTGTTCGGATTTGCCTTTGGCTTCACCGTTGTGTTGAAACTTCCGTTTATCGGTGTTCTCATGTACGGAGTTGCCGAGGCATCCACCGCGTATCTAGTCACCAAGATCACCGATCCACCACCGCCTCCTGCGGAAAGCGAAGGCTTCGCAGAGAGCCAGGTGGTGTGGAAAAACAAGCACGATTTCCTACAGCTGTCACTGGATAGCATCGACAAGCTGAATGTTGCCATCGATGAAAAGGATGGTCAGGGTAACTCTACCCCTGCCGGCAAGAAGTTCTCTTGAGACGACAAAGAAAGGGGGTATCCAATCCAAAATATCTATTAGAAGGACCAGAGAGAATCTACGAATACATTGTTGTCAAACGTAGAATACATGTTTTCAAATGCACTGCTCGTCGCAGCCTGTGCCACGGGAAAGTAGGCAATTATCAACCATGGCTCCTTGCAGTTCAAATTGTCCTAGTCTACTGGAGGAGTAGACAGAACAATAGTATCTTCAGAGGCCTTTGTAAATGATCTCTCCATAATCATGGATGAAATAAACGAGAGAAATATTCTATGCCATCTACCTAGCTCTCTTCGGGGTCGGGTTACTGCGGTCCCACCAACGGGAAAGGTCAGTCCCACGGCTCATTGCCGCTTCTCAACTAGTTTAATCAAACCAGTACATCAAGCATTGATTTAGATCACCAAGGCTTATTCTTGGTATTTCTCAAGACGCCGGGACCAGCATTCTACGCTCCGCATTGGAGAATGCACGTATATCCTTGAATTATCAAATCAATTCAATTTATACCTACTATCTCGCTTTCGATATAATCACTACTTCAGGAACCCAAGTGAAAGACATTGCAAAGCTACCGAGGCTACCCCTCCCTACTCCAACCTTGAAGCCATGCTCTCCCCTTGCTAGCAAATAGCACCCAAAACCAGGGAGTGGCCATCCAACTATTGACCTACACACGGCAGGCAACACAATCCTGTTGGGTACGGGCGCGGATGCAGACAGTCTGGCCCACGGCAAGATTAGAGCAGTCACGCTGGATCTGTGGGTTCCACAGATAGAGCTGGCTCAGGCTCAGGGTATCCGGGTGCATGTCGACAATTTGCAGGCAGGTATCAGCTTCGTTAACGGTATAATGGGCCGTGCCTGTTTAAAGAAAGTCAATTGTCTGCTAGACAAGACTTGGAAATCTAACACAATTATCAGGAAACTCCACACTTCAACTTACAATTTGCCAGCTGATATTGATTCGGGAGTATTCCCGTGGCTGGGACATCCGAGCTCATGGGCTGGTTAGAGTAATTTGGGATAGCTGACAGTGCAGTGAGTGCAAAGGTCAGGACCAGAGCAGCGGTGCGGGTGATTGAAGACATTGCGTTTTCGAAATTGTTTCAACGGGAATAATTCTGGTGCTTTGGTATTCAATAGAAGCTAGCTTTGAGGTTGTGAATCGGAGAGATCGACATGGCATCAAGCTTGATTTATAGTTTCGATTGACACCGTCTAGATCATCTTTACCAAGTCAAGAGTTTGCTACAATCGGGTTCCTCGGATCTTGGATGAGGGTTGAACCGGCATTCAGATGGCGGAGCAAACATGTCAATCGGGGCAGTGAGCGTGTTAGGGAAGCTCAACAATACCATTATTGATTCCAGCACTGGATAACTTCGGGTTCATGGTTACATTACTCTATGTTTGATCCAGTCGATATAGCAATACCGTTTTCCGGGGCCCTAGTTCAGATTGCATGGTATGACCTAACTCAAGATCAATGTCGGGTCTATACATAAACATACAAACTTTGGAACATGTGAATGCCTAGGTGTGGTCCAGTTGAGCCTGGGTCTTTTGGACAAGTATACGACCATGCCACCACATCTCAGATGCCAATCGGATGAGGCTCGGAATTATAAATAAACTCGCGGTTGAAGAGATATCATCTTTAAGAAGCTGTAAAGTATTCATGGCATAGAAGCCGATATCGGCCTCGGTACACGGGTAGGGCGCCATCTAGCTCTTTGTGGATATTTAAACATTCGTTCTAGAACCCGAAATGAGTGTGTGCCAACCAGAGTTTGGAACAATATATTGGGAATATAATGATATTATCGCCATTCTCCATACACCAGGATTCTATAGTCGAAGTTCTCTAAGTTTCTCGTATGAGGCTGTTGGCCGATCCTATCCGAGACATTATACGTAAGGGGTCCGCGACGTCTGCATTGCCGGCTCTGGCCTTGTCTTCTGGACTTCAATACCACCTAGTTCGTGATAGACCGGCTGGATCTGTGTCCCGTCGCCATCCAATTCCAAGGCGTTCTCGTCGATACTTTGCTCGTAACGCCCGCCACTGCTGCTACTCTGACCGTTATTGCGTTCGCTGGAACCGCTCAAGATGGCGTCTGGAGACCAGAATCTCGATTGCGGAGCAGAATTGTCTGACGGATCAGGAGGAGGGGCGTTGTGCACCGGACCGGAGAGAACCGATACGTCTGGCTCCGGCGGAGTCGCTTTATATGCTGTCTTTTGGCGTTGACGGCGAATGAAAAAGAAGAGAACTACCGCAAGAATTGCGACTCCAACCAAAGCTGCAATCGCGATGCCAGCCACAGCGCCACGACTGAGTGATGAAGAATTATCTGAACCAGTACTACTGGACGAGCATCCATTTCCCGAGCAAGGGGATGAGTCAGAATCTTTGGAAGTAATCGTGATGATGTCTTCTTTGGCGTTTTCATTCCAAGTACATGCCGACACATTGAAGACACCCCGTTCGTAATCGGCGGAGAGATATCTGAAGAGGTCAGCGTATGGTGGGGATATCAAACGCTCCGGACTTACGCTTCTTGCAGGAAAGCTCGACCCAAGGTATATTGAGTCGAGTTGGCTGCGCGTTTCAGCGGGAAGTAGTAGCTGGAGTTGTCGACTAGAGGAGCTTGTGCAGTCAGGGCAAAAGCATCATATGGAAGTGTGATCGTCACAGTATTTCCGCCGGATGCCACATCGGAAACTCGAAATGTGACCTGTGCATTCGAGTTGAGCAACTCGGTGTTGTGAGTGTCGTTTACCAAGTATAGACCACTCTGACTGTCGAGCACGAGCCCGAAGGCCTGTTCGAAAGCGTCGCAGACACTATCGGGGAGCCACAGGTTGGGGTCAGTCGAGTCGATGAATATCAAGATTGACTCGGACAATAATGTGGCTGAAGTTGATCCGCTGTAGCTGATGGACTGAAGATAGACCACCAGGTCACGGGTGATATCATCCGCCATGGTGAACGATACCGAGTTAGCAGTGAACCGAGATGCGTCATATCCTGAGAAAATCAGTTGCCCGTAGACTTGTTTTAAGCCTAAGTCGAAGTGACATTTAAGTTAGAGACAATTGCCACTGAAAATATGTCACTTAAACCGGCGTACTTACGGTACTTGGCACCAGCCGTATAGCTCCAGCTGAGACTTGGAATTGTGCCGTCATTTTTGAGGGTTGTAATGAATGAAGGCGAAGAGAAATTCCCTAACGACGTAAAGTTGACGGGCTGTGAATTGAGGCCGAATATTCCACTGTCGGTGCTCGGATCAGCGAACCATACAGAACTATGGGGAATTAGTTTCATCTTTACAGATAGAAAGGCTCAGGGGTCGCAATTCCGGCGACGGTCTGATTCTGAAGCGTCTGGCCAGTGAGGCCAATGCCCAGAGTCTCTAGAGCAAATTCTGCTCTTTCATCATATCCAAGGTTGGCCTCGAGACCGACTCCATTTTGGTTGATACCGAAAAGACCCAGTTCGTGCCAAGTAGAGGATTGGTTCGGATTGAATAAGGTTCCCCTAGAAACTGCACAGTCTGAAGGCGCATTGGGAAACACTGAACTGGAGCAACCGTAGTCCGACAAGACCACCATTGACTCTGGGGAAGCTGTGGAGACAAGCACTCGAATGGACTGTTCTGGATCCCCAACTCGGAGATAGAAGCTGCTCCAGGGCCCATCATTTCCTTCACTGAATTTGGATATTAGCAAACGAGACAAGGTCAATGCAAGGAAGTTGGAGAGTCACAAATATTCGCTGGGCGAGATAACAAGAGCGGATGAAGAGCGGTCAGTCAACTGAGTCGCTGAACATGTTAATGTTAATATCAAAAGAGATATTAGAAACAACATTTGCATGAGTTGGGGTAAAAGTTGAATATTCACATTGGAAGGATCAGCTTTTGTTGGGTACTAGCAAAACCCATTCCCATGTGGCTTGGGGACAGGAACAGGGTCTCCAGGCCATGTTGAACTGCCACATCACTGTGGACGAGAAGCCCACGCACGGACGGGGTGCAAAACCGGCTGAGTGTCACCGAAAACCTGCTCCACTTTCAGGTCAGGAACCAGCGTCCTCGTTTATCATCATTCTTGGAGATGATGCTCAACAGTATTACCTTTTCGGGGCTAGCAGACGGCCTGTCTTTGCCCTTCTTAGTTAACGGGCCGCTCGTGTTGGGCATAATGACCGCATCGAGAGGCAAAAGCTCGTTGACTAGTTGTCTTTTTCGGTTATTGTTTACTGCTGTATTTAATCTTGTTCTTCTATATAACCTTTAGTTCCTTGCTGTTTATCGCTCAATCGCGGCATCTGCTGTACCTAGACTATACTCCGTTGGTTGCGGGGAATTCGTCGCCATGCTGTCTAAGTTGCAACTATGGGTAGAGCTAGGGCTTCTTGCCTCTTGGGCGGACGCGTCCCAGGCCTCCTGTAAGTCATAGACCGCGAAAAGATTTACATAGTGCTTTTCGGGCACAGCTAACATGGTGAAGGGAAACACACTCCTCAATCCCCAAGCTACGATTCATCTCGCAGCAGGATGACGACCTGTACATCTGAACAGGTCAAACCCTGGCCTACTTCGTCCATCTCTCCTAGTGATCCCATCGTTGTCAACACTACGACGGTTTGGGTACCATCGCCGACGACCACCTCAAATGTATCGACAACATCGATAGCATGTTTTAATAGTACTGTCACCACTACAGTCATAGTGTCGATAGTCTCAACGGACTGGTCCACTACCACATGTACTACTACGACCACGGACACCACTACGGACACGACTACGGATACTATCACGGTCACGACCACAGATACAACGACTACACCGACGACCATCACAGAAGCACCAAATCCCTGCCCGACCACTTGCAGCATGTACGTGTTGATTAAAGACTATGCCAGAAGTACTCACTGACTTAATCTCAAAGGTCCGTGGGAACCGTCAACTTGTTCTACTGGCCAACGGACCAGCCAGACCACAATTATCCATCTACCTATGTCAACTCGCATCTCGATTACACTTTGTGAGTCCTTCTCCTATCCCCTTCATTGTTCATTGAGCTAACCATTATCACCATTCACAGCACCTCACCATCGGTATACATGGTCGTCAACACCATGTATGGGTACAACACCGCTGGTCGTGCGGGGCCATCTGGCACTAGCCTAGTGTTCCCACTTGACCTGAACCAGGTCTCGACCGTCGATCTCGTCAATTCAGCTACGCGACAGCTTACTCTGAATGATCTTGGCACAGATTGTCCACAGACGCTAGCTCCCTTCGCGACGCCGACACCCAACGGCAGATGCGATCCTATTCTTGTGGCTCCAGAGCCCGTTAAATCCTGGGCTTCGCCTTGCAATGCGTGCGGTTCATTCGGATTGTTCGACCCCCCGTATGCCGTCTCGCCACTCACTGGAGGTCTAGTGCCAGTGACAACGACGGTTGCAATGACCCAGCCAGAGACACAGACGACCCCGAGTGCGACTCCTGCCACTGATACGACCGCCACGCCGATAGCCACCACTACGGTAGCGGTCACCACTGAGTCCACTTCCCACAGTACAGAGTCTACTTCGCCCTCGGTGGATACGACTTCCCATAGCACAGAGTCTACTTCGCCCGTGATGGATACCACTTCCCACAGCACAGAGTCTACTTCGCCCGCGGTGGATACCACTTCCTCTCAGGTTGACGTGACTTCTTCCAATGTGATGCCGACTCCGGCGTCATCTCGTACTGGCCAGGCTACCGTTTCGTCATCCTCCCTCGTCTCCTCCAGTCCAGCTACTACTTCTCCGGCGTTCAATTCCGCGATGAAAGCCAGTGGATGTGGTGCATCGCTGGGTTTGAGTCTCTTCGCGTTGGCATTTTTGCTTTAATTCAGGAACAAGCGCACCAGGGCAGAAGTTCAGAGTCCTTGATATCTGTCGACCTGATCTCCATTAGTTCAATGCACGTTGAGCACCCCGAGTGCTATATAGGAGTGCTGCGCGGTTCATGTTATTGTTTAATTTTGTGGAATCACGTGTAATAGTTACCGAATGTTAGCCTCAACCCTAATAAGTTATGAGGATATATGCTCGTATCCCTATCCTACTTTGTTTAAAACCTCTAATTTCATAGCATGCAAGGCTAAGGAGAAAGCAGCCGAGGTGCTCGACTGTTCATTACAATTTTGTTTAAAGAACAAACAATAGATTTGTGAGGCAGAAAGAATAGAGACAGAAAACGGCGCGGAGGCAGACGAAACAGGGTCAAACCAGAACAACACTGAGCAGGCAAACTCGACCCAAGGTCAATTGTGATACCAATGCGATCCGTACTGTTAGGACAAGAAGTGGAAGGATATTCGTGTTTCATGGATCTTGCTAGGTGTGTATGAGACAAAAAGGATATAATAGGGTATAGATGGGGAGCTAGGTAATGAACCGGCAGAGAGGGCGATCACTTCAATGCATATCGGATAATTTAGACTTGCTTAGATCATCTAAGACTGATAATAACTGTTAGTTAACCTTAATCACTAGTTACCGAGCTGCTCACGTTAGTTAAGTAACTACCAACTAACTAATTATCTATCAAAAGTCCCGGTTGACCGAAGATAGGAGATAACCAGAATGCAGAGGAATGGTCAAACTGCACCACTCACAGCTCCACTGTGCCAATCAACCTTCGTCCCAGCTAGCAGCTATGCTAAAGATCAATGAAGAATTGCCAAATCAATGGCTAGTGGTGTGTGATAAGCGCGAAATCGGCGATAGGTAAATGTTATCAAGTGGAGATTTACCCCTCTGCGGAGAAGCATGCAACCTGCTTTATCTCCTCATCCTGTCCTGTCTTTGCTCAGCATTTCACTTTTTTTCTCTTCTTAGAAAGAACAACTTGATCTCCAAGCCAGTCACGATCATCATGGGTGTCAAGGGTATTCGCACCGCTCTCAAAGTTGACCTCGATAAGCACGCGCGGGAGCAACCGGGACTGCATGTAAGTGGAGCGGATCCCCCACAGCGTCATGAAGTCAATTAGAGCTCACATTCAATAGAACCGATGGCATCCAGACAGTGCGTCAAAGACAAGTTGATTCAAAAGTGAACCTTGTGCTAAATTCTTCGATAGTTCCTGCATGTGGAAAGATTGCCAACAATGAAGTCGTCAAGATCGAATGCCTGGACTGGACCGGCGGCCAGATCAAGAATAATGACTCGGCCGACGACATCAGGGATGTCGATCTGACGGAGATTCATTATCTTTCTGGTCCATTCGACATAGAAAGCGCCGAGCCTGGAGACGTGTTGCTGGTCGAGATCCAGGATGTCCAACCCTTCCAGGACCAGCCATGGGGGTTTACCGGCATTTTCGATCGCCATAATGGGGGTGGCTTCCTGGACGAGCACTACCCCAAGGCGTACGTTGGTCACTTCCCTGAATGAATGATCTCTAACTCGAGTGCGTACAGGGCAAAGGCGATTTGGGACTTTGAAGGCATCTTTTGCTCGTCCCGGCACATTCCGCACGTCCGCTTCGCGGGCTTGATTCATCCCGGAATTCTGGGATGTGCTCCTTCGGCCGAAGTCCTTGCCGAATGGAATCGTCGTGAAGGCGAACTGATCTCCGAAAACACGGTTGCCGATCGAATTGTCGCGCAGCCACCGAATGTCAAGAATGCTCACGCAGGTAGCGCTGTCGAGGATATCAAGGAGAGAATTGCAAAGGAGGGAGCCCGGACCATCCCAGTATGTCTAACGCGAGGATTAGCAGACGTGTACTAACCGATTATTAGGGTCGTCCCGAACATGGCGGTAACTGCGATATCAAGAACCTTTCGCGCGGCTCCAAGGTATACCTCCCCGTTCACGTCCCGGGAGCCAAGTTCTCCGTTGGAGACTTGCACTTTTCGCAGGGCGATGGCGAGATCTCGTTCTGCGGTGCCATCGAAATGGCAGGCGTGATTACACTAAAGTTCACTGTGATTAAGAATGGAATGGCGAAGCTGAACATGAAGTCGCCGATTTTCCATGCTGGGCCTGTAGAGCCTCAGTTTGGACCGGGACGCTATCTCACCTTTGAGGGATTCTCGGTTGATGAACAGGGCAAGCAGCACTACCTGGATGCTACAGTGGCGTACAGACAGACTTGTCTGCGTGTGATTGAGTATCTTCGACGATACGGTTACTCGGATGAACAGATTTATCTGTTATTGAGCTCGGCCCCTGTTCAGGGTCATATTGCTGGCATTGTTGATATCCCGAATGCGTGCACTACCCTTGGTATTCCCATGGATATCTTCGACTTTGACATAAGGCCCGAGGCCGATGTGGCTAAGCTTGATATGGGTACATGTGCCTTGACTAGCGATTAGGATTTCCGCGCCAGCTTTTGTGCTGCGTCCATGGTTTGAATATTTTATATGTGATGTATTAAATGTAAATGCATGTCTTCTCAAAGCTTTCCTTGTCAAATCTGAAATCCCTCGTCGATGTGATGATCGTACGGTACATAGTACGCGCCAACCTTGGAACCACAAGCACTGGATGGCACCAATTGGATACCTAGGTACTACGACATCAAGGAACTTGAAATTGAACAAAAAAAAGGCAGAAATTTTAGCAATTCTGCCTAAAACTTGTGTTTATCATACACCATGCATCGTGTGTAAAAGTGATCGGCATATCGTGAATCGTATTGTAGTGGACAGGCATTAACGAAAAAGGCTTCACGAGAAGAACTTCCGAGCAGCAGCTCTATCCTTGGCATCGCGAGCCTTGACAGCGTTCTTAACCTTGGCAATCTCGTTGGTGATACCCGCATCACCAGGTGCCAGCTTCTGAGCCTCCTGGAGATCCTTGAGCGCGGCGTCCTCCTCCTTCAGACCTTCCTGGGCCTGGGCGCGGCGGAAGTAGGCCTTCGCCTTGTCGGCATCCTTGGCCTTAGCAGCATCGGCGACTTGGAGAGCATAGCCGGCCCAGGTCTTGGCATCACGGAAATGCGAGAGCTTGTTGGCCAGCAGAGACGAGTTGGAGTGCAGCGTAAACCGGAGCGACTTCATCTGCTCGGCCAGCTCCTTGGGGTCGTTCTCATCGGGCTCGGGGAACTCGTTCAGGTAGCGCAAGCCTTTCTGGTACTTTTCCAGACCGAGGTTGAAGTCGCCGCTCTTGAACGCGGTGTTGCCGAAACCCTTGAGCTCGGTAGCGATCTTGAAGACGAGCGGAGCGGTCAGCTCTTCACCCTGGTGGTCCTCGGGGAAGTCCTCGTATGGGTCGCCGGTGGCATCCTGCACGCGCTTGTTGGCATTTTCCCAGTCGCTGGCAGTCAGTTCACCACAGTCCACCACGGTCACATCGACCTCGGGCTTGTCGGAGTGGGTCTGCATGTTCTCGATCTTGCGGACGATACTCTTGCCGTTGATAACTTCGCCAAAGACGACGTGCTTGCCATCGAGGTGAGGGGTGGGAACGGTAGTGACGAAGAACTGACTACCGTTGGTGCCGGGGCCCGAGTTGGCCATGGAGAGGAGGAAGGGACGGTCATGCTTGAGGTCAAAGTTCTCGTCGGGGAACTTCTCGCCGTAAATGGATTCGCCGCCAGTACCGTTGAATGCAGTGAAATCTCCACCCTGGATCATGAACTGCTTGATCACGCGGTGGAAAATTGAGCCTGTCTCGAGCTATTCAGCAGGTTGTCTCGGTTGCATGTTCGAAAAATCGACGTACCCTTGTAGCTCAATGGCTTGCCCTGGACACCAGTACCCTTCTCACCGGTACACAGAGCCCGGAAGTTATCCGCGGTCTTTGGGACGACTGGTATTTAATTAGTTGAGGATCAGCCAAACTAAAGGTGGTCTGCCATACCATCACTGAACTGTGCGAGGATGCGACACGTTAGCTCCGAGCTCCCAGTCTCATGCGCATTCACTCAGGAGGATTAATACTCACGAGTTCGAAGACGATGCGACCGGCCTTGCTGTCACCGATCTGAATGTCAAAGAAGACACGAGGGCGCTCTGTGAGAGTGGTCAGCAAGTCAACAATTTCTTTGCAGGCGGGGAGATCAGTGGACCCCGCTCTGAAGCACCCTGAAGCACGTACGCTGCGATTGAGCCATGACGACGGATAAAGACAAGTAGCCGAGCAGGAGAAAGCGGAGAAGATAAGAAAGGACAAAGGGAGAAGATCTTGAGAGTACTGAGTACGGAGGGGAAAGAGAAGTCTAAAAGCGTCCCAAGGTTGTGGGGGAAAGGGCGGTTCTAACTGCGGATCTTCAAGAAGCTTCCACGCCATCCCAAAAAGGTACGCCTTTCCATGCAGGGTATATCTATATTTATATACAAACATAAGTTCTATGAACTCAGGCTAACAATTCCGCTGGAATCGTGAACTCAATTGACTGTTTCGTCTGTTCTCCATCCTGATTCTGATCTTTGTCCTTTTCCTTGTCCTTCCCATTGCCCTTGTCGGCTTTGGGCTCTTTGGGTTCCTTTTTCGGAAGTTTAGTATTGATCTCGATTGTGACCTATCGAACAAAACAAGTCAGTACTGATTCCAGCGCTTTGCAGAAAGAGAGCAGAAAGGGAGCGGGAAAGGCAAAAATGTACCGCCGCGTCTTCACTGCGGTAGTCAACACCCACCGGCCCGTCGTTCTTCAATTCAACCTCCATCATTGCTTGGAAGACACCATTTTTGACCCTATCTGGAACATAGGAGTTGCTCATTTTCTTGTAGAAATAGTCATAGACCCTGCGCGCAGTCTGGGGATCGGCCGCATCATGAAAGTCGGGCTTGTTGCCTTTCATCTTGCCGTAGAGAGTGAACTGGGAGACTATGAAAACATTAGCAATCGAGTGATTGATGAACATGGACAAGAAAAGCATACCACAAAGGACGTCGCCCTCGATATCCTGAACATTTCGCTTCCACTGTGATACCAATCAGTACTGAGGCCGATTCCACTCCGCTCCATCCTCACCTGTCCTCCATTCTCATCGGGCCAGAACTTGGCCTTGAGCACCTTATTCACCACTTGGTCTGCTTCCTTTTCAGTGTCCTCTTGACCGACACCTGCAAACACCAGTAGGCCCTTGCCAATTGATGAGATCAACTCTGAGTCGACACTGACGGAGGCCGACTTGACTCGTTGAATGACGACTATTGGTAATTTAGCTCGAGTGCGACGCGGCAGGACTGTTTCAGATTCAGAGAACACGCGTACCTTTCATCCTGTTGGTGAGAATAGTCTGCTAAGTATTAGCCACTCTGCGCACCCCACATGCCCTTTGGCGCGTATTCACCCACTTCGGTTGGATAGACGTTAGCTTCAAACCACGCCCCAAATCATCAGAAAATCATCAATAATCAATTGCCGTAAGACTCCTCAAAGGACAAAGCCGAATATAAGCTCAGAAAGCGTGTGTTATACCGAAAGGAACTCTCCGCGATTCTGCGCCTCCCCGGCCTTTGGACTTGAATGCGACCGCCTTCCCCATTGGGAAACCACGAAGCTTTCCATTCGCAGCGAAGACGAAGCCATTCCACTGCTCTCCGCGTCTCCTCTTGATCTCTCAACAGGGCAATACCACTCCATTCTAACCACCCCACACTTCCCGATTGACCGTGCAGCATCGACCCCGCTGGTCGAGCGTGCACCCCGAATCCGCCGCGACCGACTCAAAGTCACGCCAGTGGACGGCACACTCCACACTCACTCCAGACCACCATGGCGTCTCGGAAAACACAACAAGAGATCGAGAAGACCTTCAAGAAGGTTGCTGAAGGAATTCAGGTCTTCGAAGGCATTTACGAGAAGATCAAACAGGCTACAAATCCCACCCAGCGCGATAAGCTCGAAGAGAACCTCAAGCGCGAAATCAAGAAGCTTCAAAGATTCCGTGATCAAATCAAATCATGGGCGTCTGGCAATGAAGTGAAGGACAAGGGCCCGTTACTTGAGCAGCGAAGGGCGATTGAGACAGTGCGCTCCCATTGACTGCCACGAGTGACTGACCCACGGCTAACATGATTGAAACAGTGTATGGAGCAGTTCAAGGCTGTGGAGAAGGAGATGAAAACGAAAGCCTACTCCAAAGAAGGCCTATCCGCGGCGTCACGGCTCGATCCGAAAGAAAAGGAAAAGGTGGAGGCCAGCGACTTCTTGTCTGATATGGTGGACCAATTGCAACAACGCATCGAGGCCATGGAGGCAGAGGAGGAAGTATTGCAGGCACAATTGAAGAAGGGCAAGAAGGATGCGAAGAAGACGGATCGGATGGCTGACATTGCGCACATAACGGAGCGCCATAAGTGGCATGTCAACAAGCTCGAGTTCCTCAATCGATCGCTGCAGAACGGCAATCTGGAGGTTGGGCAGGTGCAGGATTTGCAGGAGAGCATTAAGTACTACGTTGACGAAGGGCATAATATTGACTACTCCGGGGAGGACGAGACGCTCTATGACGACTTGAATATCGGGGAAGATGTCGAAGTCCAGTTCGGCATGGGGGCAGACAACGACCATGGTTCTTCGCAGGATGCTCAATCTATGCAGGATGAGGAGTCAGAACCCAAGCCCAAGCCAAAGGCGGATACGACGACGAATCGACGGCCGTCAGCTCAAATGAAGTCACCGCTTCCTGTCCTCGCTACTCTTCATCCTTCCGTGTCATCCAGTGGCACCCCGGGCATGAAGCCCGCGCCGCTTCCCACGCGACTACCCGGCGAGACGCTCAAGTACGCATCAGCCGCAGCGGCCGCCGCAGCCAGCGACAAGAGTGGGGTTGGTATCTTACCTCTACCACCGCCACCTGGTACCAGTCCGGCCTTTTCGGCTGCTCTTCCCGTCTCCAAGGCCTCCTCGACTGCCTCGCCTAGCGTCGCTCCCGTACAACCTGTTTCCAAAAGTGCCACGGCTGCGGCTGCGGCTGCGGCTGCGTCATCTGATGAAGTCGTTACCGGGCGATCAAAGACCCCTGGTGGTATGGCTGTAGGGAAAGAGTCACCTGCGCCTCACAAGGCAGAGGTCACCAAGGAGGTCCCGGCGACAAACGGCAAGGCAGCAAAGGACGGTGAGAGCCAGGAGGCGATATTCCATCTACCTCCGGGGTTGCAAGATTTGATTCAATCATTCGACGTGACCAAGGAACGGGCAGGGACGAATCCGTCACCGGCGACCCAGCGTCTTCTTGCAAGCTCACTTACGACATGTCCGGAGCCCGGTGATGCTGAAAAGCCCCGTCATTACAAGCCCCAGAACCCCTACAACACCCCTCTCTACTACCCCCAGGAGCCGTTATCCATCTTCGACGACCCCCGACTGTATGACACGGGCCGCATTGACACCGACACGTTGTTTTACCTTTTCTACTACCGTCAGGGGTCATATCAGCAATATCTGGCTGCGAAGGCCCTCAAGAACCAAAGTTGGCGCTTCCACAAACAATACCAAACATGGTTCCAGCGGCATGAAGAGCCAAAGACCATCACGGAGGAGTTTGAGCAAGGCACCTACCGGTTCTTCGACTATGAGAGTACATGGTCAGTCGATGACCCTTTTTCGTAATCATTGATCACGTGCTGACCATTGCCCAGGATGAACCGGCGCAAGGCTGATTTCAAGTTTGTGTACAAATACCTCGAGGACGAATTATAATTCGTTCTTTCAACATGAGGCTCCATGGATTAGTCATCCTTTTCGTGTTCCGCGCTTTGACAGGCTGGGTGGAATTGTGGATTTGTGCCATGGGGGAGTTTTACTTCTTATTTTCTGTTTTTGCAGGTACCGGCATCGGGCAACGAGTACAATGAATGGGCCTCAGGACGCGGGAGTTTTGTGCTATTTTAGTTGATCCCTGTGAAAATAACCATATCCTCGGGACGACACTTGAAGCTTGCAAGTACATGTTATCGTAGGTGCTTTCTACCTTTCCTAGTCTATAGTGCTATCTGCATGTCCTGCCTCTCAGGGCACCTGCATTTCATCCCCCAGTCCGTATCATAACATCTGTACGGAGAACTTCGACCTTGCTGGATCCCGAGTCAAGGCAGGAAACGAGAAGTAGAACTCTCTTGACCGGGCCCACCTGCACCTGGAACAAAGGACCAGTGACGAAACCTCTAGGAAGGGCATGCATGATTGCATCGACGGTCGCACTAGAAGTTCAGCTTGGCCTAACGAGTGCGGGATTTTCGGATTTTCCCTTTCTAGAAGCCTGGGAAGATAAAACAGAGGCAGTGCGTAGTTAGCGTGTCCCACACGGGGTACAGGCGGGTCTGCCTCACCCTATTATATCATCGCGTCGATCAATCTGCCGACCCCAGATACGGGAACTGTCCCTGTTCTCGTTCTGGTGATTCGGCTATCGCCTTCGCAAGGCTATCGTGGGTCGATGACGCTTCGGCACACTTTTACCGATTTAGTCTCAGTCATTATAATATGAGGACCTCGGAAACTTGGATATCTGGGTAAGTCCTGGGGTAGTAGGATATTGATATCGCGGAATATCTCCGTACGCATACGCATACGCATACAGCAGACATGCCACGTAGCAAGTTGAAACGGGGGCCCGAAAATACAAACAAAAGGGAGCACTACTCTTGGCAGACGCTAGAAGGTTTCTGGAAGCCGCACTAAATCCACAAATGGAGAAGATCGCTCGGGTTAAGATGTGCGATGAGGGGGATTGGAGGTTCGAGCGCAACCGTCTGACCGCGTTGCAGCTTATCGAGAGACTGGATTGGTTCTTTTCACCGTCGTCTCTCCACTCAATGACTATGACTGGTCACGACGTCACCAATCATAGATTTCCGAGTATCTCGAGAGGGCACTTGAGGCCCGACGCTAGAAGGATCATGGAAGGTTTATGGAATGGCACTAGAGTCAGCGCACTCGCACGCTACTGCACGAGGATCCGCGTTTGCAGAAATTCCCGCAGGCGATCCCCTAATGACGATGATGATGTATCGTCGACCTGGGGCTGTGTGAAGCTTGTTCGGCCAGTAGGCAGCCAGAACATGAGGGGGTGAAGCCTTACAGACCCAGTCAGGAGTTAGGACTCGATGTCCGGTGATGATGATGATGATGATGCTTCGTGTTGGCATGAAAGAGCATAGTAGAATTTTGCAGAGTATAAATGCAGGGCCACAAAAGGAGATCTATCTAGCCCCTCGAAGAACAGCCTAGCATTTAAGCCCTGCTTCAGTCTCACAATGGTAGGTTCTCCCTCCCCACTTTTAAACTCTCGACATCTTCTCCCGCTCTTCTAGAAGTCTGACCGGTTCCTGTTTAACTAGACTGCGTCGCCATTCTGCAATTCATCCTTTTCCCCCACTTCTCCCATCGACATCAATATGCAGTCCCCATTCAGCTATACAGACTCTTACTCCTCCTCACCCGGAGAGATGGACTTCTTCTTCTATGGTCCTCCACCTCCCGTCTATGACAACCTGTGCGACCTCGACCCGACCAATTCTTTCACCGTCCCTGATGTCTCCTTCCCCAACTCCTTCACTAGCTCCCCGTACATGGTGCCCTCCATAAACGACTACGGCCCTGTCTACGAAGCCGCCGCAATGGCTATGAGCATGCCCAGTCCCGCGAGCAGTAGCTGCGAAAGTAGCTGTGGAGGTAGCTGGAACCAACCCGAAGAGGTTCCCATGCCCAACCTCCCAATGGGATCATTTGATGATTCTTGCTCCGAACCTTCTCAATCCAAGTAAGCTTCTTCTCCCTTACACGTTGAACAAGCCCAGCTAACATTGCCCTCTCAGACCCGCAAAGCCCTTCGGTTGCGATAACTGCGGCAGGTCCTTCACCCGCTTCGCAGACCTGAAGCGCCATCAATCCAGCGTACACTTCCCCGTCTTCCGCAATTGCCCTGTCAAGAACTGCTCGCGCAAAGGCGGCAATGGATTCCCTCGCCAGGATCACCTGGTGGAGCACCTGCGATCTTATCATCACATGGATTTGCCCAAGCGTCGAGCCTTGAAGCGATCGCGATCCTCCAGGGCTGCATAAGAACCATGCCATGAATCCTCAGCATCACTTATGACCAACGACTTTTATGTTTGTTTACATTCGCTTATTACCACGGCTACGGCGCGTTCATGCCAATCACTGTTACGAATACTTTTACCCCGCATGTTTTGATAGAATGAATTGTTTGCGTCATGTTTTGTATAGAAGAAGACTTCCCTTTTCGAGTTTGGCCTTGTGTGCAGTGATATCATAGACGGTGCCTTCTTACTATTCCGGGTCTTTTCCGGCGGGACGAATTCAATGGGCGACGATCATGAATAAATGTCGCAATTTGCGTTTTACTTTTACTTTATCAGGGGTCCGCTTTTTCTTTGGGTTGAACTGAAACCAGCCCCCCTGCTTCAGAAATTGGGTGTCCGCCTTTTCTGCCGCATAGTTAATCTAAGGTGCATTTTGGTTTCCATAGTAAGAATATAGTTTTTAACACCATTAAACCTGTCGCTTTTCGTACAATTAAGTCCTCTAGATATATCTCTATTGAATATACGTTAACCCTAATTCCTATGACCTCGCTGACTACTCTATAGCACTATTATCGTATCCATCTCTGGGACCACGACCGCGCTCCACGCCATTTATAATTTCTACGACCCTCTGCATAATAGTATCTGACCTATTTTCCGCGACTGTGACCAGTGATGTAGGCAAAAATAGTATGTAAAAATAGTGTGTGCGAGATAGTTGCAGAAGGAGTTAAAAGCGGTAGGTAAAGCGGTGTAGGATTTGCCAAGCTTTGCCAAGGAATAACTTACACTACACCTAAATAGAGGTAGATACCTGATTCAAGGCGATGGGGGGGTTTGGAAGAGCCAAAGGGGGGTTGGAAGAACTGGCTCCAATCTTTATAAAGTTTTTAGGTGACTCGTTTGGATGAACCATTTACTGCATCAGATGTCGGCCGCGGGTAGACGACCCATGGTCGAATCGACGGAAGTTTGTCCCAATCGATACTCAGTTTGGCTTAGTTCTTCCAACTTTAATACTAGCATTCGTCTCTCCGACCGCCCCTTCTCCCTTCAAACATCACCGCTGGCTATCGACTATATTCTCGAATACCCAACCCCCGTTTCTCCCACACCGTCGTTGTTATCTCCCATTTTCGACCCGAGGGCCACCACTGGCTGCCGGCTCGATGGAAGCCCTAAGTGATCTTGTCAGATCCCACCTCTTTCGCCCTCACAAGGTGATCAGTCCACACGAGCCGATCAGCCTTTGTCCTGAGACTCCCTCCATGGCCACACTCGCGGGACTCCCCCCTGAACTGTGAATATCGATATTCGACTTCCTCCTGCTTGTTGATCTTATTTGCTTTTCCTTATGCAATCATCGGCTCCTTGAGTTATCTCAAAGACAAATGAACCGGCTGACTCGCACACAAGACAATAAGCTCTCTGTCTTGAACCGGCTGGAACGAGATTTCCCAGAATACTTTGCTTGCGACTTCTGCAAAGTTCTTCATTGGTTTGATGGATCCGAAAGCTTTGGACTCCATGAGTTCTTTTATCAGTTAACTTGCCCAGTTCCGTGTCTGCACAAGGCTAAATGGTTTTCGCGTGACTTTAGCTTGAGAAGCCATCTTGCTAGGATTCATTCACCATATCGTCTTTCATTCCTACAGATTAAGCTTGCCATGAAGAGGTTTCACTACGGTCCAAGGTCTGGGGTCAGTATTGACTCTCTAGGCTACACACAAGTCCGCCACACCCCTCCGCTATCAGCTTGCCCAAATATGATCTCGCTATTCTCAATGGAAGCACAGATATGTCCTGAGCCCTTCGGTCTTTACATCAGAATGCAGGATATACTGCTTGTCGAAACGGCAACCGATTTCATTCCTGACCGGAGCAAGGGGCATTCAGATCCGTTATCGGCGTTCGAGATATGTGCACATAGCCATTTCCCTAATTTCCTCACCGCTATCGTGGATAACTTCCTACAAGGAGGGAAAAGACGCGTTACATATAAGGGCATTTGTAAGATGTGCAACACAGAGTGTCGTCTTGAAATCGCTGTAATCGACGCCAAGGTCGCTCTCATCATGACAAGATGGGTCAACCTAGGCCCTGGCCTTACCCCCGATGACATCTTATGGACAGCTCATGTTGACCGCTCTAAACGAGGCGAGGGTATCCGTATCCCAGAACATCTCATTACGAGTCCCCGCCGATGTTTTGAAGACACAGCGCCTCAATCATTCAGGGACTTGGAGTCTCATAATCTCGCCTACCTCAAAAACCAGCGATACAAATGGGTCATGCGACGAAATGAACTCAGAGATCTGTACTGGGTTCCCCACAAAGAGTCTCGAATGAGACGTGTGTACGAGTTCCTAGTATCTTTCTTAGACTAGTCCGTCACCTCGAGAAAGCACGACAGTTGCCAGAAGAACTAAACATAACTGCTATTTCATGACACATTTACTCTTTTTCTTGTATATTTCCTTATATTCTTCTATCTTTCGTAATACACTAGTACGTTTAATACGTAGGACTTGAAAATAATCATGTAACTTTGCTCAATCCGCGGGGTCACCCATAAAGATGGAAAAGAAAAGGGTTGAACTAAAACCACCCCTCCAGCTAATACCACCCCGCCCCGCCCCCCGCCATGTTGGCGTATGGCATGATGAGCCATACTGATGCCTTAGGTTGAGGCATCCATGGGTTGGCATATCTCGCGTTCCGACTTTGCCGTGTTTCTGGTTCCATTCATGACCAGCCTGGATCAATGCGGTTGAGCATATTCCTATGAGATACCGTCGGGAGGACCTAAGACCGAGTAGCGATCAAGTTTGTTTCAGTGCTGCGTTACTCAGAAAACGACTCCAGAAAGTCGGGGATAAATATCCCCATCATGTCACTAGAAGGAATTTTTTCTACCCAAGTTTTGATCCTGCTTCTCAAAATCTCCCCCATCTTTAGGCCTGTTGTTTCTCAACAGGCTACGGCACCGAAAATGCTCAAAGTGAACTCGATAGCAATGAACTGTGCGCGCGATGTATGCTCGGCGGCCTTAGTAGCCCAGCCAGAAAAAATGGCGTTCAGGATACCAGTTCCGATACTATTGACCAACCGTACATATATCATCCAGTCGTGGTTGTAGACAGAACACTAGAGAGCCGCACCGACAATAGCCCAGGCCGCTCCGACCGCAATAGACTTGATTCTTCCTATGCGATCTCCCAACGGAGGTACTAATAGCAGACTGTCTATCTAACTTTGCTTATATGAGGACGTTTTGAGACTCAATCTTTTTTGGTAACAATACAGATATTCATACAATCCTATAGTTTCACTCGGCCTATACTCGGCCGCCTCGGCTCCATGAACCACTTCTCATGTGCTCTTCTTCGACTCGTTACTTAAGGTCATCCGCAGCGCGCTACCCATTTCCAGCTCGGGGTGCTGAAACCCGTGGAACGACCCTCTACCCCCGATGAGGCCGCCTGTTGGACCCCCTGCTCCTCACTACTCCCGTGACCTTGCCGGTCATCTATCAACGGCTGGACAAGCGTCTCTAGCCGGTCAAGCCGGCTGCTCTCCCGGCAATTTTTCCACGTCTTTACTAGTCAAGTACCGAAGTTGCACCCGTTATTGATGATTGTGATAACGACGGCGACTACGCCAAGGATCTTCAAGGTGCTTTCACCGGGCTCTGTTTGTACGGTCAGTCAATGCCCACTCGAAGACTAACATCTCTACAGCCAGACACATAGACAATTCCCATCGTAGACTTGACGTCAATGATTCTGCCTTATTGAATCGGTATTTCTAGTAGAAAGTGTCGTCTGTGACATAGTGACGAATATAACTGTCGAAATCCACGTCAGTCTCGCAAAAAGCCTTGATGGTTTGTGAATTACATACCTTGTTCTTTCCAAGTAAACGTCAAAGTAAATGATTCGGGTAAGAGTCCGGGTGGGGATCCAGGTAAGGATCCAGGTAAGGATCCAGGTGAGGATGAAGGTGAGGATGCAGCTGAAAGTCCAGCTGAAACACTAGGTGAGAGCGTCGAAGTATTCCAGGGGAAGCGTACTTGGAACATTCCACCACGTACATATGGTGATTTTGTCTCGAACGAGAGAGTAAGGAAGAGTAAGGAGGACAAGATGGTGAGAAAGAGGAAAAAGCGAGACCAGGAGATAGGCATGTTGATTAATATAGCTAGTCAATGTATGTTTGTAGCGCTATATTATGATGATGCTAAGAGAAGAAAGAAATTGGCAGGGACTGGCAACTACGACAACAACTACGACTACCAAAAACACGTGCCCCTACCAAATCGCACCTGTTGCTTCATTTGTTTTTTCGTCGGATTTCCAGGCGCCTTCCACCATCTTCTCTGCGTCATTAGCCCACAGAAATAGTTTCCTCGAGAAATATCATCAATAGAATCCCTGAAAACCCGCGTTTGCTTGTGGAGATTATTATGCGTACTGTTCTTGAGATCTGTGTTGATCCCTACGAGAGTCGTTGATTTGCCATCTTGAAGATGGGTTTGCTTGGGAGTACTGGTTGGATTTATCAGTCTGCTTCATCGTGGGATCGGGAAAGGGTTTAAGCTGGTTATTTGCGAAACTTCGTTTGTGAGGATTTGAGATAGGAAGAAATGGTTATGCGGTAAAAGAGGTTTAAAGGATGTTAAGAAGGTTGTGAAGGGCATCGGGAAGTTATATTCAAATTAACCAATCTGGAGTTCTCCGCGTGTATGGGGTGATTTCTACGTTTCTGCGTGTGTCCCATTGGCTACACTATGTAGGCCCAGTTTTCTCGCGTGGAGAGAACTGGAGTCCCCAGTCTACGTACATAATCAGAATTTTTATCTTTTCGCTCCGAAGAATAAGAGATCGAGGCCCACATAAGCCGAGCTGATTCCACTGACTGGGATTGGTTTGATTTTCTTTATCTCAGTTCGTAAGGGACGGGCCAACTTGGCATTGATGAGCGTCATGGCACAACCAGAATCAAGGCATCCCATGATGACATTAGTACGGTCATTGATTGTATAGTAGATGTTGTAGCCATGCTTGGCAGTACCACGCTTGCCGGCTACAAAACGCTTCGTACAGCTCCGTTGTTAAACATCGTATTCCACCACTTGTCGCGCAATGATTTCACAACCATTGTCCGTGGGTCCACCTCTCCATTGTTTTGCAAATACTCACAAACCGCAAAGTCTGCATCAGCCTCTGCATCATATGCCAGAATACCAGGCACAGACTCTGCGCTCGAAAAGAGCTGCCATCCCCTATAGGTGGGTGGCAATACCTCTGGCTGTAGTGGATTCTGGTCGTATGCAGCAACTTCGGGCGCTGATGCACTGTTGCGTTCCAATTGTTCGGTCCCGGTAACAGTGCTAATTTGTCCATTCACAAACGAAACTTGTTGCTTAATCCAGACTCGAGGGATTCGTTGTTTCTCATAGAGATGAATAGCTTCACGAGAGCTTATGACGCCGCGAAGGACCTCACTAATGACTCTTCCAAGGAAGACACCATCTTCCATGGCCGTGGCAGCTCCTTGGGCCTGGTAAGGAACGCATCAGAATGACTCGCGGTGTGATATAGTATATAGTGGGACTGACCATGTGGTTCTGCATGCTATGAATAGCATCTCCTAGTAGGACAACATTCTTATGTTCATTTGACCATGCTTTCGTTGGCGGTATCACCAGCAATGGCCAACGCTTTGTAGCATCCATCAACTTCAGAACTTTACGCAGGAAGTGCGGAAAGTCTTTGTAGTAGTTTCGAAACTCGTTAATGTCAACATCCTCAACAGTTGACACAGTATGGTCCGTTGTAAAGGCAGTGACGATGTTCAATTCCTTCCCACCAGAGAGAGGATATAGCAAAACGTAGCCATTAGGACCGACATAAAAATCAACTGTGTTTCGAAGAACTGATCGCGCCTCAGGAATCTGCGAGTAAACAACTTCGTAATCAAGAACGGCCCTATACGCCGCAATGTTCGAAATGGGACGCGGAACTAGGTCGGGGAATATACTTTCACGAACGGTAGACTTCACTCCGTCTGCTCCAACTAGCAGGTCGAACTGGTATAGTTTGCCGTTGCTGCACCTGACATGGGCGCCATGCGCGCCATGCTCCACGCTAGTGACGCGAGCACCGAGAATCAATTCAACGCCGTGCTGTTGAGCTGATTCTGTGAGACCAGCATGCAGGTGGTCCCGACGCACAACCCACCTGTCAAGATAGAATTAGTCAATTTCCGGGCCTTTATAGCAATGATACGTGGAAGATCGCACCATGGAAACCCCTGCTCCTTTTCCATTCGTTCCATATCAAGGTGGCCGATCAACTTGCTTTCACCGTCGTGGCTCCAGGTATTGCACTCCACTGGTCGAACCAGGTTATTACCGATGATCTTATCGACGCCCCATCGCACGAGAAAACGAGAGACGTTTCCAAAAACCTGAATGCCAGCGCCGATCTCAGACAGCTGCTCTGTCGCTTCTAATACAGTAACGCGAGCGCCACCTCTGGCAATGGCAATCGCAGCGGTCAGGCCGCCAAGCCCGGCACCAACGATACCAACGTGCATTTTTGGCGTCTCCATTTGTACTGGGAAGGGGGCTTTGATTTATGTTCCGTGTTCTCCTTTTTCTTCGTCAAGCAGCTTGCGGCCTTGGGAATCGTTTAGGAATAAAAAAGATAGGGATGAGCCCACGATGCCAAGTTAACCTGCACCAGCGTGGCATTATATACGGTACGGCAAGCTATGAATCTCGTGATCAGGCCTTCGGTTCGGAGGCTGGCGCCCTCGGTTTTCTCTACTTTCGGTATAGTGGGCAGTTCTGTCCTCGGCTTTCTCCATTTTTAGCTTAGTGTTGTTTCCCATGCAGAACGATGATCAGAAGAGCGAGCCAGCTTCCAAACCCCGCATCCTGACCCCGCATATTTCTAATCCTTTCTGGGAACAGCTTAAATTTAAAGACCTAAGCTCCTTCTGCTGTGGGATACTGGTCTTCCCGAAGATTATAACAACTCCCTTGCTACATACATCACATTTTCGTTCACCGGGGCAGCTATCGGCCATATAGTGGGCCATTTCTCTGACGTTTCGCGATCTATGCCACCTCCGAAGATTTATCGATGGTGGAAAAGAACGACAAGAGCATGCGATCGATGCCACGCTCGTAAAGTTCGCTGCGACGGGGTGATTTCTGGTCAGCCTTGCACAAATTGTCGCTTCTACGGCCATCATTGTACCATTAGGTCGAAAGCGTGTCGAAAGTAGGTCTCCACCCCTCTCCCGGCCCGCTAAGTCCACAACCGAACAGCGTTGGAATCGGTGTGCATCATATTAAGCAGTGCATTCGCGACATGAACTATAGAAGCTGATGTGCATAGAATAATAAACGCTGACATCGTCGATATTAGATACACTCCGGACAAAAGTGTGGTACATTCTCTCGAGGATGACAACATCGTTCCACTTTCTGGGGATTCAAATGAGGATCGTCATGGCGGAGCCGGAGAGACCGACGCGCTAGCAATACGCGCAAATCCTGGCCATCTACCTGATTCCTGCAATACTTTCGATAATTTCCAGCAGCAAGTTCTAGTGGATGGCCATACGAAAACAGGAGAAACTCCATTTGAAGAAATCGGGTTTCTTGTCATCGAGGACTACCATAAACTCAGCTTGCGTCAGCGGGACTTTTTGAACAATGAGGGTGTCTTTCAGGTCCCAGATCCAACCATCATGGAAAGTTTGCTCGACCAGTACTTTCTTCACGTCGAGCCGTACCTACCCCTTATTGGTGAAAACGACTTCTGGCATCCAGATACCCGTAAATCTGGTGAAGGTTCCCGGATTCCTTCTGATTCCATATCGCTGTTTGTTTTCAATTCCATGATGGTGGCGTGCAGTGCGGTAAGTCCTTCGTCGAGAGATTTATCGTACAGAAAAGCTAATATCGAAAACTTAGTACCTCACTCAGGAAACGCTTCATAGAGCTGGGTGGCCGAATAATCGGGCTGCCCGTAAGGTCTTCTACGATCGTGCAAAAGTAAGCCAAACAGTATCTGGTTGTTTTCGATAAATCCTGGGTACGATTCTGATGTTTGATGGATCTAGACCCTGTTTGACTTTGGTTTGGTAAAAGATTCGCTGTCAATTTCGCAGGGCTCGGTTCTCCTCGCTGAGCAATGTCTATCATCAGACAATCATGCCGGCTGCGCCTGGCTGGATGTTGCAATCCACCATGCGCGCCTCCTTGGGGCACACAACTGCCACAACTTCATTATCGGACTCAGCCAGGATAAAAAAGAAGCACGAATGAAACGGCAACTTTGGCGGTGTATTATCATCCGTGATATGGTCATTTCTATGGGCTTGCGTGTGCCCGCCAAGATCACGCGCGCTCATTTTGACCTGAATGACATTTTATCAACTGTTAATGAGGACTTCAACAATAACCCTTACCTTTCCCAGGCGTTCAGTATGTTGAGCAGAAGTACTTTGGCTCAACTTTTCTGTCTCCAACTTCGCCTCGCATCAATCGCTATGGATGTCTCCACTCTCGTCTATAGTCCGTCTCCTGACTTCCCGGCATGGTGGCTTTCTCTCGTCGATTTCAGAAAGGTAACAGATGAAATTAGAAGGGTAGAAGCAGAGTTAGATCGGTGGGCCGCAGCTTCCGTGACTTCTGTCTTTACTCTATCAGATACTCTATCATTGTCGTCCGCCGTGAAGTCGTATAGGCAGCTCATTTTGATACATTATCAGTATGTCTTGGATATACCGACACCCCTTAAAAGTACTAATGTTCTTGACCAGTATTATCCGGCTTGCCTTGTCCCAGCATGAGATGCTTGTTTTGGAAACTTGCAAGCATTACGCAGACAAGGATCATTATCTTTCCCGGATTTTCGAAACCAACGATACGCTGAAGCGCTCTATAAATGTCATCTGCGAAGGAGTCAAGTACCTTGCAACAATGCCGGTTGGAATGGTGCACCTCCCAATCGGAATGTAAGTCTAAAGGATGGCGAGGCTGTTGCTAGGACTAGCTAAATTTCTTTTCTTCCCAGACTATTGTTTAGTGCCTTGCCTCTCATTTTAAATTCTCTTCAAAGTCATCTGGTTGGGAGAGATTCTCAACGCCTGACAAGGAAAGAAAACATACAATACGTCGAAAGGGTAATGAAGATCCTTGAGAGCACGTACGATATTACAGATGACATTCTTGCGTATATTTACAAGATAAGCTCGTTCCTTTCCGAAAAAGACCAGCTTGGTCTCCTCCGTATGGAACACCAGCCTCCCAAGGATGACTTGCAAGCAACGTTTTCGGCAATATGTCGGGGTAAGGATTGGGTCACGGTCTGGTGCGACAGATTCCTAGTCGATCCCCTTGTTTATTTACGCTTGTCCAAACTTCTTGACTGGACATTGTCGCGTGGCCAATTTCCACGGGAAGATGAAATATGTACGCTTTATGTGAGATTGGGAATCAATATTCAGCTGTACCCCTCGGATTTCTCAATTGAGGTATCGACTGAGATGATATTTCCCACAGTCTCACATGCTGATCATCTCGTTGGTTGTGGGCGCAAAATGTCAGGAAATGCCTCCGCCGTGGAAGGTCATGAAGCACACTCGGCGCAAATAACACCCAGTGTTGTCAATTTTGACGAGGAGACCACGAGTTGTGTGGATCTTTCCCCAGATGATGAGATGATAGAAATTATATGGAATACATTGGGGTTGCCAGGATCGTTCTCCACCTTCGTGAACGATTGATATGGCTCTTCCTTTTTTTTCTTTAAAAAAAAAAAAAAAGAAGGGGGGTGGAGGGGGGTGGAGAATCACGGCAAACGCCTTTGGCGCAGACGAACCAGAGCTAGATGTGATCTGCCAGTTAAACAAACTTTTCCATGCAAAATTTTGCGTTTTAACTTCGAGAGAACAACTATAAATCAGAGGAAAGTGACCTTTATACTAATATAACGTGCGTAGCCCCTTATTCATGCAAATTGATAGGGGATGGACCGCAAGAACACCAACCCGATCTTTCGCTCGCCAGCATACTTTTGAGCCAGAAAATTGGTCACTGCCGAAAAGAGCGCCGTTGGGTGGCTATGATAGAGCCTAGTAAGTTACACCGTTCATCTAGGAAGTAGCACTGGGAGAAAATGATGATGAGAAGAAAATGACGATGAGACTCTTGTGCCCCTCATCCTACATTGACTTAATGCCCCCGGCATGTTCGCCGAATATGTCCAGCCGCCCACCAGAATGAACACACGATCTTTGGTGGTAGTAATCGAGTAATTTCTGCAACCAAAAATCAAGGGTCCTTCTTGACGGAAGGACCTGTGCCGCTACGGCACAGGAGTCTTACCTAGTCACCCAACCTCCTAACAGGGTAGGTCCTCTAGGGCCTAGTACTTAGCCGATATCGAGGTCGGCTATAAACTAAGCCCGTAGAGTAGTAATAAGTCGAAGAAGAGCGACTAATTGAGCTAAGGTAGTCGAGGATAGGCTAAGTAAGACAATAACTAGATTGTATTAATCTGTATTATTAGTATATAAGATTTAATCTTAAAATGTCCTATAAACTGTTGACGTATGGCATGTTGAGCCATACTGATGCCTCAGGGTTGAGGCATCCTTCGGGTCGGCATATCGTGCACGCACTCCGACCCTTCCGTGTCTCTGGTCCTATTCATGACCAGTCTGGATCAAGGTGGTTGCGCTTATCTGACTCAAAGCGGTTGAGCACATTCCTGTGAGGTACCGTCGGGAGGACCTGAGACCGGGTAGCGGTCAAGTTTGTTTCAGTGCTGCGTTACTCAGAAAATGACTCAAGAGAGTCGGGGATAAATATCCCCATCTTGTCACTAGAAGGAATCATCCGAATTCACTCAAGTTTAGCTACGTATAGTTCTTCTCAGTATTTCTGATCCTGCTTCTCCCCAATCATTCCATCTTCAGGCCTGTTTTCTCAACATAAACAAAGTTAGACAGACCGTCTGCTATTGGTACCTCCGAATATATATATACTCGCTGCCTTGTGTCTGGGAAAAGAAAAAATTCCGTTGGCAAGGCATATATTCTTCAAGCTCCGACATGGTTGATAGAAAGGTATTAGATTACTTTTTAATGTAGTCATCCGATATGGTGTAGTGGCTAACATCGCCGTCTCTCACACGGCAGCCGGGGGTTCGATTCCCCCTATCGGAGATATCCTTTTTCTCTTTTTTCTCTATTGAGAATCACAACTAGATTGTTTTTTATTTTTTCCCTCTGGTCATCGACCTCGGGCTCATTACCCCCAAGAGATAGATAGCACCGGGAGTAGCATTTGCGAAGTCTAACTATTTATGGACTCGGAACAAAGAAAGAGAACATGAAATGCTACATGTAATTTGCTAGCTGAGCTAGACTAAATTCCAAAAAAAGTAGTACAGGGAGTAAGAGGATATCGGCAACAGGTCTAGAAGTGGATGGGCTTGGAGTAGGTGGACATGGCAGCCTCCTTGAAAGCCTCTGAGAGAGTGGGGTGGGCGTGGCACGTCCGGGCGACGTCCTCGCTGGAGGCACCGTACTCGATGGCGAGTGTGGCCTCGGCGATCATCTCACCGGCACCGGCGCCGATGATGTGGACACCAAGGATACGGTCAGTCTCAGCATCGGCGATGAACTTGACAACACCCTCAGTATCGAGGTTGGTCTTGGCACGGGAGTTGGCGCTGAAGGGGAACGAGCCGACATTGTACTTGACACCGGAAGCCTTGACCTCGGCCTCGTTCTGGCCAACCCACGCAACCTCGGGGTGGGTGTACATGACGCTGGGGATGCAGGCGTAGTTGACGTGGCCGTGGCCCTTCTTGATGTACTCGATAGCGGCAACGGCCTCCTCCTCAGCCTTGTGGGCGAGCATGGGGCCGAAGGTCACATCACCGACGACACGGATGTGGGGAAGCTTGGTGCGATACTCCTGGTCGATGACAAGACGGCCACGTTCATCCTTGTCGATACCGATGTTCTCGAGGTTAAGGCCGTCGGTGTAGGGGCGGCGGCCGATAGCAACCAAGACAACATCAGCGTCCAGGGTCTCCTCCTTGCCACCCTTCGCAGCCTCAACACTCAGGGAAACGGTAGCACCGCTGTCATCACCCTTGATGACCTTGGTGTTGGTCTTGAACTTGATGCCCTGCTTGGCAAGGATCTTCTGGGCCTGCTTGGCGATCTCGTTGTCCATACCGGGGCCACCGATCTGGCCGAGGAACTCAACGACAGTGACCTCAGCACCAAGACGGGACCAAACGGAGGCCTGTAATTCAATTGCGGTCAGCTAATATCCTTCGAACCAAAACTTGTGGGACCCACCATCTCGAGACCAATGATACCACCGCCAATAACAATCATCTTCTTGGGAACCTCCTCGAGGGCCAAAGCACCAGTGCTGCTGACAATGCGCTTCTCATCGATGTTCAGGCCAGGGAAGGGAGTAGACTCGGAGCCGGTGGCGATGAGGATGTTCTTGCCGCGGACAGTCTGCTCACCACCATCGAGCAGGTCGACCTTGACGGTGTTGGCGTCAACGAAGGAACCGGCGCCCTTGATGTAGTCGACACCGTTCTTCTTGAGCAGGAACTCAACACCCTTGGTGAGGCCGTCAACGGAGGTGTCCTTGGCCTTCATCATCTCCTTCAGGTTCAGCTTGACATCGCCAACCTCGATACCGCGTTTCTTGGTGTCGTGAAGGACCTGGTGGTAGAGATGGGAGTTGTTGAGCAGGGACTTTGAGGGAATGCAGCCAACGTTCAAGCAGGTACCGCCGAGCCTTCCGCGCTTCTCGATACATGCGGTCTGTTAGGTGTTCAGTTAGTCCGAAGTCACAATAGGCGAGATATCTGGTAATTATGGGTGAATTGCACCTTCAGGCCCTCCTGGCCAGCCTTGATGGCGGCAACGTAACCAGCGACACCACCACCGATGATAACCAGGTCGTGATCCCCTGTTGCCCGGCAAGCCGGAAATCAGCAATCGTATCCGGAAAGTGTGGGAAAGGTTCGGAGAGCAATCCAAGCAAGTACTCACCAGCCTCAGCGGCGTAGCCGCGTTTTGAGACGCCTATGAAGAGCGAGGTGGGAATGGCGAAGCTGGAAGCCTTGGGGCCAGCGCGGAGCGCAGCCCGCGGCGTAGCACGGGGAAGGACGGCGCGGAACATGACGACAGGAAAAGTATCAGAAAGAACGAATTATAATAAAAGACAATCCTCCAAGGAGTCCGAAGGTGAGGGGAGGGTTGCGCAATGTGGGAGTGTTTTAAAGGTTGATCTGGGAAGAGAGGACTGAGCTTTTGCGGTATTTTGAGATTCGCCGTCAGTGTTATGTAAGCCGACCGGGTCGACTCGGTAAGCGTTCACTTTTGCCCGGCGACGATGCCGACTCTTTTGCTTTGATAGCTCTGCAAATCAAGTTAAAGAGGTAGTTTCAATCAGTAGCTATTTTGTGTGCTACGTATATCACTTGTCTATATAGTCACTTGGTGGTGCGTCATGGGCGTTGGGAACCAAAGGACCTTTTCCGCCCTCCACCCGCCCGCCCAGACTTTGATTCCAATGGTCCTTAGAATTAGTTCGCCAGAGTGATTCCCCAGACGCTCCTCTTGACGCCCGCGAGTTCTCTATCAGTCGGACTAAGTTTGCCGGCCTCCGCCCGACCCCTCACGGTTATACTCGGCAGGTCTGGTTGATATTTGCCTGGCTATGTTACATGCTGCGCATACCATGGAGTTGCCTATTAATTTTGGCATCGGTATACGCCCACGTAGGATGACTGACTGATAAGACGGCTACTATTGGTCTTAAGTCCCCATCCCATGTCCCTTGGGATCTTGCCGAAACGGGTGTGTCCCGCTCCCGAAGAGATTTGTTGAGGATTCTGCTATAGTTTCTGCCTTGTTTCCCACCAGGCCTCAGCTGCAGCTGTCTAGGCGAAAACTTTGAACATGGGAGTATATTTGCTACAAAATCTGCGATAACTATAGTCTAGATTATATACCAGGACGTGGTTAAAAAATGAAGGCTGTAGATGTAGGCCAAGAGCGAATGGGCCTGTACTTGCCAATAGTTAGTAGGGTGACACTATGGCATGTCACATTAGCAAACCCCAACATGTTGATTCCCAATTTCGATTCCCTCTCATCATTACAGTGTTATCATTTTGGCTTGCACATGACTGACAATGCGTTTTTAAGTCGCTCTGACGTATCGGAATGATGAGGTCATGGATCCGAGGATGACTAGAAACGGGTCTTCACAAGCATGTGTCTTACAGTTGATGAGGAATGCATAGTTCTGTCATCGGTCGGGGAAAAGAAGGTGTTTCGATACCATTTGTAAAAGGAGTCGATGTTACACCAGGCGAGGAGGCTTGTCTTAGTCTGGTGTGTTTAAAGATAGCTATCGCTTCTCTCGTTAAAGAGGGTACACAGAGGGTATAGCTTAGATCGGTGAGCCTCCGAGCAGAGCGGCTGGTCTAACTCGCTGTTAGCTTTGGGAAACTCAAATCGTATATGACATGTTGGGGTAAAGACCTAGATTCTTACTTTAACGCTTGTTGGACTCTCACTTACGGCTCACTTAGATTCTTACTTAATGAGTCACATACAGTAGGAGCCAGGAGATCGAGCTCTAAAGCTTTAAAGTAAACCAGGTAACCCAGGGAACATGAATTCAATTACCCGAGATGGGGGCGGCTTGCCGAGCGAAGGGATAAAAAGTCTGGAGTTCTCCGCGTGTATGGGGTGACCTCCGGGTTCTGCGTGGGTCGGAGGTCCCATTGGCTATGTAGGCCCGGTTTTCTTGTGTGGAGAAACCTGGAGTCCCCAGTCCCTCTCACTCCTGTGCCGCCAGGATGTAACCAGAACGGCAATTTGCCGCTCCCTGCTGTTCCTGGCGTGAGAGTTGGCCGATCCTCGTGGTAAAGTTTCCGGTCCTGGTCATGGTAACTCGGACTTACGCCGCTTGAACGCTCTTTAAAAGGACGTGAAGAACCCATGAAGTCGCGTAGCTTCTGGACTTGTTTCCTTGCCTTTAAGATTTACCCCGCGGGGCTAAGGTTTTTCTATTTCTTTGTCTCGCTCTATAGGCCGCTGTCCTTTTACTTTTAACTTACTTTTTGCTCTTCCCGCACGGTTATGCACTTTACGCCGTTATGAGTGACAAGATCCCCTCGTGGAATGTTGTCCACAAGCTGGAGAAGCGCAGTCTTCTCACAGCAATTAACTGCATTGCGGCGCTCTCTATTCTCTTCTTTGGATATGATCAGGGTATGATGTCTGGTGTCAATAACGCCAAAGACTATATCGACTTGATGAAATTTGGGTATACCAAGGATGTGGATGGTGAGCTGACCCCGGTCGTCACGAATTCCTTGCTGCAGGGTGGAATCGTGGCTGTCTATTATCTGGGCACGCTGGTTGGTGGTTTATTCGGCGGTTGGTTGGGAGATCGCACGGGAAGAATCAAGTCCATTGCGGTCGGAGCGGCTTGGGCTATTGTCGGTGCCGCTCTGCAGTGCTCTGCCCAGAACCACGACTGGATGATTTGTGCTCGGTTGGTCAACGGTATCGGAACTGGTATTCTGAACGCCATTGTTCCTGTCTGGGCTACCGAGACCGCCGAGCATACATCCCGCGGACAGTTCATTGCTATTGAGTTCACTTTGAACATTTTCGGTGTCGTCTTAGCCTACTGGCTTGAGTTTGGTTTGTCATTTATTGACGGGGGCAAGTCCGCTTTCCGTTGGAGATTCCCTATCGCCTTCCAGATCATCTTCCTGTTGGTCCTTTTTGCTGCTGTTTGGTTCTTCCCCGAGTCTCCTCGGTGGCTGGTTAAAGTTGGTCGCGAGGAAGAGGCTCGGTATATCCTGCAGCGTCTGCGCGGTAGCAGCTCCGAGGACCGTCTACGGGCAGAGGCCGAGTTTCAGGATATCCTGAGCATTGCTGAGATGGAAAAGACCGTTGTCCACGGGCACTCGTATTTGTCGATGTTGTTCGGCTACAAGTCTGGAGACTTGCACATCGGCCGCCGTGTGCAACTGGTAGTCTGGTTGCAAATCATGCAAGAATGGGTTGGCATTGCGGGTGTCACCGTCTATGCACCGACTATCTTTAGTATTGCTGGGTTTGATTCGACCAAGAGCCAGTGGATCAGTGGCTTGAATAATGTATTCTACATGGTACGTTTCCATTAACCCCACCTCGAATCGAGTCCATATCTAACCCACTGCTAGTTTGCCACGCTCATCTGTGTCTTTACTTTGGATCGTATCGGCCGCCGGTGGACCTTGTACTGGGGCTCGGTGGTCCAGGGCATTGCCATGTTTCTGGCAGGCGGTTTCTCACGTCTCGCTATCAATGCCAAGGCAGACGGCAACATGAGTTCCGCCTCCTCGTACGGTGCGGCTGCAGCTTCGATGATCTTTATTTTCACTTCGACTTTCGGTGCAACCTGGCTGACCGTGCCATGGTTGTACCCCGCCGAGATCTTCCCCCTGGCCGTCCGCGCCCGCGGCAATGCCTGGGGTGTGGTCGGCTGGAGTATCGGCAACGGATGGTTGACTCTTCTATGTCCTGTGATGTTCAATGCCATCGGCGAGAAGACCCTGTATGTGTTCGCCGCAAGCAACGTGATTACGGTTCCTATGGTTTGGGCTCTGTATCCGGAGAGTAGCCAGCGTACACTGGAGGATATGGACCTGTTGTTTGCGGCCTCTACTCCTTGGACCTGGGATGCGGAGAAGAACTTTACCCGCCTGAAGGCTGAAAACCCCGGTATGGTCCAGAATCTTAGCCGCAAGGGAAGTGTGATCGATCCCGAAACTGGTACGCTGTCCGTGGGTGTCTCCAAGGTTGATGACACCACTGCTGCTGAGCATGTGGACCACCCTTGACAAAATGAAGAAGTATGATAAGTTATATGATAGAAGTGACCAGTTATAATGTAGGCCGATATATGAGTCATGAACATAGTCAACCATATCTTTTGTCGAAGTGGAATAAAGTAAAACCATCCAGCCACATCTGATTGGCTAATTTGGAAACAACTTCCCGATGCCCTCTGCAACCTTTTTAACATCCTCCATGGCCTTTCTACCTCATAATACTCATAGCCTTTCTCCATATCTCGAATACTCACGAATAAACCCTCGCAAATAACCAGCTCAAACTCTTTTTCAACTATTGCCTCTCCCGACGCGGTAAGACGCGTCCTTCAACCCCAAATCCCGCGATAAGCAGACCGATAAATCCAACCAGCACCCCCAACCAACCTCATCTTCAAGATGGCGAATTCAACTACTCTCATAAAGACCAACACAGATCTCAAGGACGGCACGCAGAGAACCATGAAACCCTGCATAAATGCCATAACCCAAAAGGCCCTCCGCCGCATCTCGCTGCACCCAACACTAACTCCTTACCGCCGGCGCGTCTACCGCGTCCTCCTCTCTGTGCCAGAGGGTCGCTGGACAACATACTCCGCTATGGCGATGTATTTGAACTCCAGTGCGCGGGCTGTGGGCAACGCGATGCGCACTAATCCCTTCGCGCCGGAGGTCCCTTGCCATCGTGTGCTGGCGGCAGATAGGTCGCTAGGTGGGTATAAGGGCGAATGGAAGGTTAGCAAGCATATTGGCAGTGGATCATTTTGTGACGAGAAGATGTTGAGGCTTAAGGATGAGGGGGTTGTTTTTGATGATCATGGGAAGGCGGCTGGTATTTGTTTTATGGAGTTTAAGGATCTAGGAGTTAAGTGAGAGTGTTCTCTGTATCTATGCTTTTTGATTGCCTGATGAGAGGATGTGCAAGAAGCGTTGGGAAATTTGTCATATACATAGTGCCTCTCTGGTTCTAAAAGTCGGGCCTCATAATCATGTCCAGTCATATATCAGCACTGACATCATGATGAACCGCTCACTGAATGTAAATGATTACCATCACGATCGTTCTATCTTTCCATTTCTCAATGGTCAACGCCTGCTACGCTATTATAGGTAAACCCCCGAACCACTTCATCATTCATTCCCCCCCACCAATGGTCTGGTTATCTCGCAAGCAAGTGCCTCAAGTGCCTCAAATGCCACGCTTACCTGAAGTGCCACGCTTACCTGGCGAAAAGTCATCAGAGGAGGCTGCTCTCGAGCAGAGCGATGACTTCGACGCCCTCCAACGATTTCGATTGAATCGGTGGGAGGAAAGCATCGATGACACACCTGATTGCACGGTCCGTGTTGCACTTTTGCGCACGGAAGAATCTCTCCGAAAGATATGTCAAAAGGAGATCATCTTGCAGGAGCCCAAGACCCCGGCTCAGATACAGACTTGAAGGAGTTGAATCGCATCGCGTGGTTTCTGGAGCGCGAATGGCGGTACTTTCGAAGCGAAATTACAGGGAGTCCTTCCGTTATGGAAAGGGGGTTTGTGCAATGTAGGTCCAATCCGCGATGGTATATGCATCGTGTCCTCGTCGAAGATTGTGTGAATCGAGGGGGCTGTTGCGGCCGTAGCTGTGGATACTGCGAGAGCCGTGAGCGCGAGACGAGCTCTGTAGGTAAACTTGGGATTGGGCATTGTACGGTGGAATGCGGGTTGTTGCAATGCTCGAGGTTTTGCACTGACAGCAGAGGAAAAGAAAGAGTTGGAAAGGCGATTCGGATTTCTTGATATGACTGACGAAGGTATATTCGAAGACTATGCCTACCAACACCGTATTTACTTTGCTTCGGTGTGGGGGCTCTTAAGGAACGCTTCGTCTCATGAATACAATCAGGAGTATGACAAGAGGGCCTCGGCCCCAATCTTCCAGTCTCGACAGGTCAAATGTGAGGAAGCCAGCATCGAGGGTGACTGGGAAACGTTGCTAGCAGATGACCGCGAAGAAGGAAGTGACTCAACAACCATAGAGGTTTAGATCAGCTTGATAGAGTCCTCTTGCTTATTGCTTATTTATACAAGAATGATTGTCTTCTCAACAACACTGGCAGCCTCTGCTCGGCGATTTTGTGAGAGTCGGGCCATGCGCCTGTAAGGTCAGACTCCAATTCATCCGTGTCAGTACCTAGTGATCTGGGAAGCTTTGCTTGATGCCAATTGGGTCTACGTAGTCTCGCTCTCGATCTTCCATCTACAGCCGCACGCCAGCTTAAACAACAGAAAAGCCGTAGTATCGTGCGGAATGCCCCATGATTCGGTGATGCGGGGCGGGGGTCAGGCGGCAACACCTCCTCAAACCTCACTTCAAGCTGATCCTTCGCTTCCCCCAAGTAATCACACTATACGCTCCTCGTTCGCGGCTCTCGCAACCGATTGTACCAAGCTGAGGCAATGTCCCTAGAGCTTTCCTCTTCGCTGCTCTGCGGGACCTTGGGCGACCTTTTTTTTTCGCCCGCTCCATCGCCTGAGGTACCCGAGTTTTGCTTTCGTGGCCTATATCTTTTGTTAGCCTTGTGACTTTTACTCCGTAGTAGCATACTATTGAGGCCCTTGGAAAAAGACAAAAAGACAAAAAGACAAAAATAGGAAGTAAAGGGGAGGTGCGTAACTTGGAAATAACTGAATTTAGTCCGCGGGAAATGCGTTCTCGCTGCCGCCACGTCGTGTATTGCTCCAGCCAGTCATGCGGCAGATCATCTGAAGGTAGGGAGTCCGAAGGTAGCTTGGTTGCAGTGGGTGGAGCTTGGACTAGACGCTTGGAAGAAGTAGCGTTGTCCGCTGCAATGGGTGATGCGAGCGGGAAGATATCGACATAACGGCTCTCAAGACGAGATTTGACCTTGGAAGCGAAATCGTGGCGCTGTATTTCGTCGACGATATAGTCTCCGAGGGCCTTTAGGTGGCTGAGCAATTCTTCTTCCTGGCGTTCGTACTTTCGTAGCTCTGAACCTTCTTTTCCACGGCTGACAAAGACTGCTAGGTGAGCCTGGCTTTGAACTTGGGCGTGGTGCTAGGGTCTAGCCAGTAGAATAGTGCTAATTATATAGGAAAGGCTGTTAGATTAGCGGGCTCCTATTTGAATTAGCTATACTTCGGTTGTAAAGATGAATCAGAGTTAGAATAAGGAAGGTAATAAAGAAGTCAATATAAAGTCAATACAAAGTGAAGATAAAGTAAGGATACTATAAAGATAAAGTAAGGATAAATATAGTCTATAGTAGTATCAGTTGTTCCTTTGAGAAGTAGCTACTATAAGGAAGGCATAGCTCCTACGGTAATATACAATATTGCTACTCTATAAATAGAGGTAATTGTAACGATAGTAGTAAACTATAAGCCCTAAATACCGCGGTCTATTTGCTTCGCTCCTACTATTCTAACCTTCTCTATATACTTAGGTACCTTCCCTCTCGATGGCCTTGCTAGACTAGGATAAGATTCCTACTACTTAGCTCTGTTTCCTTCTGTCCTCATCTGCTATAAACGCAAAATCACACAGCTAAGTTTCCCCAATTTGCCCATCTACAGAGATGACTAACGTTTCTATTATAATTTCTTGTATTGCCCTCGGTGTGTCAGTGGCCACCGGGCTTCTCCCTTCCAAAAGAGTGGCTGAAGCATCTTGCTCTCTGGCTTTGGCTGAAGTCAAAGAGCGAGTTGCGAGGAGGACTCAACACGCTAAAGATTCGCATGTTTCTACGTGCTGTTCGCTAGCGTTTGGGAACTGCAGTATCAAGCTGGATTCTTGATCAAGCAACGATATGGCTGATAGCGGCAATACATCCAAGAATAAGTGGAGCCTCGGAATTACTACGCCAAGATCAATTCAAAAAGTACCAATGCAATTTCTTGCGGCCACCAGGCTATCGATTTTACAATTTTCATTGACGGCCCTATTTTATAATGCACGGCAGTAAGAGACCACGACATTTATCTAGAAGCGTGAATAAAACACTGTCTTTTTAGGATATTTTATGTCCTCGTCGATTCGAGCAAATCTTCTATGTAAAGCGCCACCAAAGTATACTTCTTTGTTTGCTGGTCCCCGGTCCCCAAGGCGGTTCCCGGTAGGTAGTTCTGTGACTGCATTGAGTCGGACTTGTTCTAAACAGGACCAGGCGCCGGTAATACTGTATGAAAGGAATCGTCATTATGGCCTTTTATGCCCATACACCAGCATATATAAGCAGAAACACTAACTAAGTTGCTGTAAATCCCCGAAATTCCAATGTCGCCTACCACTGACTCTGACAGAACTGCTCGTCTACTCCTTTTAACGATAAGCTGCTCGAACTTATTTTATTGCAAATTACTGTGAAACTGCGGCATAGCTATGAGGTCTTTTTCCCAAAGCTTTGTTGCGTTCGAGCTAACAAAAGTACAGAATGCCTTGAAACTCCTTGATATGTGGAGACGGAAAGTCCGACCAAAAACCTCTACGACACCCTCCACATTAGAAGGTTCTACGACCCCTAGTGGCGTCTCAACTGCGAAGGGGATACCTAGTCTAGTCGGCATGAAGGAATGGTTGCAAGCACTGGGTCACTCTGTATGGATGCTCAATCATATATCTACTCTGCATCGCTGCAGTCGTGCTTACTAATTATGCGAAAGTGATGTTGACAATTTGAATATAATTCATATCACCAGGGTCAAGGAAAAGGGGAGTACCTGCGCTTTCACCCGGTCTTTTCTTCGCATGCATGGGTTGAGGACAGGATCCCCAACGCGGGTTGAGCTATACACCTCCCCTGATTTGCAATGCATCCGGGAGAGAATACAGATTGATGACAAACCAATAACGGAAGATCTCTTTGAACACTTTTTTGAAGTTAGGGAAGCCCTTACATCGCTAGACCCAGAAAGATGCACAGAAACCTCGAGGAAACCCCATTATTTGCAGCTCCTAGCTTTGCTGGCTTTTCACACCTTCATCAGGAAAAATGTCGATGTGGCGATATTCGACACGCATCATGGCGGAGAGTCTGATGCCACGAACGTGATACGGAGGCCTATCGTGACTGCTATCACATCTCTGCGGTTGGACCACGTCGCACAACTAGACCCTACGGTCAAGGATATCGCATGGATAAAGCGGGAATTTTCAAATCTGGGGTACCTGCTTCCTCTGTCACACAAGAGGCTGGACCGAGTGAAGTCCTACGGAAGCGTGCGGCCGAGAATAACACCGAATTGGTATTCGTCTCTTCTTCCAACACTCTGCCTGCCAATAGGAGGGTGCTCAGTGTTCTAGTTGCAACGATTGAATTGCTCTTTAGCCCTTGAACTGGCCACGGAGTTTCTGCAACTTCAAGGTTATGCATTGGATGCAGAGGATATATCTAAGGGCATTGACAACTTGTCGTGTGATTGGGAGATTTGAGATAATAGAACAAGGAAGCTCACAGTGGCTTTTGGATGGAGCGCATAATCAACTGAGCCTTGAGCAAGCCGCTAAGTAGTTCGCGAAGAACATTCATGCTGCACATACACGACAGTTAGTACGCAGTCCTCATGTTTACTCGCAATTGCTAAATTGTCATCTTAGACATCGTGTTCTTATCTTCAGTCACTTCTCCAAAGAGCGTGATGTAGTGGCCCTTATTGAGTCTTTAGCACGTACGCTCATAAAGCATGATGCAAACCTGGTCACATCATCTTTACTACGTACCAAGAGAGGGAGAATGGATATATGAGCATAGGTAAAAGAAAATAGGTGTCTGCTGTGACTGGATATCACGCTGATTGTTCTTATGTTAGACAAAACACTTAAAGTGCCAGAAACACCTTTTCCTGCCCTCTGCACAACGTATTATTTAGTGTGGAAGAAAATGGATCCTGATGCCGCAATCTCAACGGAGCCCACGATTCAGGGCGCCATAAGGCTTGCGGAACAGATAAGTTTCCAAAAAGGCGGTATGCACGGCTTTCATCACAGGTAGCTTACGCTTGGTTGGTGGAGCGCTCAGTCTGTTGCGGCCTTAGTTTTACAAATCGACTTATTTTGATTTCCGCGACCTTTGAACGGACATGTTCACCTTTTTATTCTCTTGTGTTATATTTTTGGCTTAGCAGCCAGTACACACAAGTTCTCCGTTGCCGAAAGTTCACCGCGCGACTTAGTTTAGCAGCTTCTCTGAGAGGCCGACGACCGAGGAAGGCTAGAATAAGCGGTATGTAGAAGGAAAATGGGGCTCAGGGTAGATATGATTGCGGGAAGATTGCGAAATCAATGTCTGGTTGAGGGCAGAAGGGCAGAAATAGTCCGCCACGGAAAACGAAGTCTTGGAACGATGAAAATGGCAAAGATAATTGTTGTTGCCACCGGGCTGGCTAAACGCAGTAGGCGTCGCCAATTCAATTTGGCCTTTGCTGCGTCCCCAGAGGCCTGTGAGGCCGCTGGCTTTTGGTCAGCCTTATCCAAGGCGGGACAAACTTCTTGCATCGTAAGAAATCCGTCTCAACCCAGCATCTCCTGGTGGTATCTCCCAAGAACACATTATTCGTATTTGGAAGTTTCTCAGCAGCTGGCCACGCCTTGAATGTCTTGGACTCTGGATCGTCATCTAGGTCGGTCTCGATTTCGGGTACAACGTAGAATTCGTATCGGCATCCGGAGGTGACCTCGTATATCATCGAGCCGAAGCGCGCAATGTCGAACTTGACGGAAACCAAGTTTCAGATACGAAGTTGACCATTCCTTGTCGTTCGAAACAATGGTAGACTCGGTGAAATCGCACATTTGGAGATAAAGACTCTCGTCGAGCAGGGAATTCCGTGTCGCGATGTCAGCAATCAATACCCGCCGTTCGTGTACTCGACGGATATGCGCAGCTTCCTGGAGCCACCGTAATCGTTGAATGCTGTCAACGCTATCACCATGAGCGCGCAGATAGCCGCTGAGTGACCCCTGGCGTAGATATGGCATTCGAATCTCGGTATCGGAGACCTGATAGGGCTTTATCACGCCTTGGACAGGCCCAAGATGGCAATACACAAGCCCCTCATGTTTTATCGATTGTTAAGCTCTATCGTTTGCTCCAAGCGGATGATTGTTGTCATGGACGCGTCCTCGGGCGCAGTCCAAATATTGGCAGTTTTCACTGCAACGTTTTCGAAGCGCATCATGCGTTCATCTCGGCCAAGACTAATTAGTTCAGGTCCATCATTATTCTTCATGTTTGATGTATTCAGCGAAAACAGCTCGCTTGTGTGACGTCTAGTTAGTTACACAAATCCTTATTACTAAGCATATAAAAAGTGTCGGGAGGCCTAGCAAGACTGAAAGTAGGCCTACTGATGGAGCGAAAGCGATGGAAAAGTTCTTGCAAAAGGAAATGAAACTAGTTAACTAGTGGTCGTGATAACTAAAGCACAGGAGCTGACTAGGCCAAACGGAGGCGGGCCAATCAGAGCCTTTTGTTCTGCCGGCTGGCCCTGAGGCCTCACCGCTGTCCCATTAGATCACCTGACCATCACGTGACCATAGAGCTAGCACACAGCATCATTATGGATTCATCATCAGTTTACTAGTTAGTTACCGGACAGTCGTTTGAGTGCGGATGATGTAATTGAGCAACTTCATGTCACTATTTGCTTTTTCGCCTGCTGTTAACTCGACTATCGACATTATCATTACCAGACTTTAGCATATTATTTGTCTAGGAATTTGTCTTCTTTTGCGAGTCGAGACTCAAAGATGTTCAACAGACTATTCCATCCTGCCAAGCACGTGTCTGAGGACGACAGCCAAACCGAGAGTCTTCAAAGCGATGAAAAGGGGACAAGTCTGAAGCTTGCTCGGAAGCCGATAGCAGCTCGATTAATCGATGAAATAAAGAAACGAAACTACATAGTGTTGGGCCCCTACACTAAGCTTCGCTCAATCTCTTCTTTTCTTTTCCGGGCCAAAGAACGACAATTTTTTCGGATACTCTCTTTACAAGATGGTCTCCTAGACGAGATCTACCACTATCTTCCCCTGGTCGACAAAGTTTGCCTATCTCTTAGCTGCCAAAAGCTCTTTCGTCTTTTTGGCACGATTACAAAACACGAAGAGATGATTTTTCCACGGCTTTTGCGCCTTCGAATCCCTATCCTTTGCGTGAACAGCAAAGATGTGCCACGTAACCAGCTTCTACTACGACTTGAGAATCATGACTGGCTATACTGTTCGCAATGCTTAAAATTGCATCCGCGTAGGGAGTTCAGTAAGGATTCCCTGAAAACTACGGCCCTGGAGAGATCTTGCGCAGACTACGCTGGGATATTTGATCTCTGTCCATGCTATTCATGGACTATTCGAATGCGACAAAACATAATTGATCGCCTTGAGCAGATATCTACAGATACACCACCCTCGGACCAGAATCCTACGTTAAGCCATTGTTGCTCCTTTAGTATAGGCCCTGGATACAATGTCCAGACCTCCACCTCAATCTACATCAGCGTAAGGGGATTATCAGTGAATACTCGATACACTATGTGCCTTCCTTCGCCAGATACTCACATCATACCTGAACCTGTCTTTGCCTGTCCTCATATTGACCTATCGTCTCTAAACATCACAGGGAAAGATTTTAATCTTTGTCGAGGCTGTTCGTGTCTTATTACGAAAGAAGCTACTGGTGTCTTTAGAGTGGTACGGTATTTAGGGGGATCCAAAACGCCTATAGATCATCAATGGCTCCGTCAGTGTCGGCTCACTGGGTTTGCATTCTCACAGAGTAAGAAATATTGGTAAGTGAATAACAGACTCCCCATACCAAATAAGCATATTCCTTATCTCAATCTTCCTAGGCCTTGCTCGCAGAACCTGCGCAAAGAGATGCGAGATATTTACGGTGAATGGGAAAGGGAATACCATCTCCAAGAGGATCAAAAGCACCGACGTAGGCTTCGGTGGCTTCGCAGAGCTCAACGGCCTTCTAATTTGGAACCAGTGGACTCTGGCATCATTGTAGCCTCGGCATGCGTTATAGTGGGATTCCCACGAGAATGAAAGAGAGGACCGGAGAGAAAAGTTTCCAAGCTTCAAAAATTGAGCAACAGGTCTTCAGCAAAGGACTTCAGCGTCTATGGACTTTGTATGTTATTTTCCTTCCAAAAAAAATTGGCTCTGGTGTACAATTATTGGAGTAGAACTCTGTCTCCCTAATATACCATCGTCCTATGCCCACCTTCCTTGTCGATGGGCTTTCGTAGACAAGCGAGGAGATTCCTGCTGCTCGGTTTTGTTTTCTTCTCTCCTCATGTTCCATGAACGCAAACTCACACAAAGATAAGTATTCTCATCCATCAAAATGGCTGATATCTCGATTATAGTCTCGTGCATTTCCCTCGGTATATCAGTGACCATATTGCTCCCTGTCAAAGAGTGGCTACAGCAACTTGCTCTCTGGCTTTGGCCAAAGTCAGAAGAGGGAGTTGTGTCAATCAATCCAGCTGCTCCGCCCAATTCCGAGTTAAGCCAGCTTGCAAGCACTAGGGATGCCCTTGTCATGCTTCTTCGCGAGGAGCTGAACCAGTTGATCTCTGCACTGGCCGCCGACAAGCTTGAACGTCGATCTAGGCAGATGAACACGGACGTTGGTCGTGTTGGAGAGTCCAAACTCTTAGCTCTGCTGCAACCGGTGGCTCACTGCCGGCTCACTGACGAGAAGTATCCGGGGAGGGACGATGATTGTAAAGGTTGGTGAGTAGGGAAGCTACGGAGAGCTCTAAAAGAGGCCGGCATTATAGTTGCTGGTTGAAATGCAACGGAGATAATATTGCAGATGAAGAAACAAATGATATGGATGCTGCTTCAGCTTGAATACTGCAATGAGACCGATTATTTGGTTATTCCGGTGGCCTATTTTCTTATGTCACCAAAATCCCTGTAGATTGCGCATACACAGGGAGTCAGACAATGCAGAGATCTACACACGTTTAGTTTGGTCAGATATGAAAAGCCAAAGTGATTCCAAGGCTACTGTTGGAATCCCCCGGCGGTGGAGAATGCTGCCCTATCGGACTCCGCACACGATCTCTCAGTCTTATTGACTCTTGATCTCCACCTTCCGCCCACTCTTGTGCGATGATCCGTTTCTTTTTTCTCCCTACCCCACTTTTATACAATAATGCGGGACACAATTATGTATAGATGAGAATAGATTAGTGTCATAGCACCATTGATCTAGTGCTATAATGCGTCGTTGCCATCGACGAGGTTGCAGTTCTTTTTCTATTTCGTAGGTCCCGCCCAAATCTTTGATTGCTTATTCGTACCATTTCAAATTTGAACATTTTAGTTCTTTTGATTCCCAGTGGGTATTGGTACGTGTAAACGGTGTCCCAGTGAAAAGACTTCATAACTATCGAGTATCGGCGACAGCATACAACCGAAGATTTCTGGAGAATTCATGATTCACCACCACTACAACTATTGAGCAGTTACAAACAATTAAAGTGGAAGTATAAAAATGATGATAGTAATAACAGCTCCGCTAAGGATCATCCATGCCAGTCAGAAAATCAAGTTCCAAACGCATGCCAGTTGAACGGTCAAGACATGATCAGGCTTCCTCCAAAGGCTCCAGAGGACATTCGCCGTAGGGCCCGCCATACACAATGTAATTGGCCTCCATTCCCTTGCTCAGGTGCGTCGTAAAATGGCATATCAACTGCCACCAACCTGGGTTGTACGCAGTCATCAAGATGGTAGTCATTTGCCCGGGATTCAGGGTGACAGTTGGCAAAGTGGCCCCGGAGACTGGATCAAGGACATTGTCGCCGTGCATGTGGAACACATGTGTGTCGAAGCCCATGTCGTAGAGGTACCAGTGACATTATCGTTGACACACATCTCGAAAGCTGGGTTATTTGCGTAGATGTAGCCGTTCAACTGTGCATTCACAACATATCAATTCTGTCTGAAAAGAAAAGGGAGGAATAACATACCGGGAAGAAATTTGCCGCCATTGTAGAAGTAACATTGGTCTTCGGTGTGTTGATAAACTGTGGATACCAGATGCTGAAATTTCCCTGACCACGAGAAATGGTTGGATACTGGTATGACAGATTCATGACCTGCGACGCCAGATCAGGGAGGTATTTCCGGACGTTATGCAGCGCGAGGAATGAGTTCCACTCCTGATTGTCCGAGTAAAGGAGGACGAATTCACGGTTTTGCCTCATCACCGTCTCCATTTTCCCGCGCCGGTAGATTATGACAGATCCAAAACCGCCAGCATCTTGATCTTGGTACATGCTGATGTATGGATGGTAGGCCAAAATTCGGCTATCGTGCTGGCCATTCGGACCAGATGTTTCTGGCACAACCCTGTGTAGAAATTGATCGTCAGTCTTGAGTAATGACAACTGAAACCAACGCACCACTTGTAGACAAAACATCCACCTGGAGGAACAGCATCACCAATCGTGATAGTGCTGGACCCGTTGTAGTAAAGGCTGCCTTCCGACTCCTTGGTGTAGAAAAGGCCCATGTTATGCATGCTCGAGTAGAAATGCTTCATTTTGTTGACGAACATGATCTGTTGAAGTTAGTATACTTACGAACGGCTCAAGATAAAAGAGCATGGGGAAGCTCACTTCGATCAAATCACCAACTTCAGCACGGATGATTGGGCCTTGGAATCCGGCCCAGGGTGGTTGCTCAGATCTCTGCTCGAAGGTAGCGTCGGTGTATCCCCTGTAGAGTGCCTTGTCGTACTTGGTGCCGATGCTTGTATTGGATCGAATGTATCCCCATGTCTGGGCTCGGAAGGACTCTTCCATCGGGACACCAAGCCAGTTGTCCCAACCTGCCCAATGGATATGTCAATGAGGACTCGGCACTGTAATTTTCCGGAGGCGCCTTACCTGTCGGTGCATAATCCCACTCCTCGACTTCCGCCGCCACGTAGTAGCGCCGGACATTCCCCGAAAAATGGAAAGTCGGAGGAACATAGTACGGCAGCTGACCGTTCAGGCGGGCTTCGCATTGCTCCCAAGGATCTTCATTGGGAGACGCAACTGGTGCCGGCGCTGCAAGAACGCTGATGGCCACTGCAAGAAGGGCGGATAAGAGAGAAAAAATGTTCATTCTCAATGTGCAGCTGAGCGGTAACACGTAGAATGTTGCCTTGTCGGTGAAAAGGAATAATAGAATCGTGAATCGCATGAAGGGAGTGCTGTAAAGATTGTCGACAGAGTTGAAAGGCATAGGCAATTCCGAAAGAGGAAATAGCGCACCCTTCTGTATGAAGGAGGAAGCTGCATTCCAGCATCATGCAGCCCGTCGGTGCCTGGTAGCGGTTACGCCCCTACTACGACTCTGAATAAAGTATTCCAAGAAGGTACCAAGGGACATCTTACATGGACACGGAATAGTTCATTTCTCCAAATTACATACTTCAAAAGCAAAAGCGGATCCTCGGAAAAAGATCGCCGAGATAAGATCAAAAGATAACAACCCCCAGAACTGCATCCCATCACCAACATTCCAAAAATGAACCCTCTCCACGCGCGCTCCATCTCGACCTCCCATCCACGCAACCTCCTCCTAACTATCGACGCCTTCGGCACCCTCTTCTACCCCCGCCCCTCTGTCCCAGTACAATACGCCACAACCGCGCACGAGTTCGGGCTCTCACGCACCGCCATCACCCCGGCCAAACTCAAAAGCGCCTTCAAAGACGTCCTCCGCGCACAATCCAAGCGCCATCCGAATTATGGCCGCGCTGATGTTCTTCGTGGGAAATACGGTGGACCGAGGCAGTGGTGGGAGGAGGTGGTTCGCGGTAGTTTTGCGCGTGTTTTGGCGCCAAGTCAAGGGGGATCTAAAGAGCAATTTGATCTTCCTCCGGGTATGGTGGATACGTTGGTTGATCGCTTTGCAGGACAAGGAGGGTATACGCCGTACGAAGATGTTGTACCATTCTTTTCGCGGATGCGGCAGATTAAAAACTCGTCGACACGACGTTTTGATCGGGTTGTGCTGGGCGTGATATCTAATTCTGATGATCGGGTTCCTGCTGTGCTCAAGGCGATGGGTTTGCGTGTTGGTAATATACGCGCGGACCAGGATTTGTCGAGTATTGAGTTGCCTGGCTTTGAGCAGCGAGGAGGTAATGTGCAAGGTGCTGGTGCTGGTAGTTCCGTCGATATGGATCGGGATCTGGATCTGGATTTGGTGATAACGAGCTATGAGGCTGGTGAGGAGAAACCTAATCGGTTAATCTTCGATGTTGCAAAACGGCAGGCAGGGCTGGGATCTACTTCGGCCGGAGTGGATGAGACAGATGACTGGGTTCGCGTGCATGTTGGCGACGACTATGAGAAAGATTACCGTGGTGCAATCGATGCTGGCTGGCAAAGTTATCTGCTCCCTCGTGGAGATGGACAACAGCATCCTGCGAGGACTATTCGCTCATTAGTGGATTTGATTGACGAGCTGAAAATCGGTTCATCTGCTTGAGTGTGGATGTACTATCAGGTATTGTAAGAGGGCTACAGAACAGTTGCAGACTACCAGTAAATCAAAGACTATTAGTTAAACCTTATATTCATTTTATCAGAGAGAATCGAATGAACGACCCCTTCTTTGGAAAACTGTTTCCTCTATAACTTAGGACCAGGTTGTAGACTTCAACTAGGGGTCCTCGTGGTCTAGCGGTCTTGCAGAATGTCACACAATGATCTGATCATACTTTCTATGTCTCGAGATGAAATGGGATACCCTAGGCAGTCCCGATGCAATTACATACATCTAATAGTAAATGATAACACTCAAACTCCTGCCCCAATAAATTTATAAAGATATCAAACGCTATCCCCAAGCATACGTGATCCCACGCCATGAGTAAAAGCAACCGTAAACATAATGAGACAGAGACCTGCTCAATCCCATTGTCCCTTACCGGCTAACGCACCCAATCCACCACCAGCATGTTTGTTCAACAGCTTAGCAATACTAGTGCCGCCACCCCGCTGCTTCATGCGAAGTTGTTTCTCCCGCTCATGTTCACGTGCGGCAGTGTATGAGTTGACAGCTCCGCCCCTCTTCGGACCAGAGGCACCAGGCTTGGTGACGCGATTAGCTGAAGTGCTAGATTTGGATGAAGTTGAGCCTTCAGCGACGCGGCGGAGAAGCGGTGGCGGGCGGAATCCAATGGGGCCGTCGGAGTTGCCGCCGCTGTGGAAGGCCATTTTGCCATTGGCAGATCCTGATGAAGTAGAGGCGGAATTGGATGATGCTTGGCGAAGCAAAGCGAGACGGTCGACTACAGGGCCGCGAGTGCGGCGCGGGTTGGTAGGAACAGCAAAGCCGTCCCTGGACTGTGATGCTCCATCATCCGAATAAGCTTCCTCGGCACCGGAGGTGTTTGAGTCCCCTTCTGCCTCGGCTTCGTCATCCTCAACGGAAGCGTCCTCGTGGAATGAGTCATATTCGGGAGTCTCTGTCAGGAAGGACAGGGTTTCACGGATCTCGGCCAGGGTGGCGGGCTTCTTGGACATTGCACTGGCAGGTGTGCGGCGAAGATTAGGTGGAGGTCGGTTGGTAGCATCTTCGGCAGTCGGTTCGAGGGGTCGCTTGCGCTTCTTGCTATCCTGTGCTGAGTCGGCCGGTCCCTGAGATGCAACATCCTGTGATTCGCCTTGAGAACCACCATCCTTCTCTTCCAGGAAGTCTAGCTCCATATCATCCTCGGCATCACGATCTTCGATGGCTTTGAAGAAAGCCGCCTTTTTGGGATTCTCGGCCAGTTCACCGATCTTGTCGTCTGCAAGTAGAGCCCGGCGCATCTTAGCAAACTCACGCTGCTTCTCACGCCGGCGTGCCAGACGCTCGTCGTCCGAGTCATCAAGGTCGAGGTCATCATCAGCACCACCGCGACGACGGCGGAGAGCTCCGGTCGTGATATCTCTCATCAGTTTGGCAACATCCTTCTCATCGCGGTTCCGTTGGTGGTCACTATTGGTCTTTGTCAGTAGGCACTCATTTCAAAGCTAGTAACCGTAACATACGCATTCAATGCAGCAAGTTGTTGTTCATCAGCAACCTCGCCGCTCTGGTCATTGATCATTTGCCGATCGTAGGCATTCTCTTCGCCGTCACTTTCGTCACTGGCGCCTCCAATACCGGCGTATTCATCCTCGGATTCCTCCGCAGCCTCATCGACAATGTCCTTTGCCTTGCTATTATTTTTGTCATAGAGAACTGTTGTTTTCTTCGTGGCCTTCTTCATGACATTAAAGGCATTGGCGTTGATCTCAAAGTCGCCCTCGTTGTCCTCTTCTTCAACAACAGATAGCTCGGCTGCACGGCCTCGTCGGAGCTGCTTGCGTTTCCTTTTAGCAACTGGTGACTGGCTCTGGCCCACAAGGACGGTATCAACAGTCGACACTGGTGGCGTTCCTTTGAAACGTTTCGCAGGATCGAATGGAGAGAATACGAAGCCTTCGTCCTGAGTCGGGTCTGGAAGCTGGGAATACTGCGAGAAGCGATGGGTGGCGGGAGACTCGGATACTCTGGCAATACTTTGGTTGTAGTTGGACATGAAGTCAGCTTCATGTGATGGTTCCTGGCTGTCCCGAACAAGGATTTCAGACTCCTCGGCACCGAGTCGGGGAACGGGCCGGCCTGGATCGGGAAGGGAGAAGGGAGCAGTTGCGGAGCCTGACTGGCTGGCACCATCTTCGTCCGCCAGAGTTCCAGCAAACGCTTGAGTCAGGCCCATAGACATGTTGGGAGTCTGCATTCCAGGAAACTGGGGTCGCTGAGCAGACTGAGGTGCATTGGATGGTGGCCTGACTGGGGTCGATGGGACTTGTGGTTCCTCCTCGTCCTCGTCGTCGCTGACCACACGAGTTCGACGATTACGACGAGACGCTGGGGCTTCTTCTTCAACGTCAGAGAGCGCAAGTTCGCTCTGTTCATCAGCAGAATCATCGTTTTCATCGGCTTCTCGGTCCAGGAATCCTAGCTGCCCATCCACACTTTCGCCGTCATCGTCTTGATCGTCGTCTTCGCCAGATGCATCATCATCAGTACCAGAGAATACAAAGTCGTCGTCATCCTCATCATCCTCATTGAGACCTTGCGCATTCTTCCTGGCAGCTCTCTCCTGACGCGCAATTTCATCAGCTTCCTGACGGGCTTTCTCCACCAAGTTTTCGACATCGTCTTCCATAGCAGCGCGTTCTTCCGCAGTCTCGATGACAATGCCCTTTGCCCTGAGCTCATCGATATGCTCGCGCCTTTCCTTGGCAGCTTGCTGTCGAGCTCTGTACAGCAAGCTTGCAGATAGTTCGGCGGAAGTCATCGAAGTAGTCTTGCGAGTTGGCGATGTCAAGTGTGCCAAAGCCTTAAGTCGGGTCATCGATGTAGGCTCTTGCATCTTCCTACTCGGCAAATTCTCAAAAGCAGCAATTCGACGAGCCTTGGCAGGTGACGTGATTACCTCCAGATCGTCGCTGTCCGAACCATCTTGGTTGTGCTGGGCGACATGGTGTCTGGACATTAGGACGCGAACTGAGGGCTGCGTCGTCTTGCGTGGCTCGAGCTTCGGCTTGGTGGCATTCAGCTCCGGCCCTGCAGAGGAAACAGTAGCGCCAATCAAAGGCTCTTTGAGTTCCTTGGGTGCATCATTGGCTGCAATGAAGGCTTCTTCTAGAGAAGATGCAGTGGTGTCCGCACTGTTATGTTTATCCTCGGACTGGTTTTGGGCAGGGATGTCGGTGATGGGCTTATCCGTGTCCGAAGGTCCGAGAACAGGTGAGGTATGAGGCGTATCGTTTTTCTTTTGCGCAGCTTCGCCGTCAGAAGAGTGTTGCGAGCCAGCTGTGGATGATGAATTCGCAATAGGAGCTTCCGCAGTGGGGGCATCGGGTTGCATGAAGTTAAATCTAGCGAAGAAGCTTTCCTTGGAGATCTTCTTCTTTGTTTGTGCCTGATGTGCCAGTTGCATATTTCGGCTCATCCGCTGCGTCTCCCGACTCATCTCCTCCAACGCTTTTTTGCTGGCTTTTCGCGGTTTACGGCCCTTCTGACTTAGCTTTTGAGCAGACTGTGGGTCATCAGCCTCAGTGTCCTCTCCGGAGAATATCTCAGAGCTAAATGGTTCCATCTGTGCACGCTTTGCAGCCTTTTGTTCCGCCTCGATCTTTTCACGCTCCTCGCGCTCCTTGCGTTTTTGAGCAACGAGGGCAAGGAATCGTGCGTTAGATTTCGGTTGCTCCTCTGTCTCCCCGTTTGCATCTCTGTCATGGTTGGGTTCATCGCGTGGCGGTGTCGGCGAAGAGACGAACAAGGGCGAGGCGCTGCGAGCACGAGAGGGTGAACGGCGAGACTGATCGCTCGGAGCTGGCGACTGACTTGCTTTCCCTTTGCTCCTTCGGTTTGATGCAGCAGCGGGGAGATCATCTTCACTAGATTCCTCGGGTATGGAGCTTTTCTTCTTTGCTTGCTCTTGTTCCTTCCGCAGAGCGTTAGTTAGGCGGGAGAAAGCTGTGTTTTCTTTCGGTTCAGATACACCGACGCTAGCTTGCATGCGAGCTGCCATGCGACCTTTGGGTCTGATAATGTCATCTGCGTCATCCGAGTCGTCTGAAGAATCGACATGGTGATTTGATTGACGCGTCTCGGAAGTCGATGTGCCTTTGGTAGTGAAGTCCAGCTTCGGAATTTGTCGAGATATCTTGATGGGGTTGGACTCAGTATCCGAGTCACTGTCAAATTCAGCCAGCATGGCTTTGATCTTCTGTCCCGGGGTGAGAACATTGGGCGAGTTGCCAGCGGAGGACGCGGAGCCCGTCGACCGTGGCGTGGACGATGAGGACATTTTGGATGCGTGAGGAAGGGTATCGTGAATAGAAACTAATTGGAGGGGTTAATGGATCATAATGCGGCCACTGTGAGGCAAAAAGGAGCAATTGAAGAATGGGCGCGGTGGGAGGATCCAAGGGCGCATACGGAATAGTCCAAACGCGATGCGCGTGCTTCGCGTTGCTATGCGATCCACGTGACCATTATCTTATCGTCCCAATACATGCGGAGTATCTATTAACAAGTTGATTGTCCTTGGAAACTGTGCTGCTCATGCTCCATAGCCATTGTGCTCATAATACAAGAGAAGTTCCCATAAAGTCTTTCTGAAGAGACGCCGCAAAATCCATGCGCCAATTCCCGATACTAACAAGAAGAAAAGAGACCATATTCTGCATCCACCGCTAGATCATCTAATGTGTACACGACTGGCAGTACTGGCACGCAATCCTGCCTGCCAGAGATAATCGAAAGCAATAAGAAAAAGAAAATGCTAGACGTCGATGTCGATGCCCAGGTCCATGTCTCCAATGGCCTCGTCGTCGTTTTTCCGGTAGCTGATCATGAAGCCGCTCTTGGGCTTCTTCGGGGTCAGACCAAAGTTAGGAGTCGTCACAGAAGGGCTGTTAGTACCCGGCCTGGGAGCGTCCTTGAGGGTATCGCTAGGGGTATCAGCAGGCAGGATCTCTTCCTTTGGCTTGTCGGAGACATCGTGATGAGTCTTGGCGATGGTTCGGACACGCATGAAAGGATCAGTAGAGGCTTCGCCTCGTGCAACTGCGGCGGCGGCCTTTCGAGCAGCCTTTCGCTCCTCAATCTGAGCACGGCGCACATTCTCGTGATTGAGTTTCTGGTTCCGAAGGTTGATCAGGTGCACCCGCTCTGCCTCCGCGAGCGTCTTGTCGGCAGCTGGCTTGATGAGCGTAGTCCCCCAAGAGAGATTCGGGTTGAGAATCTGGTCCAGTTCCTGTTGAAGCTTCTCGACCTCGTCTTCATTGCCATTCGCTTTGGCGAACTTGAGTTCTCGTTCCAGGTCAACACGGCGAAGGACGTTCTTCTTGGCGTCAAAGGAACCTTGCTTGCGCAGCTTCTCGTTCAGTTCCGCCGCTGTAAACTTGTGGTTGATTAGGCGGTTAATATCAGCGACTTTGGAGGCTAGCTTTGTCTGAGTGGCCATTTTGACATCCTCGACGGCCAGCGTCTTTCGGTAGCGGTTATATTCAGCCTAAACGTATGTCAATTACGAACGCAAAGTAATACTGAGGGACAACGTAACGCACCTCGGTGAACGGAGAGTCGGAACAGGCAATGAAGGGGAACTCGCGGATGGCCTTGCCATGTGCCATCTTGGCATACTGATCAGTGACAAAGGGCCGGCCATTTGCAGCCTCCATGGCATAAGGCTTGCCCGTAGTGAAGCCTGTGATCAAGCAGAGGCGGTACTCATTCAGGCCAGTGTCCATGTTGGGTCCAATATTTACGCGAGCGTAGCAGCCAGTGATAGCCTCATCGAACCCAGGGTAGAAGCAGACCTGGGCAAAATTGCTTCGACCAACACGAGCACGCTGGATGTCTCGGAGCTCGGCAGGCGGGTCGTCCTTGGGGATGGAGGGAGAGCGGCGATTCTCCAGCTCGAGGTCGCTCTCGGCTTCAGCATCCTCGTCAGACATATCAGAGCCTAGCGAGCGGGATCGTCTGCGGGACTGTGGGGTATCGCGGCGGCGCAGTTCATCTCGCTTGCCCTTTTGCTCGCGCTGACGCTTGTAGGCATCGATAGCAGCGGATGTTTCTCCAACTTTGCGGCCGCCCAGGGTCGTCTTCTGTCGAGAGCTCTTCCGCTGATTGTCATCTAGACCAGCAGATCCGGCCTTGCGCTTGGCCTTGGCAGCAGCACGCTGTTCATCACGTTCTCGCGAGGCTAGGAGGCGGCGCAGAGCCAAGTCCTGGTTGTGGCGATCCACTTGCTGGGCACGCTCTGAGAGTAGCTCCTCACGTTGAATCTCGGGCATCTCCGAGATCTCCTGCTTCTCCTTCGCAGAGTAGTATAGCTTGTCATATGGGAAAATGGGGCGGTCTTCTTCGTCGATGTCATCTCCTCCTTCGGAGTCTGATTCGGACATTGCGGCGGACTGGAGAGAGTGTTGGGACCCTGTTTCAGAACTGTCATGCGCATGATTCATCAGTGAATGTTTCATATGTGGCCAGGAAGGTGAGACTCACATTTCACCATCCTCTTCATCCTTCGCTTTCCGCGGCCGACGAATAGGTTTGGCAGTTCCTTTGGGACCCATAGCTGCTGGTGAACGGTCACGGTCTGGTGACTGGGGAGAAACAGAAGGTGCTGGAGAGTCATTTTTCTGTTGCGGGGGAGGCGAGCTTTCCTCCTCAGAGTCACCAGCCAGAGCCAGCAGCTCAGCATCCAAATCGTCCGCCATTATAAAAGCTTATCTTGCCCTTAGGCTTTCCGGCCTTTCAAAGCGCAATTGCCCTATATATTAACCTCCAATAAATCGTTCTTTCCAAAAATTAAGGCAGGTTGCGAGGCCTAAATTCCTCCTGGCGACGAGGCGCAAAATATTGTAGAATCCCAGGGGACCTGACCGAAATGGCCCACCAAAGACCCGTATATCGATAGAGACAGTGTCCCCCGCGGCAACCGAAAGTCTGTACAGGCAGTGACGGCGGGGAGGTGAGGATATCGATGGAGATGAGTGAATGTCAGTCGCAAGTTGGCCTTTGCCGACGGTTCATGACGCCCGGGCGCCAAGACCACAAGCGCGCGTCTGCGCCAAGCTTTCGACCACCACGGAATTCGGCCGAAGAGTTCACTTGCTCCGATGGCTTCAACACGGACAATGGAATCGATTCACACGCTACCACGATGCCTCTTGGCTCAATGTCGACGTCCATCTACAACACTATCCCCAGTCTACCTCGATTTTCTCGCCCCGACAGCTGTACGCGCCCAACGCCGATATGCGTCTACCGCCGGCACTTCCGGTCCCGCCAAGCCTCGATACACCCTCAGCAAGAAGCAGCGAGAGTTCCTCGAAAGCGCCCTACGCGTCAATCAAGCTGGTGAACTCGCCGCGACCCTCATATACACCGCCCAAACCCCCCAAGTGGTTCGCTCCCACCCACACCTTCGACCGTTGATGAAGCACATGTACGACCAGGAAGCAGGCCACCTGAAGATATTCAACCAGCTTGTTACGAAGCATGGAGTTCGCCCGACCGCCATGTATCCGATATGGGAGGTGGCGGCCAGTTTTCTGGGATGGTCGACCGCCGCCCTGGGCCGTGAAGCGGCCATGGCATGCACCGAAGCGGTGGAAACGGAGATTGGATCGCACTACAATGATCAGGTTCGGGAGATCTTGTCGTGGGAGGCTGATGCTGAACGGCGAGGAGAGGAGCTGGATGACGAGTTGAAGGAAATGCTGTCCACATTCCGGAGGATTCGCGACGAGGAGCTCGAGCACTTGGACCACGCTGTGGCTAACGACTCGAAAGAGGCCAAACCGTATGATCCGCTGGTGGATGTTATCCGACTTGGCTGCAGGACTGCCATTAAGATCAGCGAACGGGTTTGATGGGAGTGGCAGACAATCGCTACGAGGCATGCCATCCATCATTTCCCAGGTTATGCATTCGCAGCGTGTAGCATCCTTCATCTTTTTCTCACCAATCCTCCCCTAGTATGTATCAAGCGCTGTATAATTATCATGTATCAATAATGTAAAATTCACACAAAACTCCACATCCACACTCGAGCTACCTAGGTAATCATGGCCCAACCCCTGACCTCGAGAAAGTATTGGGGAAGCCCTGGAGAGGCATTGGAAGAGCCCACCCAAGCAGAGGGCACAAGCTTTCAGGGGCTATCGAGCAGTCGGACTCACAAAGCTAGAGGTACTCAAGTTGATATCTAGACGTTGTTCGAACAGCGGGGTATCATTGAGGAAAGTGTCCACCTCTCGCTCTAGGTCTATAGTGCTCGCCCTGTCTATGACCCAGTCTAGTCTGAATACAAGTTTACTCCTCCTCCAAGTAATCCAAGAAACCCTGGGAGAATCGGACAACCTGCTGGTAGACCTCCTCAAACCCATTGGCACCGCCATAGTAGGGATCCTTGACCACCTCACCACCACCAACACGGTCATGCAGCTTGCCGCCCCTGCCAAAGTCACCAAACAATCGCACCTCTGCCACCTTGGTATCCTCGCCATACGCGCCAATCTCAGCCTCCTTCGCCGCGCGGGTCTTCTTCGCCGAAGACTTGGCATCAGCCTTCTTGCGTAGCATCGAGATCACGGATTCTCTCTCGTCTAGCAGATCCCGCAAATTGTACTTGTCCATCGCGAGCAGATAATCAAACTTCAGGAAGTCATTCCGGTTAACCTTGCGGGCGGCATGGGTATAGTTGGTGATGTTGTGACGGCGCAGGGTGGACATGGTACGGGGATCTGGAGGTTCATCGGTGTGATAGGCACCCGTGCCGGCCGAGTCGATCTCACCGATGGCGGGGTGGGCATTGGCGACATTGCGGAAGACACCTTCGGCCATGGGAGACCGGCCTGCGGGGTGTTAGTAGGGCACAAAAGACAAGGCGTAGGGCAAGGCTGGTAGTGGGGTCGGCTTACAGATGTTGCCCAGGCAGACGAATAAAACACTGACGGGACCTCGTTCTGATGGAGACATGGTTGAAGTAATTAGGATTCACCTAGAGAGTGTAGGAGTATATGTTTGTGGCAGCCACCAGATCTCTGCGGGGCGCTTCGTTATCGATAGGCTCTCAACTCCACCATGATTCGTGCCCTTGCTGAAAGGTCTAACTATACCTAGGATTATAGGAATATACATATGACGCGAACTACTATGATGCCATGTTTCAGTCCATCCGGGGTACTGTAGAGTCCATTTCTATTCATAGTTTTCATGGACTAGTGTAAGGCAACGTAGTTAACTAAAAAAAGAAAAAAGAAAAAGTCAGAATCTTCAAAATGCACCGCCACCGGAGGCTGAGTCGTGGCAAGTGATTGGTCCAAGTGCCTCCCGTTGGCCCAGTGACCTGCGCCCATCCACAAACCACCATCAATTCCCAGTCTCTCTTCATCCATGGATCCTCCTATGTCTCAGGATTCGTGCCTTTCTCCATCTTTTTTTCCAAATTGGCGGCTGTCTGGTATCTTGTCTTATGTCTTGTCTTTTCTTTTGTTCTTGTCCTCTGTTCAGTGTCTTCTTCTATCTTTCATTGCCCTTGCGCGTCATCTGCAACTCGGCGATTTTAGCACAGGCCACAGTGGGTCCTCCACATGAACTCCTATTCGTTTGCCTCCACTCTCCACTCCATCTTCATCTGCGATCGGCCGGGCGTCGTAAACAAAGTCCTTGGCCACTTTTCTCATTTAACATTTGCTTCCATCGTGTGACAAGGTCACACCTTCCTTCCCCAGAATCACTCCCCCTCTCATCTTCGCTTGGGCCATTCGCTCATTCTGAAACTGCGCCGAGAGTTTGGGGCCTGTCAGACTACTCCACTCGTTGCTCCAGGCGCAATCTCCAGCCGAGTGACCGTGCTACCAACTGGCAGTAAGCCTGAGGGACGGGCTCAATCCCACCGAACTCAAATCCGAGGCTGATAATGGCCTATAACCGAATTGGTTAGTTTCTTTCTCCTTTTCTCTTCTGGTCCTGTGCGCATTTCACCAGGCATTGAATTAGTGCTGGCCATTGTTCTTTGCATGGTTGCGGTGCGACTCGTGTTCTCGCGATTGGATTACCTGTGCTCTGGAAGCACCGTTGGACAAACAAACTGACCATGCACACTCCAGATCCCTTTGGGGACGAGCCTCATGAGCCCATGTTGAACCCTTCTCATGTTACCAGCTATACCAATCGCACCCCCTCTCCGGGCCGACCCCTAGACACTTACCAGCTTCATGATAACCCTTACGCTCCTACAGGGCATCTTCCAATGCCCTCGAGCGATCGTCTCGCCGACCAACCCACTGTGAGTATTTCCGTTGCGCGCGCACAAACACACGCCACTAACTTCTTGCCCGTTAGTACTCGGTCGAGAACATTCACAACTCCTACGGTCACAATGAAGCTTACGAGGGTCATCAACCCTACGGTTATGGGGACTACACGGTCGACCCCGAAGCTCACCACGACGCCTACTATACCCAACCTTACCAACCTGCGCACACCCCGCATGATGACTATGACCTAGGCTCGTACCCAGAGAATGGTCACACTCCTTACGACGATAATGCGCCCATGTTACAAAATGGCGAAAACCCCTTCGGGCCGGACCCATACAATGGCGAATTCCAGGATGAGCCACGCCCAACCCCGAGCCCTGCACCTATCCGACGATGGAAGACCGTCAAGGAAGTCCAATTGTTCAACGGTAACCTCGTTCTTGATTGTCCTATTCCCCCAAAACTCCTCAGCCAGGTTCCGCACGCTGAAGCCCCGGGTCGTGACGAGTTCACACATATGCGGTATTCGGCCGCGACCTGCGACCCCGCGGACTTCTTTGAGGAGCGATTTACACTGCGCCAAAGGCTTTTTGCAAAGCCCCGTCACACTGAGCTGTTCATTGCAGTGACCATGTACAACGAGGACGACTTCCTGTTCGCTCGCACCATGGCCGGTGTTTTCAAGAACATCGACCATATGTGTTCGCGAACTAGCAGTAAAACCTGGGGCAAGGATGCCTGGAAGAAGATTGTGGTCTGCGTCATCAGCGACGGTCGTGCAAAGATCAACCCGCGAACTCGTGCAGTCCTGGCAGCTTTGGGCGTGTACCAGGACGGAATTGCCAAGCAGCAGGTCAACGGCAAGGACGTGACGGCACACCTTTACGAGTATACCACGCAGATCGGCTTGGAGGTTAAGGGAACACAGGTTCACCTGAAGCCGCGCTCGGGCCCGCCGGTGCAGATGATCTTCTGTCTGAAGGAAAAGAACCAGAAGAAGATCAACTCCCACCGCTGGTTCTTCCAGGCATTCGGTCGGGTTTTGGATCCCAACATTTGTGTGCTTCTTGATGCCGGTACCAAGCCCGGTGGTGACTCGATTTACCACTTGTGGAAGGCATTTGACGTGGAGCCTATGTGTGGTGGTGCTTGCGGTGAGATCAAGGTCATGTTGTCCAAGGGTAAGAAGCTGCTGAACCCGCTGGTCGCTGGTCAGAACTTTGAGTACAAGCTTAGCAACATTCTCGACAAGCCTCTGGAGTCGGCATTTGGTTTCATTACCGTGTTGCCCGGAGCGTTCTCTGCATACCGGTATGTTGCTCTACAGAACGACAAGAACGGCCAGGGTCCGCTTGAGCGATACTTCCTGGGTGAGAAGATGCACGGTGCCAACGCTGGTATCTTTACAGCCAATATGTACCTGGCTGAGGATCGGATTCTGTGTTTCGAGATCGTCTCCAAGCGGAAATGCCGCTGGCTGCTGCAATATGTCAAATCGTCGACAGGTGAGACTGATGTGCCGGACCGTATGGCCGAGTTCATTCTCCAGCGTCGTCGTTGGCTGAACGGTAGTTTCTTCGCCGCTGTCTACGCCATCACGCACTTCTACCAAATCTTCCGCAGTGATCATAGCTTCCTGCGCAAATTCGCACTGATGATCGAGTTCATCTATCAGACGGTCGCGATGATCTTTGCGTGGTTCGGTATCGGTAACTTCTTTTTGGTCTTCCACATTCTCACAACATACCTGGGCGATAAAGCGCTTCTGGGCACCGTCGGCAAGGTTTTGGGTATTGTCTTCGAATGGCTCTATCTGGCAACCCTGGTAACGTGTTTCGTCCTCGCTCTCGGTAATCGACCCGGAGGTTCAAACAAGTTCTACATGACGATGGTGTACTTCTGGATCTTCATCATGATATACCTGTCCTTCGCGGCAGTGTTCGTCACGGTGAAGTCCATTGAGACCGAAGTGGCATCGAAGCATTTTACTGTCAGCGAACTGTTCACCAACAAGACGTTCTTCTCAATCATCGTCTCCCTCGGCTCAACCTATGTGATGTGGTTCATTGCGTCCTTCATCTTCCTGGATCCCTGGCACATGTTCACCTCGTTCATCCAGTACATCCTGCTGACCCCGACCTACATTAACGTGCTCAACATCTACGCCTTCTGTAACACCCACGACATCACATGGGGTACCAAGGGCGATGACAAGGCCGAGAAGCTGCCCTCTGCGCACCTGAAGCCCGGCGGCAAGGTCGACGTCAATATCCCCCAGGACGACGGTGATCTGAACGCGCAGTACGATGCCGAATTGGCAAAGTTTGCCATGAAGCCTCCGAAGGAGGTCCAAGTCATCTCCGAGGAGGAGCGGCAGGCCGACTATTACAAGGGGTTCCGCAGCGCAGTCGTGTTGGCGTGGGTATTCTGTAACTTCGCCCTCGGTGCGGTGGTTCTGAGTGCCGCCGGTTTGGAGACCTTCGACAAGAAGGATAGCAGTAGCAGCAGCTCCACAGACATGACTCAGAATGAGCGCTCGCTGATCTACATGGAGGTTGTACTGTGGAGTGTGGCTGCACTCTCGTCGTTCAAGTTCCTGGGTGCGATGTGGTACCTGGTGGTTCGGATGGTGAGTGTCCCTTTTCCATCCCATTACTCATATTCATGCTAACTTCTATCCAGTTCCGAGGCGTTTGATTTCGGCATTTCTTTCAGCGTAACGACCGCACTGCCTTGTTTCCATGATTGGCTTTTCTATATCCCCTGATTGAATTGAGTTGAAAACCACGGCGGGCCCGGTCTGGTATGAATCCATGGCATGTGGAATTTGAATTCGTGTAATATGTGTGATGAACCCTTGACGGCAATTTTCCAACGTTGATGTAACGGGTATTTTCTTTGTTTGTCTTTATGCTCTTTTTCTTTCCGGACATGGTGGATTGGGCCCTGCTGTATCTGTAGATATGGGGTTTGTGAACTGATGGATGGAATTGACTCTTCAAAACAATGGTCCCACTCGTAGATTCAAGATCTTCGTTTGCTTTTTATCCCCCCGCATACAATAGCAATCAAAAGCAGTGTTTTAAGCGCACTGCAAAATATAGCAGGCGATAGAGAGCAAAGGGACATAACTACTCTTCTCTAGTTATATATTAGATGTTTTACTATAGTAATTTCCGCCTACCTAGAGTATATAGGGATTCCGAGGGAATAACTGGTAGTCCGCTTTCTACTTACTTTCCATGACTCTTAAGGTTGGAGCACTTTTCAATATCTACTTCTCTATCTCTTACTTTACCTTTACTTTGCCCTTACTTTGCTCTTTGTCTCATATGTTTCCTTATATCCTTGTACCCTCCGTAATAAACTAGCCCGTTCCATACGTAGGACTTGAATATAATTATGTCACTTTGCTCTCTGTCGCCTGCTGTACTGCCAAATTATAATATCGCATCGTTAGAAGAGCCCTACGTAGCCTTGAGTTGTAGTATATCTATTGAAGACGAAGCTATCGGTACTATTCAGAAAACCAGAAAAGCCATTCGGCATATATGAAATTTGTTTCTATCTTTGCAAGTTTTGTTCTTGCTGGTTTATCTATGGTAGCCGGTACTCGTCCATCAAGGACATAGGTCAACCAGTCTGATTCTTAGAATGCACGCATACGGCGATGCCACCCAAGACCAGAAACAAGCCCAGCCACGTTTCCTTCGCAATCACCTTATGCTCCACGTACCACTCGCCAAGCACAGTGAACAAGAAAGCACTCGAATTGGCAAGCGGCACTGTCAGCGAGAGCTCTGCAACGATATCAGTATAGTCCCCCAAGACTAACCATCAACAGAGAACAGCAAAAAGCATACCATGTTTCCCAACAAGAAGAAAGAACCACACACTACCAGTCAAATTGATCACCAGGGGAATAGAATAAGCCGGCGTACGCAGGAGGTTCACCACCGTCCAAAAGACAGACACGGTCTTCGCCCGCAGCCACGACCGCTGAGCCGGCGACCTCTGCCACGCTGGTATAGGAATATTATCCTCTTCTCCGTCTTGATCCCGTTGCGCAGCTACTTCATCATGACGCTGCCGACTCCCACTCCTCCTTCGAACGCCTTCGTTATCCTGCTCTTCGGGCGTAAGTAATTCCTGTTCCTCTTCGCCGTCAAGTCCTGGTATCGTAGGGCTTTGGGTGGATCGTCCGCGATTCGAGGTTGACCCGGCTTGCTTCTCTTGTCGCGCATTGAAGTCTGCTGCGGCGCGTCGGATGAAGGGTGTTGTGAAGCCCCATGCTACGCCGACGAGGAGGAAGGAGAGGACATAGTTGAAGACGGATGGAGCAGGCTCCGGGATGCTGGCGTCAGGTTCCATTGCGACTAGGTTTCTGTTCAGGGAGAAGTCGGGACTCGGAGTTGATGGAGAGCTTCGCTGGTCCGAGCGTCCGATTACAGCGGACGATTGGGGTTAGTAGGTCAAAATCGAGAACCAATTATATTACTTTTCGCCCTTCCTACGGTAGGCGACAGAGAGCAAAAGGACATAATTATTTTCAAGTCCCACGTACTAAACAGACTAGTGTACTACGGACGAAATAAGCATAGATATAAGGAAAATACGAGGCAGAGAGCAAAGTAAGGGCAAAGTAAAGGTAAAGTAAAGGCGAAGTAAGAGATAAAGAATAAAATGGGTCAAACCAACTATGTGGGTTCAGAGGGTTTCTCGCTAGGCCAAAAGGCTAGATTAAATTGAATCTACATTTAACGATGTGAAGGTTAGATGGTGGCCGAAAAGGGCTGCTTCTGCCATGCTAACCCCTCTCGGTCTTGGCATCCCCCTGTCAATTCCCACGGCCTTTAGCTAACCTCCACGCATGACCTCGGTCCCCAACGCTAGCACTTTGTTCCCTTTGTTCCCTTTGTTCAATCACCTTATAAGTTTAGGGAAAAAGTAAAATCACCCCCCCTCTGATGTATAATCACCCCCCCTACCTTAGAAATTAGGTATCCGCCCTTTCTGCCGCGCAAATAAACCCGATTTCTCAGGTGTCTATTTCCTTTAACCAT